>JAUTXW010003629.1:0-600640 GCA_030620095.1 Kuschelorhynchus macadamiae
AGTACATAAACCTTGTTAGTTAATTAATACAAAAAATATAAAGTAAAAGGAAATCTGGGGAAAAGGTAGATGATTTACAAATTCTTAACAGTACACGTTGCACTGAACCATGCAGCAGGCAATTCCTTTCTATTATGTATATCTTTTTTTAAATGTCTATACTTTTTACTTTCAAAGGTAAAAATTTATTTTGAATGGTATTCACAAAAATATTTCATTATCTACACCTTAATAAATCAACTGGTACTTCTAGCAGTACTTTCTACTGCCCTTACATAGTACATCTTTGGGACGTACTTGGTGGTTTTCTGTAAGCTGTTAAAATATGAATATATTAAAAATTGACTATGAACAGTAATTTAATAATTTCTTTTCACGATGCTGAATCACATATTTACTTGATAGTATTTTCCATATAATTTTAGGCACAAACAGCAAAGAGGTTTCGTTAAAAACATGCGTTTTACCTAGCTTGAGGAATGAAATAGATTGCGTCAGAAAAAACAAATTGAGGTTAGGTTAAAAACAAATTAATCTTAAATATAAACCAAGCTATTTACCTTATGTTGTTCTTTGTCATCTTTGTTTTGAATAAATATCCATCCTGAGAAACAAGTCTTCCACTTCTTGGGGGGGTCCATTTTTTCAATATAGTTGACTCTATATATGGATGTTATATCGATTCAATGAAAAACCTGTAGAAATACCTAAAAAATAATCTGTAAATATCTAAAAATAACCTGCAAATATGTAGAATCACAAAATTAATATATAAAAGCGTGTCAAACAATGATAAAATCTTGGAAAAGGCAGTGAAAACGTATTGGTAATCTTTCTAATGATAACCCGCCAGAAGTCAATACCAAACAGAAAGACCGTTAAATTTAAATTTAGGTGTTTGGACCGTTTGGGCAATAATATTTTTTCACGTCGTGTACTAGTGCTATCCTTTATATTCTGTCTTTGTTGGTTAGCTAAACGACCAGACCCGAAGCGTCATTCGGGTTTTGGGTCCAATGAACTTTGGGCCGAATGTGGTTCTCCCCAATTAGCCAGCTCTATTCGGGGGACACCGGATATTATCGGGTTCTGACTCCCTTCTACTAGTAGCGCCAGCAATGGACTCCACTGTAATTATTATTTTATTTTATGGCGTTAGGTTGGCATAAGTTCCTTCTGAAGTGAGAAAGAACGATGTAGGGGAATATCAAACTTCTTCGAATTTTTTGAGAGTTGATTTTCTCACCCCTCTCTATTGGCTCTCCTTGGTGGTGTAACATGTATTCGGCTTTATAAAAGTGCCTTAATGGACCGATCTTTTTAAAGTACTAAGAGTATGTCCTAAGTAATTTCTTTTAAAGTGCAGTGCCATGCCGTTGAAAGCCTAGGCTTATTTATGGACATCGTCTGGCCCTAAATGTTGGTCCCATTTTTGTTTGATTCCACATTTGATCAAACACATGGTAAGTCAATTTTCAAATTACTTTCCTGCTGTGAGCTAATTCGCAATTATCTTTTATAAACAGAATGGCGTCCTGAACTTTGTTTTAGCTGTCGTTTCCTCGAGAAGCTTTTCTACGTCCTGGAAATTGCTTTTGTTGGTGACCGTTGACGTCGAAGGAGCCCTCTAGATGACTAGACGTAAGGCAATGTCTGAATAGTTTTGTTGTAAATAACTTGTTTTTCCACATTCCGTGTCGATTTTACTTTAAGACAAACAATCGTTTGTAGGGTTTCAGGTTAAGAATTCAAGATATGGTTTCAGGATATAGTTTCAAGTTTATGGTGTACATAAACCAAGAGTTCTCCAATGGTTTTGGAGTTCTTCCTGTAAGACTACGAGGAGTTAATTCTTAATTGTATGTTTATAAATTTTATATAAGTTAGCAGAAAAGAAGTAAGTAACCTATTTTTTGTAAAACACCCTTGGCGAAATATTTTATATTTTAATAACTTTGCGGTAGTGTGGTAAAAGAAAATTCATGAATTTTTGACTTCCCTGTGCGCTGTTTAATTTAATTTTCATATTTAAATATTTGCGTCATGACATTTCGCCAGATGTTCACAGGTTGATGTAATGATAATAACTTTCTAGAACATTTCACATATTTGATATATTTTTACATTTTCTTGATGTATTTATTTTTATATCTTAATGTCAATTAAATTGTAAAATGTAAACAAATTTTACGTTTTAAAATTATTTTATGAAACAACTCTTAAAAAAAAAAACAAAAAGAACAAAGGTGATCATTAAAACATTGCTTCTCTTGTAATTACAATGTTTATTGAACCTATTAGAATTATGATTTGAATTTTTATTATTGGAATTAGAATGGAGGCTAAATGTACTACTGTTAGATGATTCTCCAATCTCAAAATTATTAATTTCATTAACCAAGTGGTTTTTAATTTTTAAATAATTAGCCTCTTCTAATTTCCGACAAAGTGTCAACAAATCATCTACACTATTAATTTCAGCTAAAGCTAAAGGAGTTATGTAATCAGACAAAAGATTTTTCTTAATATGCTTAATTCGAGTTATTTCTTCTGGAGGGTGTGACAAGTGAGAAAATAATATTGCATGTGTGCAACATAAACAGCTACAGACTCTGTAGGTTCTTGTTTCCTATGTTTAATTTGGTCCCAAAGATCAGACTCAACATCTGAGTGAAGAAAGTCTTTCTTTAAACGGGAAATTAATGAATGCCAACTATCAACAGAATATTTAATACTTTTATACCAAATAAAGGCATCCCCTATAAAAAGTTTACGACAACTTTACGAGATTGTGCTAATTCTGTAATACGCTCTAAAAAGTTATATAGATTTTTACCATCTCTATTAAATTTTACTTGCCAATCTCCAATGGCAGGAATATTACAGAATAGTTAACAATAGGTTGTGGAATATGAATAATAGGCTGTTGAGATGAACTAGAAGAACTAGGTTGACTTGGATGTGGGTCCTTACTAATTTTATCATATAGGTCTGCTTCTAGAGCAAGACACAATGCAGAAAATTCTTGCTTAAAGAGGTTTTGGTCACTACCAGATACACGTAACCAACGCACTCTATTCGAAACATGAATCAAGCGAGATGTCATACGTAAAAATACAGAATCTTGAGCACTTCTTTCAAAATTTTAAATAATGTCTGAAATTGACTTACTAGATTTATCTATTTCACTATAAGATCTGATATTTCACTTTTCTTTGATTCTTTTTCTTTATGAAGTAAAGTTGTTAACATTCTTCTTTTATCAGCTACATTTCGTTGTGTGACAACTAGTCTAATTTTAAGTTCATAATCTAATTCAAAACCTAGAAGAGGTTTATATGATTTTACCATGGCTAAATATGTTTTAAGAAATTTAAATGGAACTGAAAAAGATATTTTAAAGGTTTGACTGATAATAGAAAAAAGTTTATGTTATTAAATAAAGCCAAAAGTGTGCTCAAAATTCAGTACAAATTATTCAAATATAAGATTTCTTCACTATCCTGTATGTGTTAACTGATACATTACAATATTATTTTATGTCCTAATAAATATTTAAAAAACAAAACCAGTAGTTTATTACCTCCAATAGATAATTTAGATGTTGTCAAAAATAGTATATCCTAACAATATAAGAAATGTCAATGACAATATAATAAAAGTATCTGCCCTTACACTTTTATAAAAATAATTTTCCAAAATAAAGTCCGATATCAAAATAAGTGCCAAATTTTGTTAGAGATTACTCCTAATTAGGCAAGCGATAGCACAAAACAAATCTAATTATCTGACCAAAAGCTATACTGTATTAACCGTAATCTTAATCTGTCCCATTAAAAATTAAAAATAATGTAGATCAAAACCACACTTAAATATAGTTCGGGTAAATAGTTTTTGAGTCAAAGACCAGTTTAAATGAACATGAAAGAATAAACAAAATATCTGTAAGTAATTCAGAAGGTTAATATGGTAATAACAAAAATTTATTGAGCCACCACTCCATTTTTTATGAAAAGAAAAATGTGTACTCGAGTCTTACACGTTAGGCGCAAATTTTGTATGGCGTAAAGTCCTTATGCACTTACCAATACATGCGAACGGCAGCCAGTCATCTTTTCGGAGAGCTGTAGGTTGCAGGTTCTCGGGTACACCTTTAGAAATTTAAAGGGGCGCCATCTAATTGACTGTGACTCAATTAGGAAGAAATCTATATTGATATTTAAATGCAGACAAAGATTTGTAGGGCTTTTAAATAAAACACTATATAAAGTGCAGACTGTCAAATTTTAATGATCACCTTTGTTCTTTTTGTTTTTTTTTTAAGAGTTGTTTCATAAAATAATTTTAAAACGTAAAATTTGTTTACATTTTACAATTTAATTGACATTAAGATATAAAAATAAATACATCAAGAAAATGTAAAAATATATCAAATATGTGAAATGTTCTAGAAAGTTATTATCATTACATCAACCTGTGAACATCTGGCGAAATGTCATGACGCAAATATTTAAATATGAAAATTAAATTAAACAGCGCACAGGGAAGTCAAAAATTCATGAATTTTCTTTTACCACACTACCGCAAAGTTATTAAAATATAAAATATTTCGCCAAGGGTGTTTTACAAAAAATAGGTTACTTACTTCTTTTCTGCTAACTTATATAAAATTTATAAACATACAATTAAGAATTAACTCCTCGTAGTCTTACAGGAAGAACTCCAAAACCATTGGAGAACTCTTGGTTTATGTACACCATAAACTTGAAACTATATCCTGAAACCATATCTTGAATTCTTAACCTGAAACCCTACAAACGATTGTTTGTCTTAAAGTAAAATCGACACGGAATGTGGAAAAACAAGTTATTTACAACAAAACTATTCAGACATTGCCTTACGTCTAGTCATCTAGAGGGCTCCTTCGACGTCAACGGTCACCAACAAAAGCAATTTCCAGGACGTAGAAAAGCTTCTCGAGGAAACGACAGCTAAAACAAAGTTCAGGACGCCATTCTGTTTATAAAAGATAATTGCGAATTAGCTCACAGCAGGAAAGTAATTTGAAAATTGACTTACCATGTGTTTGATCAAATGTGGAATCAAACAAAAATGGGACCAACATTTAGGGCCAGACGATGTCCATAAATAAGCCTAGGCTTTCAACGGCATGGCACTGCACTTTAAAAGAAATTACTTAGGACATACTCTTAGTACTTTAAAAAGATCGGTCCATTAAGGCACTTTTATAAAGCCGAATACATGTTACACCACCAAGGAGAGCCAATAGAGAGGGGTGAGAAAATCAACTCTCAAAAAATTCGAAGAAGTTTGATATTCCCCTACATCGTTCTTTCTCACTTCAGAAGGAACTTATGCCAACCTAACGCCATAAAATAAAATAATAATTACAGTGGAGTCCATTGCTGGCGCTACTAGTAGAAGGGAGTCAGAACCCGATAATATCCGGTGTCCCCCGAATAGAGCTGGCTAATTGGGGAGAACCACATTCGGCCCAAAGTTCATTGGACCCAAAACCCGAATGACGCTTCGGGTCTGGTCGTTTAGCTAACCAACAAAGACAGAATATAAAGGATAGCACTAGTACACGACGTGAAAAAATATTATTGCCCAAACGGTCCAAACACCTAAATTTAAATTTAACGGTCTTTCTGTTTGGTATTGACTTCTGGCGGGTTATCATTAGAAAGATTACCAATACGTTTTCACTGCCTTTTCCAAGATTTTATCATTGTTTGACACGCTTTTATATATTAATTTTGTGATTCTACATATTTGCAGGTTATTTTTAGATATTTACAGATTATTTTTTAGGTATTTCTACAGGTTTTTCATTGAATCGATATAACATCCATATATAGAGTCAACTATATTGAAAAAATGGACCCCCCCAAGAAGTGGAAGACTTGTTTCTCAGGATGGATATTTATTCAAAACAAAGATGACAAAGAACAACATAAGGTAAATAGCTTGGTTTATATTTAAGATTAATTTGTTTTTAACCTAACCTCAATTTGTTTTTTCTGACGCAATCTATTTCATTCCTCAAGCTAGGTAAAACGCATGTTTTTAACGAAACCTCTTTGCTGTTTGTGCCTAAAATTATATGGAAAATACTATCAAGTAAATATGTGATTCAGCATCGTGAAAAGAAATTATTAAATTACTGTTCATAGTCAATTTTTAATATATTCATATTTTAACAGCTTACAGAAAACCACCAAGTACGTCCCAAAGATGTACTATGTAAGGGCAGTAGAAAGTACTGCTAGAAGTACCAGTTGATTTATTAAGGTGTAGATAATGAAATATTTTTGTGAATACCATTCAAAATAAATTTTTACCTTTGAAAGTAAAAAGTATAGACATTTAAAAAAAGATATACATAATAGAAAGGAATTGCCTGCTGCATGGTTCAGTGCAACGTGTACTGTTAAGAATTTGTAAATCATCTACCTTTTCCCCAGATTTCCTTTTACTTTATATTTTTTGTATTAATTAACTAACAAGGTTTATGTACTACGACTTAAGTGCCATGGTATGAAAATTACATATTTAAACTGTATAAAGGCTTAAAATACAAATATTTAATGTTATCAATATTTTTACTTTATTTTATTGGTACACCTTACAGACACCATACAGTAATTAAATGTAAGGGGAGTAAACACGTAAACAACTAACAATAATAAATAATTCTAAACTTACTGCTAACAATACTAACTAACCAAAAAACGAAAAACTCTAGGTATGATTAGACAAGCAGCTGATGAAAAATCATAGACAAGGTTCAGTCGCGTTCAAACAAATATGAAAAGGCCAGAAAAGGTACCGACGTGTTGGAAAAAACAAATATACGACGGACCGTCTCCTGTCTACATCGCAAGAAAGCGCGAGCCAAAGCAATAAAATACAATTATAATTTGACCGGCCCCCGGAATATTTTTTAGGAATTTACGTGTTTAATATGGCTGTCCGTTTGGGATTTATAATTACCTGTTAGCCCTTGCATATTTATATTTTGTAATGAGTTCGGCCGTTTATCGACTGTGATTTCGATGTTCGGATGGTTATCGTTATTCGATTTTCGATTTGCGAATTTCTAATTTATCAGTGTTTTGTGTTATTTGTTATTGACTTCGCTATTAATATGCCACGTAAATTTGATGTAAATATAAACATTGTAATTAAACAAATTGCTCCAGGAAAGAAATTGGACGTTATTCTAGAACTATTTATTAGAGGCTGTTTTTATTTAACTTATGCATGTCACAAGTATGATAAAAAATATGGGTATTTATTTTGTTCTCATACCATTTATAATAAAATACATTAACAAACTTTTTTTTAAATTAACACCCCCCCAGAAGGGTTTCCCAAAATAGCCCTTGAGACCAATGTCGTTTTAATTGGTGCCGCGTCTAAATATGGTCAAATACTAGTCTTATTTTTTTCCCTTTATTTCTTCAATGATAATTAGGTAGGCACCAAGCTATATATAGCAGATCTAGGCTAGAGTATACATTTAATAAATAAGAAAAAAATGTTAGTCAAACGCTCTAGTCAGTCAATTTAATTTTTTGATATTTTAATGTATCTTGTCTCAAGAGGGATATAAAGCTACATACATAAGCAAAAAAGTATATTGTCCAGCCAGAACCACGATAAAACAAATTGCAAATGATTTTACAAATAAAACATTCACTTCACATTTCCTCACCAAATTTAAACATGTAACATGGAGTGGAAATTACTAATATAATATATTGACCATCATTAGTCATGACTAATGTAAAGAACTAACAAATTAATTTAAAAATAAGTAGTATCATTTTATAATTACAATTAATACCTGTAAAATGGTAATACTCAATTGGGAAAAATTCCGGGGAGACGGCCACATCGAGACAGGCCGGTGTTGGGTGATATAAACTATAACGAACGTTATAGCCGAGATGATAGCATCGGAAATATGTTTGCGAACGCACACGTACCGCGTAAATTAGTAGACGAAGTCTAGCGTGTGAGATGACAGGATCGGCTGGCTGAGCCACCCTCTATAATAAATATATTAGAATATCTGCGGACGGTGGCCCGCGAACTGCTGTTAATGGCGTTATTTGTATGTTAGTCAAGCAACGATAATAGGGATACCTACCTCTTTTCCTATGTGCCTATGAAATAATAAACTATATTTTGGTTTTGTGCGTTTTTGGGATGTTTGCAAAATTATTTTCGAAAAATATTTACTTTTTTAAAAAGAGAATTTTCCCTGTATATTCCGACCCTGCCGCCTCTGAGGAGCCGTCACTGGTAAGTACGTAATTAGTATTATATTATGGTAGAATATTAGACAATGTGACAGGGTGCCTAGTTTTACGGCGTATCTCTCTTATTGGTGAAGATACAGAGATGCGATTTTCGTGGCACAATGCTACTTATTTGTAAAATGAAAGACGCCATAAACAATCTTTATAAATTGGGTCGGTGGATTTTCAGTTGCACGCTATGCTCTTAGCAAAAAAGAAACAAGATTTGAAGTATTTAGCGTATTTTTTTATTACCTGCCTAGTGCTGTCGACTGGGCTAGGCCTCGTGAATAATTGATTCCTGCCAAGTTACATATCCCGGCCGCATATACAGTAACAGCACGCGGGTTAGAAACATCGTTTAAGCTCGGTACCCCGAAGTCATAATTAGTAATAGCACGTGTGCTAGAGAGTAGAATGGGAAACAGCACGCAAACTATGTATGGGTATTTGGCATGTGGAGAAATATACAGATTTTGTTTTTAGGTTATTTGTGTTTTATTGGTTTTTGACGTTTTGTTTGCATAGTTGAAAATATAGATATGGATAAAGAAAAATTTCCTAATTCGTTAAAACCTAAAATAATTAGTGACAAGATTTTTAGGCTTCAATTAAGAAACAAAGCCGGGAAGCTTGAGGAAGGTATTATAATAAATTATTATTTACCAGATTCATTGATATAAGCTAAACTACCGCCGTAACAATGGCTTTTTTATTTATTAACGTACAGGTAATAAGCTTATAGAAAAAAATTGTTGAAAGTAGTTTTAACAAAACTTATTCTTAAAATGATATTTTCAATATTTAGGAGCCATCCATAAATTACGTCAGTTAAGGGGTGGGAGGGGATCAACAAAGTGTGACATCGAGTGACAAGGGGGGGGGGTTATAATCTTCGTGACGTCACATGTACAAATATATTAAAACTCTAAACTTTAATTCTAACGAAAAACTTAAAAACAGTGCCCACTCTTATCATGATTATTATAAGATTTAAATTGTTTGAGGGGGGTTCAAATATTCACATTATTTTCTGTGTAATGCTAGTAGTGTAGCCTCGGGAGCGTTTTTCTTTACTGAAATGATTAAAAACTTGGCTACGGAACACTATGGCACAAATACGAAAATTAGGCGTTAATGAACTAAAAGCAAAACATAACATTTGGTGCATAAAGTTAAATAAATTGCTGACCTTAGACAAGTACATTTTTACGTAAAATTCAAAGTTGTATATTTCAAAAACGAAAAAAGATATTAAGATGCGGTTTTTAGCAGTCCGTTGTAAAACGTATGCTTATTACCGATTATAAGCGTATAGCTTACCGAAGCTAAAAATGTATTTATACAGGGTGGTAAACAAAACTACAAAAATTCCCAAATTTAAATTGTTCCGAAAATTTACAAAAACCATTTTTATTTTCTAATTTCTAGATCAGCAAAACCTGCTAAACCTTAAATTCTAAGGAATTCCAATGAACCACTCCTTAAATATTACAATAATTTTTATTTAAACAACGGTTCGGTTTTTGGGAAAATGCTTGAATACGTGTATTTCATTTTATTTTTTTGCATATTTTAGGAATCCATAATAATTATATTAATTTATACAGGGCATTTCAAAAATCGGATCACTGGTTGTTTAAGATGCTGCTTAAAACCGCTAACGCAAAGAGCTAAATTTTGGTCCTTACATAGGCTGATTGTAGGGTGTACAGATTTTTTATATATATATATATATATATATATATATATATTGTTATAATGTTAATTTTACTCGTATACGAAATTACTACCTTTTCTAGTTTTTTTTGTTTGAGAAGGAAGTGGAATAGTCTATTTTTTTTAATGAATATCGGACTTTAAGCAAGCAATAAAAACATTTATTTAAAAAAATGCATAAAATGGAAAACTTTATTATTGGTTTTGAGAAATTAATATTATTGGTAAAAGAGCAATCTCAAACTTATAAGAGTGAATATTAAACATTGTTAAACTCTTCCTGCCCCCTATGTTACTTAGATCGTTTTTCCCGTGTTCCCTTTATATATATATTTTTTATATCTGGAGTTTCTTAGACCTTAATGAATTATATTTAGTTAGAAATTTTCATCGGCCTTTGGTACCGTCAAAGTGGGTGACTTGAATTTGGAGGGTGAAGTGGAAAAAATCTGCACGGTTAGACATTTAATTAAGTTAATACGCAAAAGAACCGGAGCACGCTGTTTAGGCACTGCCGCGCGTTCGACCTTGGTTCATGTTTACTTTCAGGCTAAAACTCGTCGCGCCATTCCAAACTAGTGCGCCGTAGGAACAAGCCAAATTGTTCGTTAAAAATTGTTAAAGTTGTGAATAGCTAGAACTTTCACTTGAGGGCCATAGTTGGAACCTAGTCTAAGGTATGCATTTTTAATATTAGATGGAAAAAATAGTTTCTTTGAAGACTTTATCATAGTTTTGCTAAAATATTAAGGTTTTCATTTTTTTTTTATATTTTTTAACCTTCGGATACATTTTTAGGGTGACTTGAAAAATCATGCCACAGAAATATAAAAAGAAAATTGGCGGGCGGCGTTATGCGAACTATACAAATGACCAGCTAGAAAGTGCTCTAGCCGCAGTTAGACATGGGATGTCATATTCCGAGGCTTCCGAAACCTATAATATTCCTTTGGTGACTATTATGGAGGAAGATAAAGAATAAACACCCGAAAAAGTTTGGGGGACAACCTGTTTTAAACTCTACAGAAGAAAAAGCCATTATAGAAGCTATCGTTACAGCGGCAGACTGGGGTTATCCGTATGAGAAAGAAGATATAAAATTGTTAGTTAAAAATTACTTAGATCGAGCTGGTAAACAGGTGAGCAAATTTTCCAATAACATGCCTGGGAAAGATTGGTGCGCCGACTTTCTTACAAGGCATAAAGATATATTAAAGGTTCGTTTAGCTGAAAATATAAAAAGATCGAGAGCCGGAGTGTCAAGAAATGTTTTATGTGAATATTTTGATAGACTGGAAGTTTCTCTCAAAGGCGTACCTCCAGAAAACTTAATAAACTATGACGAGACAAATTTTGTCGACGACCCTGGAAGACCTAAGGTTATTATACGAAGAACTATGAAACATGCAGAAAAAGTGTGTGATTCTACTAAATCTGCCCACTCAGTCATGTTCTCTGTAACAGCGGCTGGGCTTATGTTGCCCCAATACGTAGTCTACAAATCCGAAAATTTGTGGTCCACATGGACTCAAAGTGGCCCTGAAGGTTGTATTTACAACCGAAGCAAGTCCGGCTGGTTTGACCAAAGTTTGTTTGAAGATTGGTTTTTCAAGATCGTTGTTCCTTATTATAGACGTCTAGATGGCCCAAAAGCTATAATTGGGGACAACCTAGCAAGTCATTTGTCAGAGGCTGTAATAAGAAAATGCAAAGAAGAAAACATTAGATTCATTTTTTTTCCAGCAAACAGCACTCATTTAACACAGCCTCTTGATGTGTCCTGCTTCAGACCAATTAGGATTGCCTGGCGACAAGAGTTAAAAAAATGGAAAATCTCAAATCCAGGAGTGTTACAAAAAGATCATTTTCCACGAATTCTGAACAGAACCATAAAATCGATTGCCCTCTCAGTGGCAAAAAATATAAAATCTGGCTTTGAGGCCACAGGGTTATACCCTCTTAACCGAGAAAAGGTACTTGTAAAAGTCCCAGACTACAATGAGACTGACGGTATGAACATTATTCCATCGTTGGTTGCAGAATCAGTAAAATCCCTTTTTAAGGAATCTCGATTTAAAGAACCAAGAGCCAAACGTGTCAAACATAGAAAATTGGTGGTGGCGCCCGGAGAAAGTGTTACAGATCAGCAAAATGCAAACTCTTCAGAATCGGAAGGGGAACGGATAATCGAGTCGGAAGAAGATATATTGTCAAACACAGGATCAGATGAAATTGAAGATATTGAGCTACCCTGCTTTGTTAATCCAGTGAAAGAAAAGAGATATATTAACTCAGATAACTTACAGAAGATGACTTCATATTAGTACAGTTTACTACACTAAAGAAAAAGCAACAAAGATATGTGGCAAAAGTAATGGAAGTAGACAACGAATTTATACATTGCTCATTTCTTAGGCCTTCTGACAAAATCAAAGATGCCTTTGTTTTTCCACTTAAACCAGGCATTAGCGATGTCACTTTAGATCAGGTGATCAAGAAAATTGAGCATTCCGAAGTATTAAGGAGGGAGCACTAAAATGTTTTGTTTAAAAAATATATTGTTATATTATTAGTTTTTAAGATAGGTATAGTTACCTGATATTTTGTTTAACAATGTTTTCCGATTTAATTAACCAAAGAAGTTTCAGTTTTAGTTATAAACATTTTAGAAAATATTTTTGTTATAGCATTTTGTAAAAAATTAGACAAACCTAAAAAAAATGGATTTATATGTATATATTTTTTAAAAAACCGAATTTTATTTCAATACACCCTTTAGCATGGGTTACTTGCAGTATAAACCATTTTTAATGCAATTTTTCAAGACACCCGTATTGCGGGTGGCTTGAAATTGTCGGTTTTATATTTTTTTTTTCGAAAACTAAGTGAAATATGAAAGCTTTTTTTCAAAGAATATATTCTCCCAACCCATATGCAAGTTTTCCATATTTTTTTGTAAATCAAGTTTTTATTCAATGTGTCTTACAGTGACGCATATATCAAAATCGTTATCAAGTCACCCGCTTTGACGGTATATAAATTGAATTTAAGCACTAATATATTGAATTTAAACACTAAAATAGGCTTACTCACGCTCACTAGCTTGGACATAAACTCTCTTTTTAAAATGTTTTAAATTGTGCGATATTGCCGCTTCTACTTGGTGGCATAATTCGATTTCTAAATGGCATGTCTTGTATATTATTGCTTTTTTGTATTGTCTTGAACATTCTAACCCTTTTTGTGTCGTTTTCTATACCTAACTGTTTTCAAGAAAATGTCGCTTGAAAATTGACGTTTTTGACCCTTCAAAGCTCTGTCTATCATCTATCCTAGTTTTCAATTACCTATTTCCTCACACCAATTTCTGGTTTTACACGAGGTGTCAAATTTGACATTTCCTGTAAAAGAAGAATTTAATGTCAGAATATAGATGACCAAGATAAGAAACTGCAATCCATTTCGTTGCAAGTTAAGTTGTTTGGGAGTACAGAGCCTGAATGGATCACAAAAATCAATTTTAAAGCGCCATTTTCTCAAAAACAGTTGAAATTAGGTATAGGAAACATACCCCAAAAAGTGTTTAGAATATTCAGGACAATACAAAAATATAATAATATACAGGTCAGTGCATTTAGAAAAAGGATGTTGCCTCTGGTTTTAGATATAAGCGCGGCTACACCGCATAATTTAAAATATTTTCAAAACAGAGTTCATGTTCATCTATGGTGAGAGCCAACTTTTCTAAATCATCTATTCATTGGTTTAACAAATACTTCTAATAGGCCACTGAGCTTGAAAAACCCTATATATACAATATGTCCGAGGATGGCTTTTACAAGAGGTCTAGGGGACTGAGAATTGAAAGATAGAAAGAAAAGTCACTCTTGATAAGTGTTTTGCTTGAAAAATAAATAAGGTTTGCGTTATCAAAAATTCAATTTTTTATACAGGGGCCATAAAAAATACAAAAATGTTAAAAAAATAAATTCAATAATTATCCCAAACTCACATTTAAATTTTCTGCAAAATTTAAAATCAATTGAACAAGATTTTTTTACGTTGATTTTTTAAAAAATGTATTTGGTCATTTTGTTTCGACATCTTAAATTGAAACCCATATTATCAGTTTTTACCTACTCCGTTGGTCCGCAGATATCCCAGATATTAAGTTTCTGAATGGTTTACATTAACGATCCTCTTGTTGTTATGTTAAAGTGGTGTATTAGTTGAGGATATGATCCAGTAAAAAAACCAAAGGCCATATTTTAAATTGCCGACGTTTCGCCAATTTACTGTTGCATCATCGGGACACATAGATTTTATATCCTACATGAAACCCATATTAGTCTTTAACTACTCCATTGATCCGCAGATATTTCCTAACCCTAAATAATACACCTCTGTAACATAACAACAATAAAATCGTTAACGAAAACCATTTAGAAATTCAATATCTGGGAAATATCTGTGAACCAACGGAGTAGGTAAAGACTGATAATATGGGTATCATGCAGGATATAATATTTATGTGTCTTGAGGTTGCAAAAATAAAGTTGCGAAACGTCGACAATTTAAAAAAAAGACATTTGTTTTTTTTTACTGGATCCTAACCCCAAATAATACACCACTCTAACATAAAAACAAGAGGATCGTTAACGAAAACCATTTAGAAGCCTAATATCTGGAAAATACCTGCGGGCCAACGTAGTAGGTAAAGACTGAAGATATCTGTTTCATGCACGATATAGAATCTATATATGTACCCTGAGGATGCAACAATAAAATTTCGAAACGTCGGCAATTTAAAAAAGTCTTTGGTTTTTTTTACTGGATCCTAACCCCAAATAATACACCACTCTAAGATAAAAACAAGAGGATCGGTAACGAAAACCATTTAGAAACTTAATATCTGGGAAATATCTGCGGACAAACGAAATATGTAAAGACTGATAATATGGGTTTCATGCTGGATATAGAATCTACATGCGTCCTGCAGATGTAACAATAAAGTTGCGAAACGTCGATTATTTAAAAATAGTCTTTTGTTTTTGTTACTGGATCCTAACCCCAAATAATACACCACTCTATAACAACGAAAGAATAGTTAACGAAAACTATTTACAAACTTAATATCTGGGTAATATATGCGGAACAACGGAGTAAAAGTACTGATAATATGTGTTTCATGCAGGATATAAGATCTATATATGTGTCCTGAGGATGCAAACAATTAAGTTGCGAAACGTTGACAATTCAAAAAAATACTTGTTTTTTTTTACTGGATCTTAACCCCAAATAATACTGCACTCTAACAAACATTTGTTAACATTATTCCTTCATACTTCATTCTTAACAAAATATTATCAGGTCATCCCCATAATATGAGCCTTAATATTTGGTCAAAATTTGAAGTCAATCGGGTAAGTAGTATTTAAGCTATGTCGCGAACTGACACACAGACGGACTGACGGAATTGATAAAACATGTTTTTTTGGCATCTAGGGACGCTAAAACGTGAAGATATGTAAATCCTGAGAAGGTGATTTTCTTCACGATTACAAAAATTTGGTCGCAATTTTGTTCTGATATCTTGAATTAGTAACACAGTTTTACTAGTTGAGCCCTATACCACAATTAGTTATGGCACGCAATTCAATCAATCAAGTAGCAATCAATCAATCAATTAAGTAGTTTTTCACGCTGAATTTTTAAACAATTTATTATACCGCCATTTTGTTCCGCCATCTTGGATTCGTACCAAAATTTTACCACTTGATTTCAACATAATACTTGCTGTTTTTGCAAAATTTGAGATAAATTGGATGAGTAGATTTTTAATAATATTTTTTTTAGCATTTCGCTAAGCCGCCATTTTGTTTCGCCATATTGGATTTTTACCCAAATGTTATCAGATCATCCCCATATGACCCTTAATTATTGATCAAAATTTGAAGTCAATCGGATAAGTAGTTTTTTAGCTACGCCGCGAACAGACAGGCAGACCGACGGAATTGAGAAAACAAGATCTGAAAAAATCTCGTAGAGTGATAGTTACAATACTTCTCTTTTACGAGAGAAGTAAAAATCGGTAAATTTCCTATACCCTGAAATTCCCTCGTTATGAATCTTTTCTTTTATTAGGAACAGTGGTGGAACATGACCAAATTTAGTAACATATATATATATATATATATATATATATATATATATATATATATATATATATATATATATAATATACATAACTACTAACTGCAATGTTTATTTGTCGTGTCGGTCGACCAAGTTCTTTAATTTTAATCTTGTCTTCATATGCCAAAGAGTTAAAACTATTAGTTTGTGAATACTCGATTGAATTTATATCTATGCGACCTAAACAGAACCAATAGAAGGAACGATTCAACAAAATACGGCCGCGCGCGTAATTCGAAATAAAAAAAGCAACTCTTTTCTTCTTTCGCCATGGAGTTGCAAATCATCAATAAATCTCCGTATTAAGTAAGCCACGTGCGGCGCTCGAACAATCCAACGTATCATTTGCAGAAATCGTTCGCTGTACTGAAATTATTGTCAGTAATAACACCTGCGCTACGCGAATTTACTGGAAACGACACCCATACAAGACAGCTAGAGATATAAAACTTCTATTTAGTTGGGACGCTGTTACTAAAAATCCTCATTCGCTTGCTAAATGTCGCGCTCGTTGGAAAATGAGCCTACGCTGGAGATCTATATATATGTATCCCTATATAACATTTAATTGTTAGGCAAAAGTTCATTGAATAAGTTGATTTTTTTTCATTTTGATTGGTCGCCATTTTGTTTCGTCATAAAATTTTAAATAAATTTAGTAAGTAGTTTTTTAGTAATAATTTTTTAACGTATCACTAGGCCACCATCTTTTTTCGCCACATTTTTTGCCAAAATATTACCAGGTTATCACCATATGACCCATAATGTTTGACCAAAATTTGAAGTCAATCGGGTAAGGAGTTTTTAAGCTATGCCCCGAATTTGCAGACAGACAGGCAGAACCGACGGAATTAACAAAACATACTTTTTGGCATCAAGGGACCCTAAACGTGAATATATGTAAAACCTGGTGACTTTTTTTCACGATTACAAAGATT
The DNA here is from genome assembly GCA_030620095.1 of Kuschelorhynchus macadamiae. Lineage (NCBI taxonomy): Eukaryota > Metazoa > Arthropoda > Insecta > Coleoptera > Curculionidae > Kuschelorhynchus > Kuschelorhynchus macadamiae. Next base: position 17,183 of record JAUTXW010003629.1, read on the forward strand.
TTATTTGGCCGCCATTTCGTTCTGTCATCTTGGATTCCTACCACAATTTTACCAGTTCATCTCTATACCATAATTAATTATTGCATAAAATTTCAAATCAATCCGTTAGGTAGGCTGAATTTTAAAATATTTTATTAAGTTGCCATTTTGTTTCGCCATCCTTGATTCGTACTAAAATTTTACCAGTTGATTTCCACAAATTACCTGATTTTTGTGCAAAAGGTGAGATAAACTGAATAAGTAGTTTTTTAAAATTAATTTCTTTACCCTTTTACTAGGGCGTTATTTTCTTTCGCCATATTTAATTTTTACCAAAATGTTACCAGGGCATCCCCATTTAATCCTTAATTTTCAACCAAAATTTGAAGTAAATCAGATTCCTTTACGAGGGAAGTAAAACCAATTTTTTGAAAAACACAAAATCTAGTTGGAATCGCAAATACAATTTTTTTTATCCTAAAATTCCACCTGTTTTACATTTTACAAGATTATAATACTTCTCCACATTTTTATTTTTAATCAACAGAAATTTGCTTTTATTGCACATTACTCATTAATATATTTTTATCGCAGTTCTTTCAGTGTATCGAACGCAACGTAATAACTACAATTCGAGACGCTTCCTGTACGCCAAGACTTGAAAAATTGTGCTGTGTGTAGGCAACTTAAAATACTTTTCGGTTAAAAACCTGTCCAAAAGGGTGTACGCGCTGCAGAAATACAAAGACATGAGTGCGATTTAACATTTCAAATTTTGCAGTTATGTAGAAAAAGGATCAATGTAAGGCGGTAAAGAGCCATTTTGCGGGAAAGAAATTTATATGTGACGGCATTTCCGTCAAAAAATGGTCGAAAATGGACAATTTTACTTCGAATTTTATCATTCTAAATTAGATTTATTCAAAAAAATACGGATTTAGCGCCCAACTATACATGTTTCCCTATTAAAATCACATTGAAGCTAATTAATACCTTTTATAGTTTTTACATAATACAGCAGCCGCGGAAGGCTTGCAAATGATTCGTAATATAGCGTGCAGTAGACCCTTAACATGCATGTTAATGTATTAGACTCATATAAAAAAAATACAAATTGGAAAACACTACAAAATAAATTAGTTTAAAAAGTTTGAAATATGTACAGGATGGAACCTTATATTTTGTCTCGTCCCCTCTCAGTCGGTGTGTGGGAAATATCTGAAAATCTTAAAAGCAATCATTATATTCAAAATAGTGAGCTCATTGTCACCTTTAAAACTGCGACTTACACATGAATGACCACTGGTTGTTATTTCAAACAATTGTAGGTATAAAATGTGTAAAGTGTATAAACTCTAGCAGCAAATATATTAATAAGTGTTCATTTTAGGAGTAATGTATGTTAAAAGAAATGGCTATAAAGTTGTGTTCCAAAATAGGTATTTTATGATAATAATTACTAGCCTAATGAATTTCGTTCTTACATTTTCAGCAAAATAGACCTTAAAATCGCTTAAAGGATGAATAAAATATCTGTGGCACAGACTTCACTACTTATAAAACTTGGCATAATCATATTAATTACATTAAAAATATTATTTATGGATATTAAATTGTCTGTTTTAGATATATGGTATACAGGAATAATAAACGTTTAGGGTGCAAAGCGAGTGGAAAAAATATAACTGTTGGGAACAATTGTCATTTTAGTTATACAGTGGCCCACCATAATCATCCGGATGAAGAAAACCAAATAAGTGTCACGGAATTCAAGAAACAGCTAAAGGAGGCTTGCATCCAACAAAGAGGCAATTTAAAGGACATTTATGACCGTATTGCCATAGGGTTAGATAAGTAAATTCTTTTTTTTTTAGTTTAAAACTAGAATTTAAAAAACTGCATTCTGTTTTATTAGTCATTGTGAATAATTATGTTTTATACTAATTAATATTGGCTTAAGCTTGAGGAAACTTGACCAACTGCTCAAAAATTTAAGATGGGTTGCACCCTCAGTTCCAGTCCTCCCACACTTATTGATGTCCATATGCAAATTTGTTAACAAGTTAGTTTAGATTTGGTATACAAAATTAAATTTGCTAGCAAAGATATCAAGTTTATAATCCATACATGTAATTTTTTCCAAATTTTAGGTTTGTGAATGGAGCAATTATGGTGCCGTACAATTCCATTAGATCCTCCATGTTAAGATGGAAGCAGTCGACGACACCAAATATTCCAGGAAGCTTGGAACAATTATCATTATTTCTTCAGACAGGTGAGTGGGTTAAATATAGCCATTGCAGTAATGGTCCGTTTTTTTCAGGTAGTGTAGCAAGTGAGGAGGGGCATCAAGCGGTAATTTTTGGAAATACTGAATTTACACGTAACTTCAGTAATTCCCAAACCACTTTTATGGATGGCACATTCAAGTCGGTTCCAAGAAGACCAGCATTTGGGCAGATATTAACTATATTTGCTATATGCATGGATCATGTAAGTGCAAATGAAAATACTAATTAAGGGAATTTATATTTTATTTGCTAGGTATGTTATAAATTAACTTGTAATGGGACCTTTGCAGTCTTCTTTTGTAGTATTCCTATGTTTTTGTTCTGTACTATATATTAAAAGAGATCTTTACCACAGTCAACCGCAGTACATTTTACATTTTTCACATATGTGGCTTATATTATATGGCAAAGTTTTAAATTTTTGTTATGTTACAAATTACAAAGACAAAAGACAAAAAGAGTGACTTAAAATAAGACTATTTATATTGGAAGTTAATAAAAAGTGATAATAAAAGTGTAATATTGAATTACCGTGGCCGCTTTTAATCTGAGGTTTCTTACGTTTTCAATTGGATTAAATTCTGTATAGAATCAAATCAGAAACGGTGTTAATAAATAAGGTACACTTGGTGCATTTGATACTAATTCCCTCTCCACTTTATTAGTTTAGTGTAAATAAAAACCATCCTGATAGTGTATAGCTCTTTGGGGTGAGTTTGTTCATTCTAAAACATTCTTTAAATGCGTTTTTATATAAATTAATTTGTAAGGGCATAGGATATTGGTTTGTATATGTAGATTTGCATGTTCTTACTTGGTGTTTGTATAATTCTACAAAACATTCTTCAGGTTCACGTTATATTGTTTTTATAAATACATTTCTAAGGACTTGCCCTATTAGTATGTATAAGTATATTTATGTGAAGATTTCATTGCACGATTTTCTTATTGGTGTTTGTATAATTTATATTAACTGATTTGTATTTTTTTCATGAGATTCTTGTTCGAATATACACAGAAAATTAATTTATGTTTTGTTGACACAGGTTAAAAACTATGTTTAATAGAAAAAAATTTCGGGCAAATACAAAGTACAGGGTGTTCCAGCGAGGACTGAACAGGGACCTATTTTCGACCTTCCTTGTATTTTGGAAAAATTCAAAATAGCCAATCGATGTATTTTTTCTTGTAGAATCCAAAAATATCATCGAAAAAATATTTGAACCAGAAACAAAAGAGTTACGCTATGCAGCAGGTGTTTTTTAAATGGAATGTATCGTTTTTTATACGATTTTTGGAAAGAGTGATTTTTTTATGTCCGTTCTGATTAAAAGATTTGATTTTGCGATAGCTGTTTATATTACATTTTAATGTTTTACATACTAAAATTTTAGCTTCACCTGTTTAAAATATACGATAGGTTGGTATAGGTGATCAAGGTAAAATGACGTTTGAATGCTTTGTCAATAAAAATTGACATTATTTTAATTATTGTCGAAGTCTTCACCTAAAAAATATATATTTGACTCTGATCGTAATGAAATACACTTTGGACGAGAGACTACAGATTGTTATGCTATTTTACAAGTGCCAAGAAAATGCAAGAGAAGCAAGAAGAAGATTTATTGCAAATTTTCATAGAAATATATCCATCAATACAATTCTAAGGATAAAAAACCTATTTGAGGAAAATAAAACTTTACATGATAGAAAAAGAAATATACAAAGAAGAAGAAATCGAGACCAGGCCATTATAAATTATTTTCAAGTTAATCCAATCAAATCTATTTCGGATGCAGTTCGGGAAGTTCAGTACGGTGGCGGTGTTAGGCGCAGAAGAGTTACCCGAGGGACTGTTCACAGGACTCTGAAAATTCATAAATTTAGGCCTTTTCGGATCCTTCCACTTCAGCACCTAACACCGGCACAAAAAGAACTTCGCTTCCAATTTGTTTCTCAAATGGTAATTCGGCAAGAAAACGAAGACCCTGATTTATTCAAAAATATTGTGTGGACCGACGAAGCTACTTTCACAACATCGGGAGTATTCAACAGACATAATAGTCACCACTGGGCCGTTGAAAATCCAAAAAAGTTCCAGACTATTAAATTTCAAGGGAGGAATTCTATTCATGTTTGGTGTGGGATAAAAAACAATAAAATTTTGGGACCAATATTTTTTAACGGGACTTTAAATGGGCACAGATATTATGAGTTTTTAGAAACCGAAATTGAAAATTTTTTGGAAAACTTACCATTGGCAGAATATCAGAATTTAATTTGGCAACATGATGGGGCGCCTCCTCATGCCGTGCATGATGTGGTTCAATTTTTAAATCAGCGCCATAACGAATGGATAGGGCGAAATGGAACATATGCTTGGCCGCCCAATAGCCCCGACCTCTCAGTTTTGGATACATTTCTTTAGGGCCATTTAAAGAACGTCGTATACAGACAACGAAACGAAAATATTCAAGAGATCATGGGAAAAATTGTCGATGAAATAAACCGCCTTAACCAGGAAAATCATATTGTAACAGCAAGTTTAGAAAGGCTACAAAGGGGTTATCGATGTTGTTTCGAGAAAAACGGCGCTCACATTGAAAACTTATGTTATTAGTAGTTTTATTTTATTATTTAATAATTATTTTTTATTGAATTTCTTTTTCTATCACGTAAAGTTTTATTTTCCTCAAATAGGTTTTTTATCCTTAGAATTGTATTGATGGATATATTTCTATGAAAATTTGCAATAAATCTTCTTCTTGCTTCTCTTGAATTTTCTTGGCACTTGTAAAATAGCATCAACAATCTGTAGTCTCTCGTCCAAAGAGTATTTCATTTCGATCAGAGTCAAATATATATTTTTTAGGTGAAGACTTCGACAATAATTAAAATAATGTCAATTTTTATTGACAAAGCATTCAAACGTCATTTTACCTTGATCACCTATACCAACCTATCGTATATTTTAAACAGGTGAAGCTAAAATTTTAGTTTGTAAAACATTAAAATGTAATATAAACAGCTATCGCAAAATCAAATCTTTTAATCAGAACGGACATAAAAAAAATCACTCTTTCCAAAAATCGTATAAAAAACGATACATTCCATTTAAAAAACACCTGATGCATAGCGTAACTCTTTTGTTTCTGGTTCAAATATTTTTTCGATGACATTTTTCGATTCTACAAGAAAAAATACATCGATTGGCTATTTTGAATTTTTCCAAAATACAGGGAAGGTCGAAAATAGATCCCTGTTCAGTCCTCGCTGGAACACCCTGTACATAATAGCTTAAAAACTATTTTACAAAGGATGACAAAGTTTTTACCCGAAAGTTTAGATTCGATCAACCATGAAACCAGATACTTTATTGTTAAATATCCACTTAGAAAAAACTTTTTGCGTCACCCGTTACGAAGGTAAAGTGATATTATATTAAGTGATTTTATTATTAAATTTAACCTAACTAGATCAAAATTTACGAGACAAGTTCTGTGTACAAACCTTTACTGATTGTTTCCTTACAGTTTTATAATTTTCAGAAACTAACCCTATAATTCTATTGTGTTTTGGCTTCGCTTGCTTTTGCATTATTGTATTCTAATTTGATATTTGTATAAACCGTCAATGGTGCTGGATTTAGGCTTAGCTTCGATGGGGACTAGTTCGCAGTACCGCCATATATGTAAAAATAACTACAATACATTTACATACAATCTCTCATTTGGCCAAGATGCTAATAATAGCTACAAACACTGTCACGATGCCGTAGCGATTTTAATCGCTCTATCACTTATACACTAAGTACCAGCCAGCACTAGATTTCTCCTCGCAAACTTATCCATAACATGAATAAATTTGAGCTGCTGCAGCAATCGCTATTAAAAAATAGCTAATTTAATATCTTCTATGATGAAATCTATTATATTTCTATACTTCTTATATATCAAAAACTTCACTCTCTTTTTATTTTTGGCTTTTCAGAACGTACCACCTTTTATGTATTCATATTTTTCTTAGAATATAAATGCCGTCCTTATTAATTATTGCATTTCATTTCAGACTATGTATGAAAATGTTATTTTTATTCTAGCATTAAACTGTTATGGACTCAATTCACCGTCTGTTAGTGGTTAACATTGAAGGCTATAGTTCGCTCACCTAAATCCAGTGCTACATTTCTAAATAACAATATTAAAACCATATTTATAAAATATGTTGCTTTGTATTTGAGAGGTCTAGAATCAAGACTTACATTTACTATCCATGTGCCATGGCATATGTGCCTGTTTAAGTTTTGCCGATTTATTTATAATTTAGAACCAAATAGTTACTAAAATAAACACCTGGAAATTTAAAATGTTTTTGCACGTTCAAATTAGCAGGAAAACTGTGTAAGGCCGTGACAGAACTAGCATTCTATATTTACATAATATTTCCACCTGCACACTATGAAACACGTACTTTATATCGCATTCATGTTCAAAACTGGTTTTTCATTGTTAGTTTCAAAAAAGACCCACTAAAATAAATCGTCACCTTTCCAAAAAAGTGTTCCTTATTAATTTATTTTTATGATACTTGCAATCCATATATGCTTTTTAAACTCTAATATATAAAATTATATAAAGTGTTTGGCGATTCCTTAATGTCAATTTAAGTGTGAGAATGTAAGCCTTGAATCTAGACTCCTCATTTATTTGCATGTTTTGATCTGTGAGTTGTATTTCGCTAAAATATACCGTCTTATTTGAAGTGTGTATTGTTTTATTTATATAGAAGGAATTCTCGCTTTCTGATTTTAAAACTATTGAAGACATAGATAGCTATATGAAACTATACGAGTGAAGAAAAGTTATGCGGTTTTTAGTGTCTACTGAAAATCTTACATTAATATAGGCAGCACCATCAATTTATTTGCTAACGCAAAATAGCAGGTGACTGACACTACTGACAGGTTATATAATTTTCGACTTTAAATCCACACCTGTTAGTTTGAAAGTTTATTTGGAAAGTTGGTCGATCGGACTATGCTGCCTTGTAGTATGGGATTACTCAGTACTCACCCCAAAGAGCTATAAACTATCAGGATGGTTTTTATTTACACTAAACTAATAAAGTGGTGATGGAATTAGTATCATATGCAGCAAGTGTACCTTATTTATTAACACCGTTTCTGATTTGATTCTATACAGAATTTAATCCAATTGAAAACGTAAGAAACCTCAGATTAAAAGCGGCCACGGTAATTCAATATTACACCTATATTATAGATTGTTATTATATTTTTTATTTTCTTTTTTAACAATGAATTGAATTTGAAACTAATGAATGGTGCCAAACTCACTATTGGAAAATCATATCAGGTCTATTAAAAAAAAAACTTTGTAGAATATTAAATTTCGCTAAATTTAACTGATAAATTTTTATTACAAAAAGAAACAAAATATAAACATAACACTTTAACATCTTTATGCAGAATTAAACAAAAATCAATATTTCCTTATTTTTTGATTTTTCGAGAGATAATGATAATGAGAAATTCTGTATATGTTAGTGTATATCTTACCATTACAAGGGTTTACCCGGCGTCCAATTCCACCATAGCTATGCTTCGAGATATTCAGTATAAACTTCCACAGTAAGGATTTACTTGGCGTCCGAAATCATCGTAAAATCGGCAACATAGCCTATGAAAATATTTACTTCTGTTTTGTTTGGGAGAGTGAAATTGTGGGATTTCATTTTTGTAACACTGGATAGTACTATAAATTATTTTATCAAGTGTGATTTATTGGTTTAAAAGTAATTAAAAATGTACCAGTTCCGTTCGCGTACCACTAGGATAGTGAATGCAGCGAAAACAAATAAAACAGGTACGTAAATAAAACATTAATAAAAGTGAGGTTATAATTTTTTTTCTTTGCCGCATTTTAAAGCATTTGAAGCATGTGTTTTCTTAAACTAGGCAATAAAGATGACCGCCAATATAATAGTCGATTCTATCTTATTTACAGAAATAAGAGGTGGAAAAATACTACTAATTACAGAGAAAAGTTGCATGTTTTTTTTGCTAGAGCTAGATATGATTTTTTTAAATAAGTTTTTGCTAAAGGGTGAGCAATACAAAACATTTTGACATCTCAAAATGTATGGAACTTTTCATGAAACGTTACAATATAAGATAGCTTCAATTTCGTGTAGTTATAGTTAATTTCATATTTATATTACTTTACATTTAACATTTACACATTACATTACAACATTTTAAAAAAGTTGGAAAACTAGCAATTAGTAGTGTATTCTTTCTTGAAGGTATTTATAGCTTTTATTGTGTATTGTATTTTTACTTTCCATTATAACAGCCAATATATTCTCCTTATTAATGCACTAGGTACACCGTGTTCCACATAAAAATACCCACTATACAATCTGGAAGTCCGTAATAGATTAGAAAAAGTTTCTTTAAATTTGAAGTTCTTTTAAAATAAGTTTCCAAGTATACACATGAACTATAAAGTTTTAAATGGGACACCCTGTATTTTTGTCCATTTTGGATTCCTTGTCAAAAATAAACATAAGTTATCAATTTAAACTATAGTTGATTTCTGCTTAGGTTTCGAGATAATCAAGGTTATGTTCTATACCTAAATTCAATGGTCACAGAGAAATTCGCAATTTAACAGAAAATCTCAATTATTTCTTGAATACTGAAAAATAATGTCCATGAGTTGATAAATCACCGCAAATTTTGTCAAATATTTTCTTGTTTGGTCTCCTTGAAATGGTAGTTATTTGGCGATGCTCTCCTAATGCATGTGCTGGACTTTTATTAGTTTCAATGTAACATTTTTACAAATTTAGTAGTTCTTGACTTGAATATTGAGTCATTTTTTTTAAATAGAACAAGTAAACACCGATAAGGGGAAACGATTTTAAAGTCTAGTTATCTAAAATTTAAATGATTTCAATAAAACAATAACACCTTTCAACACAAATAAATTGAAAAACGGTCAAATTTAAAACAAATAGTTATATTATCCATTCCATGGCCTCCTATAGTTTTTGTTTAGTATGCAGCACCAATTGCAATATTCAAAAATAATTGAAATTTTCTGTTAAATTGACATTTTTTTTGTAAGCATTGAATTTAGGTATAGAACGTATATATATATATATATATATATATATGAAAAAATATATATTTTAATGATCATTTGCATAAATAAAAAACACAGTGGGTGTTAAATTAAAAACAAAAAAAAAGATTTTTTCGCTTTAAAAAGGTGCAAGATTGATTTCGTAGTATATCCACCCTGTGGACATACTATGGTGTGGACGAAAATTTTAGATTCCACATATGCATTGATGCTTTATAAACTGGAAATTACCACCCAAGCGCCCAATGTTAGATATTTGCTATTTTTTATAGTGACTTGAAAAATAGCTCCAGTTTTCAAAAAATCATACATAACCTTAATTATCTCGGAAACTACGCACCAACCGACTCGACTAGAGTTTAAATTGTTTATGTTTATTTTTGACAAGGAATCAAATAATGGACAAAAATACAGGGTGTCCCATTTAAAATTTTATGGTTGTTATTGCCCCAGCAAAATTGGGATACCCTGCATACATGGAAACATTATATTTTAAAAGAACTTAGAAACTTTTGTATGACAGTTTTTTTCGTATCTATTACGAATTTCCAGATAGTATAGTGGGTACTTTTATGTAGAACACAGTGTACCTATTCGATCTAAATAGAAAAATATAAGTTATGTGTTTAGTCGTTTTAGAATAACTAGCCTAGAACTCGAAAACTATAATTTTAGAAAAAAAATATGATATCTGTACGGATGTGGGTATATACTTTGCACCAAAAATAGTTTAGGACAATGTTTTGCGAGGGATTAGACTTTGGATATCATGGGCATAAAGTGTTTTGTTCGTTTCGCGTCCACTACGTATCTAACTCTAAACTAATTTTACTTAAAATAACTTGTTTGGACGAAAGGTTGTTTATTAATTTGAATCCATTGCCGACGTTTCGACACTCTCCGTGTCTTCATCAGGGCTAAAAAAAAAACAACAAAGAACACATCAGCTATTGTACACATATATAAATGACAAATTTACGCAAAATTGGTATTAAAATAATGTACATACATATGGTTTATAGTAAAATAAATAGAAATAAAGAAATTAAAATTAAAGAATTGCTTATGTCACTCAGAACTTTAAATTAAATTGTACATGGATATATACAGTTTATACTAAAACAATTAGAAATAATAAAAATAGAGGAATTACTTATGTAATATAGATTTTAAAATTCTATGGATACAATGAAATGATTTGTTTTGATTTTGTTTTTTTCTCGAAGCACGAGAATTTTGTCAGATAAGGCTTAAGACAACCTACATACATCTTATCGCAGCTAGCAATTGGTACTAAATAGGACGATGCATGCAAAGACCATGCTGGGCGGCCGTAAAACGGAATCCCCACGCTTCGTAGAACCTGTATGTTAAAATCTATTATAAACTTAAATTAGGGAAAACAAGATATTATATTGTCTTGAACATCCCGATTAAGTTGCAAATTAGGATGATTTTTGTGAATATGGGCCATATCCTAGAGATAAGGCAATTGATTTAAATTAATAAACAGTTTTTTTGTCCAAACAAGCTGTTGTATTATTTTAAGAGTTATCATGGGTATTGGTCTTCAATATTTTTTAAAGGGTATACAGTGTGAAAAATTCATTTTTTGAGAACGCACACACTGTTCCATTTATAAAAAAAGGGAAACACTTATCCTTTTGGGTATAAAAAATTTTTTTTTATTATAGTGGTATTCATTTTTTTTTAATATGCTTAACTTTAAACACTTCTCTTATGAATTAAAGTTGATCTTTTAGACATTCATTTGCTCCCTCGGTACTCAATGAAAATATATAGAATCGAGTTTTATCTTGGCTAAATAGTCAAAGTATAAATAAAATTGGTATTTTTACAAGAAGACTTCTTTATTTCTAAGGAATGATTTTCTAGGGCAAAATATTTTTATATATCTTCAACTAGCTATTTTTAATTCTATACCCTTAATTAATAACTTACAAATTTAAATAATTGAAGAATTTTCAGTTGTGAATTATAGCAGAATTCATTTTAAATACTTTTATTAGATGAAGATTTATCAAGTGATACTGACGACGGCGACCGGAGCGATTCAGACTCAACCTTTTGTGTTTCAAATTCAACAAGCGGTATGGTTATTCTATTAACATACAACTAACATAAACCGTGGCCAACTAAACTTAATAATTCTACAAATATACAATTTCTAAAATATCAATTTTTTTACTGTACACTTTGTTAGTATTTTTTCTTCTGACCTCTAGCAAAAAAATAATATTGGCCTGGAAATGAACTTTATAGGGACTAAATGACCTGTAATTTTATTATTGGAGTGTGAAGTTTATTCATAATTTTACCTGTTTTAGGAGATGATTCACCATCATGTCTTCTGGAATATTCAGTTAAGGATTTCCTTAGCTCAGATTTAAACGGTATGCATTTTTTATTTTTTCTACATAAATATAAAAATTTATTATTTTTGGGATTTGTTTCATTGTTTTAATAGTTAATCTAGGTTTTATCTGTCGGCGTTTTGGTTTTTATTTAAAACATCTTTAGGGATCTTTTAGTAGTATAAAGTAATGAATCGAAAAGAATATTAATATTTCAATAACTTTTGTTATGTGTTATATTTTACAAAACAAACGCTGGGTATTTGCTAATATCCGACCGTTGCCAATGTTCGTTTTTTTTTATTGACTGGTTTTTAATGCATGGTTTATTTACTAGTTTATTTTGGGAGTTTATTTGAGGATAGATTATTTTTGGTTTAAATAAAAGATTTTTCTATTTAACAAAATACTTTATAAAAACGTCGACTCTAAAAGATTTTTATGTTTTGATCGAAAAAAAAAAGGTATTTTTATTGGAATCATTATCTCTGTCATTTAAACTACTTTATAAAAACGTCCACTTCGAATATTTTTGTAGTTTTTTTTCGGAAAGAAAATTATTTAGATTTTTGTATCATTTTTTGTGTCATTCGTTGTAAATATTTTTGTATTTGTGATTTATTCCTAGAATCAGCGGCGTTAAATTTCCCATTTTTTCTTTGTTTTTCCAGGTAAAGACTCCGTTTTGGCAAGTTTATGTGATAATGAAATACATAGTGGTGAAATAATTGATGATACTCCTGCCATATGTTTAGCTGAAATACCTAACGAAGAAGTTGCTGAATCCAAGCCAACTAATAAAGCTGATAATGAAATACCTACCGAAGAAGTAGCTAAATCTAACGGTAATAAAAAAGGGAAAAGAAGAATGCATAATTGTTCTTTTTGTGATGTACCTGTTCATAACTTTGCAAGACATCTACAAAGGCGACATTATGATGAATTTCCAGTTCAACAATTTTTAGCTTTAAAAAAAACAGATCCAATGCGGAAACATTTGATAAATAAATTAAGAAAAGAAGGTGATTTTTGCACTGGCGAAGTCCTACCTGTACAAGGAAAACAAAACACGAGCAATGAGTTTAATGATACGAGTACAAATTCTTGTAAATTGTTGCCCTGCACGCATTGCAAAGGTTCGTTTTCTTTCAAATTGTTATAAGCTTTCGGCTTATCATTTTAATATTTAAAGAAGTAAAAGGCCGTTGGTCGATTATTTTATTCCTAATCAATTTCTTTTTTAGGATATTATGCAAGAAACACACTTCGTCGACATGTTAAACGCTGTTTCTTCAACAAATCTAAAGACTTAAAAGATCCTACAACCCGGAAACATCATCAGTCGGAAGGACATACATTTATGGCTAATTACTTCGGGCCTAATGATCCACTTCGTAAGTCTGGAGTTTTGAAATCATTAAAAGCAGACGAAGTTAGTTTGGTGGCCAAAAGAGATAAAATTATTTGCGAAGTAGCTCGAAAATATATAAAAAGCCACAGAGAAAAACATCTTATAAAAGTTGCAAGACGTCAAATGAGACGTTTAGCGCGTTTGTTAATGGAAGCTAGAAAAATAGAAAATAACAATTCTCTTTCATTCACATCTTTATTGCACCCATCAAAATTCAAGGTTATTGTGGAAGCCACAAAGACTATGACACAATATGATTATAACACAAACACTTTTAACTCTCCTTCTGTTGCAATGCAAATGGGAACGTTAATAAAAGATGCGGTAAAGACAGCTTATACCATGGAACTGCAAGCAAATATCGAATCACCCAAACTAAAGATTTTAGACATTATGAAAAAATTAATTGAAGAAGAGTGGGCAACAGAAATTTCTACAGAGGCCGGCCAAAATTTAAATCTGAATAGATTTAATAAACCAACCATAATTCCTATGGCCGAAGATCTAGCGGTAAGTAGAATAATTATACTGCCAATATTTGAATGAATAGTAAAAAATTAATTTTTTTACTCGGTCATAACAAAAACCAAAAACCTAACTTAAAAAATACATAAAAAAGCATGAAAATTATTTTTACATAAGTATTGTGGCCTATCACCAATAACGAATTCGCTACTACCGTTTCATTATTTTATAAATATACATTTTTTTTCTTAATTTCTATTTCGATCTACGCTGAAATTATAAATATCGAGTTATTTAGCACACCACAAAATAGCAATTTTTCAATTTAAAGTGTGCCTTTCTAATACTTTGCTTTTTAATTAATCCTATCTGTCGAAAAATTATTCTACACATGTCTTTTATTTAACATGGTTTATTATGAGTAACTTCCATTTTTTAAATTTATATTCTAAACATCCCTCACACTTTGAAGTAAAAACAGATGCCCAAATTGCAACTAGAAAAGTTTTAGTTATTTGTTTTTTGACTTTGTGTGTGTATTTTCAGACCTTTACTTTACAGTTATCTGTAAACGCTAAAAGGTTAAATAGTCATGGAAACATAAGTCTATCTCTTTTTTACGAATACACGTAGACAGATGTACCTACTATGCCAATATTGGGCGTATCGTAGCAATAAAACACTGAGCTATAAACAACTCAGGATAATAGTTTATAAATTACCATTAAATATATTTTTTAGTTGAATGTATTGGTAAGTTTTTTTCTTATTGTATCGTTTACTAGACATATTACAAAATATAAAACTAAAAATAATTTACAAAAACCTATTAAGTAATTAATTAGCGACGTGATAGGCCTAATACGATTTGAAAGACCCCACTCACTTATTGAAAATGGCCTTCTGTTGATGTTTCTAAATTTGCGTTGTATGTTGTTTTTCTTAAGGTTCTGATGAGAAGTTATTGTGGGTATAATCTTATCTTATTACCAGTTTTCAAGATACAGGATGTTGATCTTTGCCCATATTCCATATAAAATAGGTGAGGAGAAACAGCGGTAAATTTCCTTTACCCAGAACTTCCTTAAATATGAATCTTTCCCTTTATAAGGAATAGTGAAGTGTGACCCAATTTACTTCCGCACGCAGTCGTTCCAAACATTTTTAGTGGGCGCCATTTTGTTCCACCATATTGAATTTAATTTTGAATATTTTACCAGTTTCTACTATATACATATTTTTGTGCATAATTTAGAATAAAATGAATTAGTTTTTAAAATATTTTGTAAGACCGCTATTTTGTTTCGCCATGTTGTATTCGTACCAGTATATTTCTATATCATATTTAATTTTTGGGCAAATTTTAAAGTTAATTGAATAAGAAAAATTTTTCGTTGATTTTTTAAACATTTTATTTGACCGCCAGTTTATTCCACCATTTTGAATTCATATCACCATTTTACTAGTTTATCTCTATTATATCACACTAAACGCTTACACAAAACTTGAAATTAATCTAATATAAATAGTTTCTTCAGGATGAATTTTTTTAAATATTTTACTAGCCCGTCATTTTGGATTCTTACCAATACGTTAATTGGATAATTAGTTTTTGAGTAGTAATTTTTTTGACATTTCACCAGGCCGCCATTTTGTTCCATCACAATTTGCTAACCAGGTCATCCCTATAAGCCCCTTAATTTTCGATCAAAATTTGAAGTCAATCCGGTACGTACTTTTTTTGCTATGCCGCGAACTGACATACAGACAGACAGACCGAGGGAATTGAAAAAAAAACATGTTTTTTGGCATCTAAAAACGCTAGAAAAGATATTTTATTCCGCCATTTTGTATTCCAACTACAATGTTATCAGTTCATCTCTGTTTCAAATTTTACCTGTTTATTTCTATATAAACACTTGATGTTTGTGCAAAATTTCAAGTAATTGCATAAGTGTTTTTGAGTAATATTTTCTTCTAACATTTCACTAGTGAAAAGCCTTTACCTACACAAAAGCTTTTTTGTGTAGGTAATCTCGTTTTCCTCATGTATCGTGTTATAGGATTTGTGTAGACGATATGTTGAGATCACGACAACGAAAATAAAAATATATCAAAATTTAGAAAAATTTATCAAGGCCATTTTCCATTAACAAGAGTGTGGTATCCTTTAATAACAAATAATGATAACACTTAATCTGTTTTTAGATATTGAAAGATTATTTGGATAACTTAATCTTAATTTCAAAGAACAAGTTAGAAGCAGATAACACTGATAATACAGCATTTAAGACTTTAATTGAAGGAACATATTGCAGCGTTTTGTTATTTAATAAAAGACGAGTAGGAGAGTTAGAGCGGATACTACTTGACACTTACATTAAACACCAAAATAATAAACCATCAGGAGAATTTGAAAAGTTATTATCCCCCAGTGAAAAAATACTTCTTAAGAGGTTAAAGAGGATAGTAATAAGAGGAAAACGAGGGCGAGGAGTTCCCGTGTTATTTGATAAACTAACGCAAGAAGGTGTTGATGTCACAATAGAACACAGAAACAATTTCTTCCCAGCTCACAATCCATATTTGTTTGGATTATGTAATTCAGAGACGTCTATAAGTGGCTACCACGTATTTCGTAAACATGTGGGTCTTGCTTTGGGCAATGCAAGTAAGACGGCATCACTTACGTCAACGAAATTAAGAAAACATCTCGCAACAATATCACAAATTTTAAAAATGGGCAGTGAAGATTTGGAACAACTTGCCACATTTATGGGGCACACCAGTAAAACACATAATGAATGGTACCGTTTACCGTCTGATATATATCAGACGGCAAAAGTGTCAAAAATTTTACTTCTTGCTCAAAATAACTGCATTGACCAATATAAGGGACGTAATCTTGATGAGCTCGAACTAGGCGATGAACTTATGGAAACACTGAACGAAAGTGAAGAAGAAGGCGAGGAGATACAGAATAATGAAATCACGCCAAAAAAGAGAGAGTATGCGAAAATAATAGATAACAATATGAAGAAAAAGAAAAAAATTGTTAAAAAAGCTTGGACTGAAGAAGAGAAAAAAGTGACAGAGTCCTTTTTTAAAAATCACATAAAAAAGAAAATAGCACCTAAAAAAGAAGAAGTTTTAAACCTATTGAAAAGCTATCCTCAACTTAAAAACAGGACATGGGAAGCCGTAAAAGTTTATGTATGTAACCAATATACAAAGAAGTAGTTTTGTAAAGAGTTAAATAAATAACTTTTTTTTATCTTTTGTTCGAACATGCTAAATAATGTTAACTGTTATATTATACACATTTGTTATTTAGAAATACTCCCAAAGATTTTATTAAAAAATGAAGAGATTACTGTATAGTTTTTATTTCTTCTATAATTTTATTTTTAATAAACATTACGTTTTATCCGAGAAAATAATATACTTTTTTGAAAATAATTTCATTACTTTTTACTATTAAGTTATTAAAGTCAATTATAGAACAATAAATGATTTTTTTTATTTCTTCATGCTGGTGTGTCAGAGAACATGGGTCCGCAGTTCGTGATAAATTTATTATTTAAACAAAAATTTAGAAAAAGATTATTTTTTAGTAATTTCGAAACATTAAGAGCTATTTGATTAAGATTTGGCAAAATTTCATAGTAATTTAAAGGCTATATTTTGAGAGTATCGAACAGTTTTTATTTCAACGAAGTAAAAATACACAAAAGAAATGTATTTTGTGATACGTCAAGTAGTTTCGAGAAAAAAACAAATTCTATTTTAATGCACGCCTTTGGCGCAGCTTAGTTCTGGTCTAGTTTAGTTGGAGTTGGAATTGCTCCAAACTCTACAAAAGTGAAGATCATTTTCAGGAAAAAGTTTTAATAAATATATGCCTGCCAATGCTTTATTAAAGTTTTAAAAAACATATTTGTAACTCCATGTCTCAAAAATTGGGCCTTTGCGGAGATATATTTATAAAATGATCCAAGCAATCACTTTCGTAGGCTTTTGAGCAATTCCAACACCAGTTAAAACTGAACCAGAGGTAATAAGCTATGTCAATGGCATGAATCAAAATAAAATTTGTTTTTTTTTTCTCGAAAACGACCTGTCGTCTCACAAAATACTAAAAGGTACTTTTTGGAAAGATAAGATGACATTAAGTAACACTCCTAGAAAAATTCATTTAATGAATACTAATAAACATATATATTAAATAATATAGATGCCTAAATATACGATTGCGCTCGCCGTTTGTAAAAATTTGTAGTGTTTTTACATTATACATAATATTATGATGCATAAATATTAAGGAATACATTAAATCGAGCATTAAATATATTTTGAAACAATTTGTTCCCAGCTGAAATAGAAAAAATTTTTAAACAAAGTTAAAACTTTGACAAGGTCCTGTTGTTCATATGAAAAAACGAGCGAGCTATTTTTGCTTTTAAAAAACTGAAGGTGGGGTAATGGTAACTATAACCCCCAAAGACAAGGCCTGCAAAATTTTAAACAAATTACTTATATTTAAACGTAGATATTAGAACAGTGTATTTTAAAATCTGTACCTATTTACACAATACACACATCTTCACCACTCATCGTATATTTATTAGTTTTTAATAGTATTTCTAATATGCAATAATCCTAAAAAAAAATAATTTTTTAAAGTCCCATTTCTGGTTAATTTTGTTTATAGTTGACTTTGAACCAATGTCAGATATATGTCTGATATCCAGATATATTTAAGATAATCATATTTTCTGTACTTTTGATGTGTTTTTCCTTGTGAATATGTAGAAATATCTACATACATTGGCGTGTTACACATAGATTTTTTTAATAATAGGGCTGCGGGTTCGCATTTTCCACTACAAACACAAACTTAATTATTATTCAAGTCATGGTCAAAATACAATACGCTAAAATAATATGACTACGAAAAAGTAATATTATTTTTTAAATTTCTTAAAACAATAACAGAAAGTGGATAAACCCAAATTAAATTTTATAAACCCCATTATGTTTATTCTTTAAAGTATTAAAACGTGAAAACCTTTCAAAACAGTCCAGATAGCTTAGGTCCCCCGTTTATCCCCATTTGACCGTTTTTAACTCTTATGCTATTAAAGAACAATTACAATGATACACGAAATGTCAAGTTGAAATAGCAACACTGTGCCGCCGTTAAGTAATCATTTACACCAATAAGAATATTTTATTAGTGGACGCCACCCAAACCTCTTCAATAACCGGCGTTTCATGACACGCTAAGTTAATGCAGTGTATATCTCCCCGTATATCGCCGGACGTCAAGTAAGAACGATATGGGATGTGACGCGGAATAGCACCTTGTAGGTAAATATATATATACATATATATATATATATATATATATATATATATATATATATATATATATATATATATATATATATATATATATATATATATATATACATATATATATATATATATATATATATATATATATATATATATATATATATATATATATATATATATATATATATATATATATATATATATATATATATATATATATATATATATATATATATATATATATATATATATATATATATATATATATATATATATATATATATATATATATATATATATATATATATATATATATATATATATATATATATATATATATATATATATATATATATATATATATATATATATATATATATATATATATATATATATATATATATATATATATATATATATATATATATATATATATATATATATATATATATATATATATATATATATATATATATATATATATATATATATATATATATATATATATATATATATATATATATATATATATATATATATATATATATATATATATATATATATATATATATATATATATATATATATATATATATATATATATATATATATATATATATATATATATATATATATATATATATATATATATATATATATATATATATATATATATATATATATATATATATATATATATATATATATATATATATATATATATATATATATATATATATATATATATATATATATATATATATATATATATATATATATATATATATATATATATATATATATATATATATATATATATATATATATATATATATATATATATATATATATATATATATATATATATATATATATATATATATATATATATATATATATATATATATATATATATATATATATATATATATATATATATATATATATATATATATATATATATATATATATATATATATATATATATATATATATATATATATATATATATATATATATATATATATATATATATATATATATATATATATATATATTGTGTCGGGTTTCCCCAGAAAGAAATGACCGCGATTTCGTTATTTTAAATGAAATACCCTGGACATTTTTTGAACTCTTTTAACATTGTTTTTCGCAAATCGATTTTTCAAGTTTTAATCAGACCATGTACCACAGGTCAACTGACTGGAAACCTTCAATACCCAATCCTACCTTTTTATTCTTTATCCACATATGACAGATCTAACTTCCATAGACCGCTGCAAACTTGAAAATTTGATATCCTATTTTCATGTTGTTAATGCTCATCTAAAACGAAAATCAATATTACTAGCACTTATTTAATTATACCACCGGCAAAGTTTGACATGGATTCAAAATAATCTACTGTTCAAAGGAATCCTCTTTTAGTTCATCTAAATTTTAAAAAAGAAACGAATATGATAAGGTGAAAACAAATGAACCTAGAGATGATTAATATTAATTAATAATAAAATAAATAGAAAAATGAACGTACTCAATCATAATTTCAAAAACACAACCTTTGTGTTCAATGCAGGTCTCACATTTTTCAACAATTTTTCGTTATACATTTTCTTTTTGAGTTATACTAATATTATTAATAGGACTAATAGTTCGATTTCTTAAAATGTCCAAATTTTTAGGTTGAGTTAAATAGGCTTTTTATTTGATATGGCCCCAGAAGAAAAAATCTAGAGGTGTCAAATCAGGCAAACGTGCTGGCCACCTTACAGGTCCATTCGTTCCTATCTATTGGTCCCCAAATCTGTCACATAAATTCGAGCATTATGGGCCGATGCACCATCTTGTTAGTAGTAGTTGGGAATTTCTGCAAGTGATAAATTGTCCAAAAAATCGGTAACTGTTGTTTCCAGAAAGTTCAAATAAGTTTGTGCTGTAAGGAGCTCATTAAAAAATGTTGGGCCCACAATTCTCGTTCCTAAAACACCTAGCCATATAATAACACCAACGCGTTCTTGGAAAGATTCTTCTCTAATGTTTTATATTTTTCCATTCCATTCCATTTTCCATAAACCAGCGGCAATATTCAACTAGCCGAGTAAAATCATTTCCACCCAAGTGTTGGTGGATTTGATATTTGTAGGGCTTCTTTTATGTTATATGTTTTTTCAAAATGTCCCTAGCACTTCCTCTGTTAACTCCAACTTCACTTTCAATTTGGCGAGTAGAAATACTCGGATCAGCATTCACACATGCTAGAACCTTTATTTCAGCTTCTTCACTAATAATGAACTTTCTTTCATTTTCATTTTGGGGAACGGTTTTCAAATGTTGTACTAGCCACGGAAAATGGGCGTAGCAGGGTTGGGTTCATCGGGAAATCGCTCTGCGCTCGTCATAAACGAGAACATATCTATTTGTTCCGCCCTTGTTAAACTTGTTATTTTAAAGAGATTACAAAGAACTTTTAGTCTACACCAATAGTGACACGAAATAAATCACGAGAATTTACAAAAAAGGCAACAATTTACCAAGCCCACAATTGATAAAAGATAATGGAAAAAATTCAATTGTTTTTATAAACCATAGCAACCTCTGTCAAGGCTAATATGATTATTCTAATTTTAGCAAAACTTTCTTTACATATAGTTATCACACTATATTAAGTTATTATTAACTTAACTTTCACAAACAACTGCAAAATTAAAAATTAGGTACCCTATTTTATGATGTTAATATTTATCCAAAGCGAAAAACACAATAACGTTGACCCGTTATGGTACAGGGTCTGATCAAAACTTGGAAAATTGATTTGCGAAAAACACATTTTTTTTAAACTTCTTTTTGACATGTTGTTTGACGAAGGCTTGAATAAAGAGTAGATAACCGTGATTGTTTTTATCCTGGCCAACTCCATTTTTCCCTAAAATACAATTAAGTGGGAATTATGGTACATTTTTAAGCGGCTTTATTTGGAAATCTATACATTTTAGACATAGATTATGTTATACAAGAGTTGTTTAGAATTACTAAGATAGTTCAAAAAATATAAAATAAACAGAGTGTTCTATTTAAAATAACGAAGTCGCGGTCCTTTCCGGGAAAATCGGAAACGATATTCATTTGTTTTTATGTTACAAATGTTCACAATATTCAATCCTATCAACACATTAAATTCTAGATTTTTATCTCTAGCCGCCGTTTCCAAATGGCGCCCTGGGTAGTAGTTTAATTGTCACCCGGTATATATATATATATATATATATATATATATATATATATATATATATATCACCTTTAATAATCATCTTCTTTATTTCATAACAAGGTTATCAACTACGAGAAACAACGCTACACAGATTGATAACAGAGGGCGCTACATACACTAAAACATAAATATTTTAAACTCATCTTAAAACCCCCACTAGTAAGTATTTACCAAAACATAAATATAGACTTAACTGAATACAAAACTATTATTTTAAGACCTAACATTTTTTGGTACTGAACCTAATAAAACCAAAAATTTATAGTGCTTATTAGAACCCAAAGCTTTCGTCAAAACATACGCTGGCATACTTTCACTCTTTAAATATTCATCACTTACCAAACTATTTTGTAACAACTTCTCTCGCATAATGGTGACAAACATCAATATGCTTTGTTCGCTTATGGAACACGGGATTTGATGGTAGCTTCAAGGACCATATATTAGGCTTCTGTGCTCGAAAAAGCAATAGTCCTTTGCTTTGTACTTTCCCATGAAACTTCACATTTCAAGTACATACAACAGAAACCTGTATAGTTCCTTCTGTCCTGTCTATTACTTCCCCAATCCGCATCTACATAACCTACTAACTGTTTAGAGACTCTATGATTTCTTAAACAAAAGTCCTTTGTTTTCTGAAGATACCTCAAAAGTCTTTTAACACACTGTCAATGAAACTCACTATAACAGTTGTTAAACGGGTTTAAGAAACTTATACTGTAAGAAATGTCTGGTCTAGTCATTACTGAGAGATATATAAGCCTTAACACCTATCACTTGGCGATATGGCACTGATAATTCACTATTATCACCCTTAACTAAACCTAAATTTTTTTCCATTGGCGTGTCTGTTTCACATTCTTTTATACCAAACTTATCCAATAAAGAATTTATATAACTTGTCTGATCTAAAGTTATTTTATTTTTAGCCTTATTAATACAAACATTCATACCTAGAATTTGCCTACCCTGACCTAGATTTTTTAACTTAAATCTTGAATATAACTTTGCTCCTAAATTATCATTTTCAAATTTATTATTCTCTGCAAGACCATTTTGTTCTGGGGTATAGGGATTTCTTGTTTGATGAATTATACCTGTGGACTTAAAAAGGTTATTAAAATTATGCCCATAAAACTCTCCCCTTGATCACTCCTAAATGTTTTTATTTTCTTATTTATTTTTGGTTCTCCACTATGGTTTTGGAAATATTACATTTTTCAAATACCTCACTTTTTGCTTTAAGAAAATAAACAATCAACATCCAACTATAAACGTCAACAAGAAAGAGAATATACCTGGCTCCGCCTAAAGAGTTCATCTCCATCGGCTCACAAACATCACCATGGATAAACTTGGATGCTTACTTCTTGTGCCCTTGCTAGGAAAAGGCAATCCACTTTGTTTTCCCTCACAGTATACGATGCAGCTAGATTGGTCAATAGGAGAATTGTTTTTTAGTGTCATGCCAAAAACACAGTAACTCATTTTTTTTAAATCCTGGATATTTATGTGGTCCAACCTTCTATGCCATACCTCAGCTTTCTTGCTTTAACAATTTATTGCCACTGCTAAAAATAAAACAGCCAATTTTGGTAAATGGCACGCTATTTCCTATAGAAATAAGTTGGCTTACCAATAAGAGATTTGTTGTCAAGCCTGGTAAACATAAAACTTCTTAAATGGTCACATTATAGCACTCCTCATTAACAATGGTTACTATATTTATGTTTTTTCATATTTGACCAAAAGTTTACCTTTGTTTTGTCACGACAATATCACTTACTTTAGACTCCGAAGTCTTCTTGACCCAATTTTGATTCGGAGACATATGTTTACTTGCACCTGAATCCAAGCAAAATCATCCTTGTTGTATTTGCCGTCTAGAAATACATCACTGAATGCATGTTTAGTACAATTGGAAAAAGAATTTGGGCACTTAGACATAAAATATCCGGGTTGTTTACGCTTGAAACAGACTATTTTCTTTTTGTCGTTTCGACGTTTGTCAGAATCACGCCTATCATAATCAGCTGATTGCGTTGACGCTGTTGTCGTTTCATTGGCTATACTGCTTGCACCATCTACCTACATGTCCAACAACTTGCTTTTGATAGAATCTGCACTGTTTGAAATTTCCGCATGCTCGATCGCCATTAACATTGGCGCATACCGCTATGGTAATCTTGCCAATAGTAAGGATCCGACCCATTCCTCATCGATGCTGAAACGGTTCTTTCTGAGAAGCTTTAATCACCTAGCTTTTTCCATAGAATTGCATGTTTCTAACCTCAAAGAAATAAGATCTATCTGTAAACCTATTTTTCTTGTAAAGCCTGTGTCTACATAAAGTTTTCGTAACTTGTCCCAAGCTTTTTTACAGGTTGCTTCGAATTTTACGTGTAGGTATAATGAAGAATTAATAGTCAAAATCAGTTTGGCTTTTGACTTGGCAATCTTATCAGTTCGGTTTCTGTGCCGTCCAAACTTTTGACTAAACTTTCAAGAACGAAATAATTGTCCAGGGCAAAAGACCCTTCACCGCCATTTCTCTAGCGACAAACACTGCGTTATATTTACAACTTTACTCCGATTTCCGACCAAAAAAAACGACTACCTGATAACACGACTGGTTATAAATCTTTAGTTACGACCAAGCTGGATGTCTGGGCCCATAACCTGTTAATTTACGGTGGAAAATCTGGGAAATGTAAAATGAAACATGCTTGCTCTTTGGCAACTGAGGCAACTGAGAATCGACTGACTATTTCATAACAAGGCTACCAATTACAAGAAACAAAGTTGCACAGATTGATAACAGAGGGCACCTAAAACATACCTATTTTGAACTCATTTTAGCACTTATGCTCCTATGAATACGCCTAATTATTTATGTTCCTATAAAAAATATGGTATACGTGGTAATTCTTAGTTATTGTCTGACATTCAGAGAATATGAAGCCTCCTAATTATAATAGCTTTGGTGCGCGATTAATAGGTCCAGAGTTAATGATTCTAGTTGTTAATCCTAACCTTAATAGGAAATTCAATTAACATCTGAGTTGGGAGTCATTATATAAGAATAAACCCCAGAACTACGATAAAAATGACCCAATTTTCTACAAAAAAAATTTAAGTGTACCAATGTTCATCGTAGAAATTTTGAACCTGATGCTAGAGTTGGATGTAGTAAATCGTAGAAATATACTAACATTATTTCGATACTTTTTGTTGCACAACATATTACAAACAGAAGTTATAATATAAGTTATAAGAATAGGCATAGAGAGTCAACACCCTTTTTTAAAGACTATAAATTTGACGAACAAGGAAACACTAAAGAAGACTCAGGTAATATTACGAGACTGAGTGGTAATCTGATGCAAAGAACGTCAAGCGAGGAGGATATAGCTCCTATAACTCATCTAAAGAAGATGTGATTGTGCCAATTTCTGCTCACAAAAAATACTTCAAGAACTACATAAATTATATACAAAAATATCTCCTCTACAATAGCACAACTTGTAATGGAGTATCTAGAAGAATGTGTTTTTTCAAAAGATTCATTGATGATTGTTTGACGGCTATTCCAGAAGATAAAATGAAAAAACTACTAAACGGCTTTAATAATTTTCATGCTAAGTTACAATTCACAATGGAAATTAAAGAAAATAATGAAATTGATTTATAAGATTTAACGTTAGAATTTGCACAGAACAAATTAAAAACTAAATGATATACCAAAGAAACCCGGTCGGGCCGATATCTAAATTTAAATTCCAACCATTCAAACAACCAAAAGGGTAGTGTAATAACAGGATTAACGGACCGCGCTATCGCTCTAACTTGTCCGGAATACCGACCAGAAACTAAAGAAAAAGTTAAACAGGTATTAGTAGACAACCATTATCCAGAAAAAAATATTTTAAGGATTTTTAAACAAAGAACTTATCTTCATTACAACAAAAAGAAAGAACCAAAATACTAAATACGTGGCACTACCGTACATACATAACTTACCAGAAAAATTAAAGTATACTCTTTCAAAACATAACTGTTTGTCATAAAGCACAAAATTTATTTAATCCTCTGTACATACCATTAAAAAGTAAAGTTCCACAAAAAAAAAAGCAAACGTAATTTATTCTATTCAATGTTTAAATTGTCCTAAGAAATATATTGGTATAACAACACAATACCTAGAAAACCGTATTAAAGGGTACAAATATATTAAAAATGCATCTACTACTCTTCATAAACATGAACATACTGCAAAAACATGAGTTTAACTTTAACGCAACTTAGATTTTATCCCAAGATAGAAATTATTATAAATTAACAGTTAAGAAAATTATCGCAACAAAAAAGGAGAGCCAGTCAGTAAATGACAAAAAAGATATCAGTGGTTTAAGTAAAATATATTTTAACTTAATTAATTAATCGGAAAGTAATACACATTCAAAAGCTAATCCCCTCAAGCCTATATAAAATTTTAAACAGAAATTCAACTTCTTTCTGTACATCAATTAAAAATAATATATATATATATATATATATATATATATATATATATATATATATATATATATTATATATATATATATATTATTATATATATATATATATATATATATATATATATATATATATATATATATATATATATATATATATATATATATATATATATATATATATATATATATATATATATATATATATATATATATTATTTTTAATTGATGTACAGAAAGAAGTTGAATTTCTGTTTAAAATTTTATATAGCTTGAGGGGATTAGCTTTTGAATGTGTATTACTTTCCGATTAATTAATTAAGTTAAAATATATTTTACTTAAACCACTGATATCTTTTTTGTCATTTACTGACTGGCTCTCCTTTTTTGTTGCGATAATTTCCTTAACTGTTAATTTATAATAATTTCTATCTTGGGATAAAATCTAAGTTGCGTTAAAGTTAAACTCATGTTTTTGCAGTATGTTCATGTTTATGAAGAGTAGTAGATGCATTTTTAATATATTTGTACCATTTAATACGGTTTTCTAGGTATTGTGTTGTTATACCAATATATTTCTTAGGACAATTTAAACATTGAATAGAATAAATTACGTTTGCTTTTTTTTTTGTGGAACTTTACTTTTTAATGGTATGTACAGAGGATTAAATAAATTTTGTGCTTTATGACAAACAGTTATGTTTTGAAAGAGTATACTTTAATTTTTCTGGTAAGTTATGTATGTACGGTAGTGCCACGTATTTAGTATTTTGGTTCTTTCTTTTTGTTGTAATGAAGATAAGTTCTTTGTTTAAAAATCCTTAAAATATTTTTTTCTGGATAATGGTTGTCTACTAATACCTGTTTAACTTTTTCTTTAGTTTCTGTTCGGTATTCCGGACAAGTTAGAGCGATAGCGCGGTCCGTTAATCCTGTTATTACACTACTCTTTTGGTTGTTTGAATGGTTGGAATTTAAATTTAGATATTGGCCCGACCGGGTTTCTTTGGTATACCATTTAGTTTTGATTTGTTCTGTGCAAATTCTAACGTTAAATCTTATAAATCAATTTCATTATTTTCTTTAATTTCCATTGTGAATTGTAACTTAGCATGAAAATTATTAAAGCCGTTTAGTAGTTTGTTCATTTTATCTTCTGGAATAGCCGTCAAACAATCATCAATGAATCTTTTGAAAAAACACATTCTTCTAGATACTCCATTACAAGTTGTGCTATTGTAGAGGAGATATTTTTGTATATAATTTATGTAGTTCTTGAAGTATTTTTTGTGAGCAGAAATTGGCACAATCACATCTTCTTTAGATGAGTTATAGGAGCTATATCCTCCTCGCTTGACGTTCTTTGCATCAGATTACCACTCAGTCTCGCAATATTACCTGAGTCTTCTTTAGTGTTTCCTTGTTCGTCAAATTTATAGTCTTTAAAAAAGGGTGTTGACTCTCTATGCCTATTCTTATAACTTATATTATAACTTCTGTTTGTAATATGTTGTGCAACAAAAAGTATCGAAATAATGTTAGTATATTTCTACGATTTACTACATCCAACTCTAGCATCAGGTTCAAAATTTCTACGATGAACATTGGTACAATTAAATTTTTTTTGTAGAAAATTGGGTCATTTTTATCGTAGTTCTGGGGTTTACTCTTATATAATGACTCCCAACTCAGATGTTAATTGAATTTCCTATTAAGGTTAGGATTAACAACTAGAATCATTAACTCTGGACCTATTAATCGCGCACCAAAGCTATTATAATTAGGAGGCTTCATATTCTCTGAATGTCAGACAATAACTAAGAATTACCACGTATACCATATTTTTTATAGGAACATAAATAATTAGGCGTATTCATAGGAGCATAAGTGCTAAAATGAGTTCAAAATAGGTATGTTTTAGGTGCCCTCTGTTATCAATCTGTGCAACTTTGTTTATTGTAATTGGTAGCCTTGTTATGAAATAGTCAGTCGATTCTCAGTTGCCAAAGAGCAAGCATGTTTCATTTTACATTTCCCAGATTTTCCACCGTAAATTAACAGGTTATGGGCCCAGACATCCAGCTTGGTCGTAACTAAAGATTTATAACCAGTCGTGTTATCAGGTAGTCGTTTTTTTTTGGTCGGAAATCGGAGTAAAGTTGTAAATATAACGCAGTGTTTGTCGCTAGAGAAATGGCGGTGAAGGGTCTTTTGCCCTGGACAATTATTTCGTTCTTGAAAGTTTAGTCAAAAGTTTGGACGGCACAGAAACCGAACTGATAAGATTGCCAAGTCAAAAGCCAAACTGATTTTGACTATTAATTCTTCATTATACCTACACGTAAAATTCGAAGCAACCTGTAAAAAAGCTTGGGACAAGTTACGAAAACTTTATGTAGACACAGGCTTTACAAGAAAAAAAGGTTTACAGAGAGATCTTATTTCTTTGAGGTTAGCAACATGCAATTCTATGGAAAAAGCTAGGTGATTAAAGCTTCTCAGAAAGAACCGTTTCAGCATCGATGAGGAATGGGTCGGATCCTTACTATTGGCAAGATTACCATAGCGGTATGCGCCAATGTTAATGACGATCGAGCATGCGGAAATTTCAAACAGTGCAGATTCTATCAAAAGCAAGTTGTTGGACATGTAGGTAGATGGTGCAAGCAGTATAGCCAATGAAACGACAACAGCGTCAACGCAATCAGCTGATTATGATAGGCGTGATTCTGAAAAACGTCGAAACGACAAAAAGAAAATAGTCTGTTTCAAGCGTAAACAACCCGGATATTTTATGTCTAAGTGCCCAAATTCTTTTTCCAATTGTACTAAACATGCATTCAGTGATGTATTTCTAGACGGCAAATACAACAAGGATGATTTTGCTTGGATTCAGGTGCAAGTAAACATATGTCTCCGAATCAAAATTGGGTCAAGAAGACTTCGGAGTCTAAAGTAAGTGATATTGTCGTGACAAAACAAAGGTAAACTTTTGGTCAAATATGAAAAAACATAAATATAGTAACCATTGTTAATGAGGAGTGCTATAATGTGACCATTTAAGAAGTTTTATGTGTACCAGGCTTGACAACAAATCTCTTATTGGTAAGCCAACTTATTTCTATAGGAAATAGCGTGCCATTTACCAAAATTGGCTGTTTTATTTTTAGCAGTGGCAATAAATTGTTAAAGCAAGAAAGCTGAGGTATGGCATAGAAGGTTGGACCACATAAATATCCAGGATTTAAAAAAAATGAGTTACTGTGTTTTTGGCATGACACTAAAAAACAATTCTCCTATTGACCAATCTAGCTGCATCGTATACTGTGAGGGAAAGCAAAGTGGATTGCCTTTTGCTAGCAAGGGCACAAGAAGTAAGCATCCAAGTTTATCCATGGTGATGTTTGTGAGCCGATGGAGATGAACTCTTTAGGCGGAGCCAGGTATTTTCTCTTTCTTGTTGACGTTTATAGTTGGATGTTGATTGTTTATTTTCTTAAAGCAAAAAGTGAGGTATTTGAAAAATGTAATATTTCCAAAACCATAGTGGAGAACCAAAAAAAATAAGAAAATAAAAACATTTAGGAGTGATCAAGGGGAGAGTTTTATGGGCATAATTTTAATAACCTTTTTAAGTCCACAGGTATAATTCATCAAACAAGAAATCCCTATACCCCAGAACAAAATGGTCTTGCAGAGAATAATAAATTTGAAAATGATAATTTAGGAGCAAAGTTATATTCAAGATTTAAGTTAAAAAATCTAGGTCAGGGTAGGCAAATTCTAGGTATGAATGTTTGTATTAATAAGGCTAAAAATGTAATAACTTTAGATCAGACAAGTTATATAAATTCTTTATTGGATAAGTTTGGTATAAAAGAATGTGAAACAGACACGCCAATGGAAAATAATTTAGGTTTAGTTAAGGGTGATAATAGTGAATTATCAGTGCCATATCGCCAAGTGATAGGTGTTAAGGCTTATATATCTCTCAGTAATGACTAGACCAGACATTTCTTACAGTATAAGTTTCTTAAACCCGTTTAACAACTGTTATAGTGAGTTTCATTGACAGTGTGTTAAAAGACTTTTGAGGTATCTTCAGAAAACAAAGGACTTTTGTTTAAGAAATCATAGAGTCTCTAAACAGTTAGTAGGTTATGTAGATGCGGATTGGGGAAGTAATAGACAGGACAGAAGGAACTATACAGGTTTCTGTTGTATGTACTTGAAATGTGAAGTTTCATGGGAAAGTACAAAGCAAAGGACTATTGCTTTTTCGAGCACAGAAGCCTAATATATGGCCCTTGAAGCTACCATCAAATCCCGTGTTCCATAAGCGAACAAAGCATATTGATGTTTGTCACCATTATGCGAGAGAAGTTGTTACAAAATAGTTTGGTAAGTGATGAATATTTAAAGAGTGAAAGTATGCCAGCGTATGTTTTGACGAAAGCTTTGGGTTCTAATAAGCACTATAAATTTTAGGTTTTATTAGGTTCAGTACCAAAAAATGTTAGGTCTTAAAATAATAGTTTTGTATTCAGTTAAGTCTATATTTATGTTTTGGTAAATACTTACTAGTGGGGGTATTAAGATGAGTTTAAAATATTTATGTTTTAGTGTATGTAGCGCCCTCTGTTATCAATCTGTGTAGCGTTGTTTCTCGTAGTTGATAACCTTGTTATGAAATAAAAAGATTATTAAAGGGGATATATATATATATATATATGATATATATATATATATATATATATATATATATATATATATATACCGGGTGACAATTAAACTACTACCCAGGGCGCCATTTGGAAACGGCGGCTAGAGATAAAAATCTAGAATTTAATGTGTATATATATATATATATATATATATATATATATATATATATATATATATATATATATATATATATATATATATATATATATATATATATATATATATATATATATATATATATATATATATATATATATATATATATATATATATATATATATATATATATATATATATTTTTATATATATATAACAACTATTATTATTATTTTTAATTGATATACAGAGAGAAGTTGAATTTCTGTTTAAAATTTTATATAGGGTTGAGGGGATTAGATTTTGAATGTGTATTACTTTCCGATTAATTAATTAAGCTGAAATATATTTTACTTAAACCACCGATATCTTTTTTGTCATTTACTGACTGGCTCTCCTTTTTTGTTGCGATAATTTCCTCAACTGTTAATTTATAATAATTTCTATCTTGGGCTAAAATCTTGGTTGCGTTAAAGTTAAACTCATGTCTTTGCAGTATGTTCATGTTTATGAAGAACAGTAGATGCATTTTTAATATATTAAATTAATTAATTAATCGGAAAGTAATACACATTCAAAAGCTAATCCCCTCAACCCTATATAAAATTTTAAACAGAAATTCAGCTTCTTTCTGTATATCAATTAAAAATATATATATATATATATATATATATATATATATATATATATATATATATATATATATATTGACTCTCTATGCCTATTCTTATAACTTATATTATAACTTCTGTTTGTAATACGTTGTGCAAGAAAAAGTATCCAAATAATGTTAGTATATTTCTACGATTTACTACATCCAACTCTAGCATCAGGATCAAAATTTCTACGATGAACATTGGTATAATTAAAATTTTCTTGTAAAAAATTAGGTCATTATTATCGTGGTTCCATGGTTATATAATGACTCCCAACTCAGATGTTAATTGAATTTCCTATTAAGGTTAGGATTAACAACTAGAATCATTAACTCAGGACCTATTAATCGCGCACCAAAGCTATTACAATTAGGAGGCTCCATATTCTCTAAATGTCAGACAATAACTTAGAATTACCACGTATACCATATTTTTTATAGGAACATAAATAATTAGGCGTATTCATAGGAGCATAAGTGTTAAGATGAGTTTAAAATAGGTATGTTTTAGGTGCCCTCTGTTATCAATCTGTGCAACTTTGTTTCTTGTAATTGGTAGCCTTGTTATAAAATAAAGAAGTCACTCGATTCTCAGTTGCCAAAGAGCAAGTATGTTTCATTTTACATTTCCCAGATTTTCCACCGCAAATTAACAGGTTATCGGCTCAGACATCCATCTTGGTCGTAACTAAAGATTAATAACCAGTCTTGTTATTGGGTAGTTGCTTTTTTTTGTCGCAAATCGGAGTAAAGTTGTTAATATAACGCAGTGTTTGTCTCTAGAGAAATGGCGGTCAAGGGTCTTTTGCCCTGGACAATTATTTCGTTCTTGAAAGTTTAGTCAAGTTTGGATGGCACAGAAACCGATACTGATAAGATTGCCAAGTCAACAGCCAAACTGATTTTGAATGGTTTAGTCGAACGATTCCATTCCACTATAGCGGAGCATATACGCTTACTTAATAACCAAAATTTTAATAAAACACCAATAACACAAAAAATGATATACGCAGTTCTAGCGTACAATAATTCAATCCATTCAGCTATAAATTTAAAGCCAATCGACGTAATTAATGGTCATATCTCCCCAAATCACCCGTTTAATATTAACTTAGACCAAATATTATTAAGTGATTACATTAACACCCACAAAGAAAAATCACAATTAATGTATTCAAATATAAACCAAAAATTAATCGATCATAAAGAAAAACTTATCTCAAAAATCAACGAAAACCGCGATAACCCTGAATTATATAGCCCAGACCAAAAAGTCTATATTAAGAAACACATAAGACAAAAACTCTCTGACAAATTTGCAGATCCTACAAAAATCGAAGCAGTGAATCAAAATCGTAAAACTATATCAACTCAGTCTCATTCTAAAATTCATATGGATAATTTAAAACGCCCACTTAGACAAACGTACAACTTTGACTAAAATATAAATATTATATTTCAGCCTTGTCGGGGCCGTTATCGGAGACGGAGATAAAGTCACGATCAGACAGCTAGACGACAACCCAGGAATTTTGCCGTTAAAACTAGGACAAGCAAAACTTAAAGAATACACCTTCACACTTATACATTATTATGATTTAAATCCCATTATAGTACAAATTAACAAATTACATTATAAATCACAAAACATAACCAACTCCTTAATTACTCACAAAGAATATTATGCTGAGTCGACTAATTATTTAAAAATATTAAAAATTACACAAGATAGGGTAGAAAACAAATTAAAAGAAATTATACCTCATCCTCAACGAAATAAAAGAGGCTTAGTAAATATAATAGGCTCTGTTTTCAAAGTAGTGACAGGAAATTTAGATGCAGCCGATGGCGAACATTATGAAAAACTAATAAAAGAGTTAGAAGAAAATCAAAGTAAATTGGCTGAAAACATTCGAGACCAAAACTCAATTTCCTCAAGCGTCATCGACAAATTTAACACTACTATTCAACAAATAGGCCAAAATGAAAATCTTATCGAAAATAGAATAAATCAAATTAGCATAATCGTGCAAAAAACTACATATAGGGAAAACATGCACTTTATTAAAGATATTCTAAACCAAATTATCAATTTGTATGAAATCATAGATCTAATCCTACAGGATATTGAAAACTCGATAGCATTTTCTAAATTAAAAATTATTCATCCAAGTATAATAAAATTAACCGATCTGTCAAAAGAAATTACGAAAGTTGGAAAAATAGTAGGTTTCAATAGATTACCTTTACCCACTGATCTAGAAAATATTTTCCACTATGAAAAACTAATTGAAATTAACTATTTTATACTAAATAACAAAATAACGTACCTATTAAAGGTACCAATAGTTGCTCCTTACAATTTTGAATATTATCATTTATATTCTGTACCAGTGGCGCACCAGAGTCTGTTTAAGGTTGTCATACCGCATGATAAATATTTAATTAAAAATCAATTACACTACTCTCATCGAGGAACACCATGCCAAGAAATACAGCCCAATCTGTTTATCTGCGAAAATGAAGAATTGAAAGAAATAGACCAATGGAGCCCCTGTGAAGTTCAGCTGTTACAGCCCAGTACAAGCACCTCCACATGTAAACAAGTTGACGTCACTGTAACACGACCAGTCGCAAACCAACTAGATACTTCTAATAAATGGTTACTTATTGTTCCTAGAAGTACAGCCATCGACATAAAATGTTCCCAGGAAGAAGAACATCAGAAGTTACACGGAAGTTACCTAGTTACTCTGCCGACCGGTTGCCGAGCCAAATTTGATGGAATATCATTAATCAACAACATGAGTCCAACCAAATTCGAGAAACAGCCAATAATCTTTCCTGATTTTGAAAAAACGCAGCCATACCTACCACTACTGAACTTAAGCATTCACTTGCAAAAAATTAAGCTAGATGAATTACATGCACTAAAGAACAAGATTTCAAAAAACCAACCACGAATTATTTTTGACAAAATCTCAAAATTACCCAGCTTATGGACAATTATAATTTACATTATTTTAATTATACTATGCGGCTATGCATTGTGCAAAGTGATGGTTCAAAGGAAGTTCTTCAAGAAGACAACCACCCAGCCAGAAACTAGCCGCCCACCAATTGAACTACCCCATACCAGGTGTAGTTAAGTCTGAGGAGGGAGGAGTTATGTCACGTTCCATCTCCAAGAACTGCTGAGCCAGCGGATCCTATGTCAACGAGGCTGTTATAATATTACGCTTCAACGGAGCCGAGTCAGTCAGTCAGAAGAAGCCATTTTGAATACATATATTTTGTACTTACAATATTTTAGAAAAATAAAACTTTTTAAAAAGGGAAACCGTCTGTGGTGTTAGTTAACTCATGTCAAGAAGTACTTTCTCTATAACGATTCAAAATATGGTTATATTGCACACTTAAGCCTTGAGTATCAGTTCTGTGATTCACCGAATTATTTATTTGTATGTGTATCATTTCACTGATATTTCTTTTAATATAATGTTTTTCTCTGTCTAGTACGGTGGTACCTTGAAAATTAAAATTGTGGCCTGTAGAAAAGTGATGTTCCGATAATGCATTTTTTCTTTTTTATTGATGTTTATCACCCTACAGTCGTACTTGTGCTGGTATAACCTAGTCCTTAAATATTGCCTCGTAATGCCTAGGTAACATTTATCACAATTATGACATGGAATTTTATAAACCAAATTTGAGCTCAAATCAAGTGGTATTGGGTCCTTTAGTTTCGAAAACAGCACATTTGTTGTTCTTAAATTATAAAATGCTAATTTACAATTTTGATCCTTTTCCCGAATATTACGTTGAATCCTTTCCGACAATGAATTAATGTATGGAAATTTGAAGTATTTTAGTGTCCCTTTGTCGCTCTTTACTTGGCTAGTGATATTATAGTTGTTAATTACCCTGTTTACTAACGTTGTAGGGTAGTTATTATTTTTTAATATGCTCTTAATTTTCTCAATGTTAGAACTATGATACTGTGGGCTGCTTAGTTTAAAAGATCTATATAACAAATTTTATATGGTAGCTATTTTATGGGACATGGCATGTGATGAGAGGTAGTTAACCACTCTACCCGAGGAGGTTGGTTTTGTATACCAGTTTGTTAGTAGCGTTCCATCGAGGTTGCGTTGAACAATAACGTCAAGGAATGGTATACATTTGTCACTTTCCATTTCCATTGTAAATTTTAATTTATGGTGAAAGCTATTAAAATACTGTAACAGGTAATTTACTTTATTAGATGAACAAGAGAGGATTGTATCATCGACATATAATTTTATTTAGGGTAAGTCAAAAGGTAATTTATTTGATATCTCCATAAACAACTCATTCATAACCAAACTGGCTAATACCGGGCTAGCAGGATTACCCATCGCTGATCCGTCCAATTGTAGGTAAAATTGGTTATCAAATGAAAAATAACTACTATCAAACAAAAATTCAATAATATTAAAAAACATACTTTTCGGGATTTCCGTGTACGGCGCTATGTGACTCCATTTTCTTTTTAAAATATTTATAACTAATTCTTTGGGGATATTTGTAAATAACGACGTAACATCTAAAGACAATAAAACGTGATTAGGTGGTAATTTTACACTTTTTGTGAACTCTACGAAATCAAAATGAGGAGATATGCTATTATTAATGCGCAACTTCATGTAGGATGACTCATTAATGTAATTGTTGTCAAACAAATTTTTGACAATTTTATTTGCTTGACTTTGAAATTTAGACGTTGGATCTGATTTCAAAAGTTTATAAGTATTACCATCCTTCAACAAATCCCGCATACCTGTCGAATACTCCTCCCTATACATGACAACAGTCGAGTTGCCCTTATCTGATCGCATAACCATAAATTATCTCCAAAGTTGTATGGTTTGCGTAAGACCCATAAGCCGAATTTGAGCTTAAGACCAGTGGTGAGTTGTATTGACGCTCCTTCTTATAATCTAGCCGTGTTTGTGCATAACATCTTAAGCCAGATAACGACAACCTTTAATTTTAATATTAAAAATTCTTTTGATTTCGTAGAGTTCACAAAAAGTGTAAAATTACCACCTAATCACGTTTTATTGTCTTTAGATGTTACGTCGTTATTTACAAATATCCCCAAAGAATTAGTTATAAATATTTTAAAAAGAGAATGGAGTCACATAGCGCCGTACACGGAAATCCCGAAAAGTATGTTTTTAAATATTATTGAATTTTTGTTTGATAGTAGTTATTTTTCATTTGATAACCAATTTTACCTACAATTGGACGGATCAGCGATGGGTAATCCTGCTAGCCCGGTATTAGCCAGTTTGGTTATGAATGAGTTGTTTATGGAGATATCAAATAAATTACCTTTTGACTTACCCTTAATAAAATTATATGTCGATGATACAATCCTCTCTTGCCCATCTAATAAAGTAAATTACCTGTTACAGTATTTTAATAGCTTTCACCATAAATTAAAATTTACAATGGAAATGGAAAGTGACAAATGTATACCATTCCTTGACGTTATTGTTCAACGCAACCTCGATGGAACGCTACTAACAAACTGGTATACAAAACCAACCTCCTCGGGTAGAGTGGTTAACTACCTCTCATCACATGCCATGTCCCATAAAATAGCTACCATAAAAAATTTGTTATATAGATCTTTTAAACTAAGCAGCCCACAGTATCATAGTTCTAACATTGAGAAAATTAAGAGCATATTAAAAAATAATAACTACCCTACAACGTTAGTAAACAGGGTAATTAACAAAGGGACACTAAAATACTTCAAATTTCCATACATTAATTCATTGTCGGAAAGGATTCAACGTAATATTCGGGAAAAGGATCAAAATTGTAAATTAGCATTTTATAATTTAAGAACAACAAATGTGCTGTTTTCGAAACTAAAGGACCCAATACCACTTGATTTGAGCTCAAATTTGGTTTATAAAATTCCATGTCATAATTGTGAAATGTTACATAGGCATTACGAGGCAATATTTAAGGACTAGGTTATACCAGCACAAGTACGACTGTAGGGTGATAAACATCAATAAAAAAGAAAAAACTGCATTATCGGAACATCACTTTTCTACAGGCCACAATTTTAATTTTCAAGGTACCACCGTACTAGACAGAGAAAAACATTATATTAAAAGAAATATCAGTGAAATGATACACATACAATTAAATAATTCGGTGAATCACAGAACTGATACTCAAGGCTTAAGTGTGCAATATAACCATATTTTGAATCGTTATAGAGAAAGTACTTCTTGACATGCCCTAGTAAACAAACCATTGCCCTAATAATTGTCCCTTTTTTATTTGTACAGACTGATAAGAAATATTAATTTATAAACCAAACCATTAGTCGTCGTTTTGCTGCAGTGGGTTCCGGAGTTGTTTATTTGCGTTATTTGTTTTTCTGAATAATCCTTTTTGAATGTTTTTTAAAACTCCGAGACCTGCTAAATGTCCTTTGTTCTTTTACTTGTTTGCCACCTTGTGTTTTAATGTATTGCAGTGGTAATCATCATTTGTGTTCTATGGAGAAGTATATTAGTTGTATTTTTTACGTATAATAAGGAATTAGGTAAGTGAAAATGTCACAAATAATAATACTTATGAACCCTGGGTTTCCTTTTATTATTGTTATTTAATTTGTCTTTTTATGTTGTTGTGGTTACCTTTTTGTTCGTATTTATTTGTTTTCCAAATGTATATGGTCTATATTTAAGAAAAAATCTATTTAAAAATAAAAAATAATAACTCTTTAGTATCGAATAATTATATTTCTAAAAGACTAAAAACAAACATTGTTTTTTAGATTAATTTAAAAATATTCAGTTAGTGTTGTTAGCCTTGTGATACTTTATTAAATTTTTGTTTGTATCCTATGAGCGGCCATACTGTAATAAAAAAAAATGATCTCTTTCAGCCTTGAAGAAGACGACAAATAAATAGTCGAAACGTCGGCCAATTTTTAAAAAAACTGAGGTTTGATTTATGTCCCTAACCCGCTAAACACCATCTTGAATTTAAATTGAGGGACGCTACTTTCACACGCCATGCATTTAAATGACAAAATATAACGTTACCTGAAAACCATATTCTCGTCTTCTTGGACGTAGTGTCCCTCTATACAAACATACCAACGAATCTAGCCTTAAACATAGTAAGAAAACAGTGGGAACAAATCAGACAACATACAGACATAACATTAGAAGAATTTCTAAACGCTGTCCAACTTACCTTAAACTGCACTTATTTCTCATACAAAAAAATTGCGCAAATAGTGCTTGAGGATCAAGAAAAAAACTTGTTTTAGACAAATTAAATTTTAAACCTCCCTTCTTTTATCGGTACATAGACGATTTTTTGTTATCTATTCAAAAAGATAAATGTAATTACATTCTAAACCAGTTTAATAAGCTAAATTTCACTATTGAAATCGAAAATAGCAACAAAATAAATTTCTTGGACCTAATTCTATATCACATAAATAACACAATAAAAACAGCATGGTACACAAAATATATATGGTCCAGCAGATACTTAAATTTCAATTCTCAGCATCCCTTACCGCAAAAGAAATCAGTTGTATTAAGTTTGGCAGACAGAGCCATACATTTATCTGACCCGAAATATAGAAAAGTATTAATCGAAAAAGCAAAACATGCCTTAAGACAAAACAATTATCCACAAAAATTGATTGACTCATTTTCAAAAAACGAATATATAAATTTTATAATGCAAACTCAATACCAAAACAGAAAAAGCAAAACAAGAAGTTTTTAACAATTCCCTATGTCCCAAATTTATCAGAAAAAATTCAAAATGTTTTTAAAAACCGGGATATTACAGTTAGTCACCAGGGACGTATACTTTTAAAACAAAATTTCAGTAAATTAAAAACATCTATACCAACTGAAAAAAAAAGCAATATTGTCTACGAGGTACCGTGTAGAAACTGTGAGATTATATATAGGTCAAACTAGCCAATATTTAAAAAATAGACTAAACGGTCACAAATACGACAAACAAAACAAAACTGCCCTTTCAAACCACATGACTGTAAACAACTCCACATTCAACTACGAAGAAACAAAAACACTTAAGACTGAAACAAATTCAAGAAAGCGAGAGCTGAATTGATCTACATAGAAGAAAAATCCACAGTGTGTAAACGCAAAAACTGATACTAAAAATTTAAACAAAATTTATCATAACCTCATTAACCTAACCTAAAATAAATCCATACAAATTTTTCAAATCAACCCGGTATAGATCAGCTTCTAATAAAATCAACAAAAATAACATGCATATCTCATAAACATAATAAAAAAAAGTAAAAAATGCTACTGAATTTCATGCAGCCTCTGCTCTCCTTAGTCCCCTACTTTATCTTATTTTACTGTCATTCTTGTGCTGTGTAGTATTAATTTGTGATCGGAAAAATGTTAATGTGTTGTTTTCCGTCTTTTTAATAAATTTTAATGACACGAAGTTCCACAAGCTTCTACTAGCAATAGATTAATGTTTTAGCATTATAACTATATATTCAGGGTGAATAATTATGTTGGGTTTTCATGTATTTTTAAGATAAAACTCCAACAACAAACAAGTTTTCTTGCATACGACAGCCGTCCTTTGTTTCTTTTCTTGGTATAGGCTTGAGTAACCAGCCGAAACGCCAATAAAAACATGAAACTTAGGTAGTGTTGTTTTTCTTGAAACTAGTGTCATTACATGGACCGAAACCCACGAAAATCCATTACTTGGATATATATATATATATATATATATATATATATATATATATATATATATATATATATATATATATATATATATATATATATATATATATATATATATATATATATATATATATATATAGGCATGTTTTTTAAGTAAGTACCGTTTTGGAATTTAAAAAAAACGTGCAAAGATATCGCAATAATTTTATATATATATATATATATATATATATATCCTCATAAAATATATATATATATATATATATATATATATATATATATATATATATATATATATATATATATATATATATATATATATATATATATCTTTATATACTTTATATATATATATCATGCACATATATCTCATATTCCTTACCATTATACTCATAATGTTTTGTCCGTAAATATCTCACGATGAATATCGGTTTTATATAAGAAATCGTATATACTTCACAATCGGCGGGACTCACGATTGTCGGAGGCATCTTAAACACTCAATAAACAACGTATACAATGAAGAATCAGACTGTAATGGCGTCTGTGCGTAGACAAGAGAGGTAGGTAACCAGCGCGCATGCGCGGAACGCCGACCATAGCGCTGCGGCGGCGGAATCGCTAAACGGTACTTACTTAAAAAACATGCCTCGTATATATACATATATAGTGTTAGGTTAAATCTGATTAAGTTAGTTTACGCTTACAGAATCCAAATTTTTATCGTTAAAATTTTAGTTTCGGCAGCATCTGTCCAAGTAATAGGCTGGGATTTCCTACGTCCCTTTAACACATCATTAATTGGGGATACTAAAGTAGAAAAATTCTTTATGAAACGCCTGTACCAGGAACATAGGTCAATAAATCTCTTGACCTCTGTGGCAGTCTTCGGACGAGGATAATTTACCATTGCTGACACCTTCTCAGGATCAGTATTCCAGCTGTTAGATCCTACTATATAACCCAAAAACTTAAGAGAAGTTTTGAAGAACTCACATTAATTAACAGTAAGGTTTGCTGCTTTTAATTTATCCCTAATCTCTGCTAAAAGCTTTGTATGATGTTCAAAATCAGAACTACAAACCAAAATATCACCAAATAGGTAAACACACAAGGTTCATATATTGAGGACCAAATAGTTCATCAACTAAGCGTTGTTGCATCTGTGCAGCATTACGCAATCCAAAGGGTACAACACAAAATCTAAAAGAACCACGACCTACGACATTGAATTAAGTTTTGTCCTTTGACTCATCATTTAAAAATATTTGCCAGCTTTGCGAACATCTATTGAAGAAATGTACTTGGCATTACGCAGGGAATTTAAAATTCTATCCATAGTAGGAAGACAATAACTATCGAAACGAGTTAGTTCATTGACACCACGTACACACAAAATCTATATTCACCACTAGATTCCTTTACTAGCAGAACTGGAGATGACCATGGACTGTGTGAAGGTTCTATCACACCTAACTTTAATATTTCTCATCTATTTCATTATTTAAAATTTGTGACATATATGGTGACATAAGATAAGGTTTTCTATGAAATGACTTAGCATCATCTGTATCAATAGTTAGAGTGAGTTTATTCGTTCTACCAAGACGTTCTTCGCTATTAATTTCACCAAAAGAAGAAATCTTTTGGTCGGCTTGAGACCTCCCTAAACTAGTAAGATTATCTAAAGAGCATAATGGGTTAATTTTACAACTGGAAAAGCGATCAGTAGTTTATTTATTTCTAAAATCAACAGACATTTTAAACAGATTTGCAAAGTCGCATCCAGAAATAAAATGATTAGGTAACGAAGGAACTACTGGATCTGTAATGACCTGACAAATATTACCAACCACAATTGGTAAATCAACTAAACCCTTTTAACAACTTGTTGAGTTCCACCAGCAGTACTAATATTTTTTAAATTTGTGGGGTAGACCTTTAAATTAAAATTTTCCAAAATGTCTAAG
Organism: Kuschelorhynchus macadamiae; assembly: GCA_030620095.1. NCBI lineage: Eukaryota > Metazoa > Arthropoda > Insecta > Coleoptera > Curculionidae > Kuschelorhynchus > Kuschelorhynchus macadamiae. Next base: position 60,236 of record JAUTXW010003629.1, read on the forward strand.
CCTTTCAGACCTACAACTGAGGCTGTGGCGCCTGAATCTAGTAAAACATTAATATCTTGATCAAATAACTTAACAGAAATGCAAAGGCGGTTATCTAAAGGTTTTTTAATAAAAAATGAGTACAATTAATTTTTAGGATAAGTTTTATACAAATTTCAAACAAATTGTAGCTAATTTTTCCATTGAGTACTATTACGAGAAAATTTTACATGATGTGTGGACTTTTTATCTAACATGGTGCAACTGCCTCTCTGTTGCACTTGATTTAGTTTTTTGAACACTTTGATCAGTTTTAACATATTTCAAACCACACTTAAAACCAAATATTTTACGCTATAAAGTACAACTATCATAAAAATGATTTGGCATGTCATTATTCCAGCAAGTAATTTTATTTTGATTTTTGGAAATATTTGTATCGCTAGACTTACTAGGACCACTATTAGCACCGCCCGAGGCATTACTAATACTCTGTCGGTTTATTGAAATTAGAACTATTCCCATATTTTTTACCTTTAAAATTTTGATTTGAAAGTTTATTAAAATGATTATTTTTATTGTCCGAAACATTGCTTCTCTTGTGGTTATTAAAATGTTTATTGAACCTATTAGAATTAAGATTTGAATTTTTATTATTGGAATTAGAATGGGAGCTAAATGTACTACTGTTAGATGATTCTCCAATCTCAAAATTATTAATTTCATTAACCGAATGGTTTTTATTTTTTAAATAATTAGCCTCTTCTAATTTCCGACAAAGTGTCAACAAATCATCTACACTATCAATTTCACCCAAAGCTAAAGGAGTTATGTAATCAGACAAAAGATTTTTGTTAATATGCTTAATTCGAGTTACTTCTGCTGGAGGGTGTGACAAGCGAAAAAATAATATTTGCATGTGTGCAACATAAACAGCTACAGACTCTGTAGGTTTCTGTTTCCTATGTTTAATTTGCTCCCAAAGATCATCATCAGACTCAACATCTCAGTGAAGAAAGTCTTTCTTTAAACGGGATATTAATGAGTGCCAACTATCAACAGAATATTTATGGTGTACCAATGTATATATATATATATATATATATATATATATATATATATATATATATATATATACTAATAAATTGTTCTAGACGTAGTATAAATGATTTAAAAAACTTATTATATACTGCATAAACTATCTATCTAACCAAATAAAAGCTCTAAACTTCAAAATCTTTATGTATTTTCCCGATTTTTAATGTTAAATAAAAATAATACATTTCGACAACACAAAAAAATGGTCGGGTAATATGGAATACACCTATGGGGTAAAATGGAATACTACATGAACTAAATACTATATGGTTATAAAGATGTTTTAGCGACAAAAGTCACATACGTAAATATCCTTTGGCATGTCGGCGCATAATTCATGAGCCCAAAGTTCGCATCTTGCGCACTGAATCCAGATTTCTCTCCTTGTGTCAGCCGACTATAATCCGGAACAAAATATACATTCTGCTTCTTCAGATGGAGGATCATAAACAGGAAATTCTTCATCATCGTCAGATGATGAGTCATGTAATGTTGCAGAACTGTTGGAATCTTCAGACGAATATTGAACTTCCTTTATTTTCTTTGTTATATTTTTTGAAGTTTCTTTTTTTGTAAGCCACTTGGTCCTGCAACTTCTTTAGTTTTAAATTTTTTGGGTTCTTAATTTTTATTTACTGTGATATTTCCGATTTTTCTCTTAACTCTGTCCTTTTCTTTAGTTCTAATTGTTATTGATTGTTCTAGCTCTTCCTTATTGGGGGTTGATGTTAAAACTTTGGCTTGACCTGTCTTCCGACCTCTTGTGCACTCTTTTTTTTCAAAGTTGGTCTGGGAATTATATCCTTTGGAAGAACAATGGTAGTATTTTGAGCTATATTTTCCGGTTGAGATTCCTCCTGAGGCGAATTGTTTTCTAAATTAGCTTCAACTTCATTTCTTTGTGCTTCTTGAATAAAATCTTTCTCGGTAAATACGGCTCGGTTTACCGGAAACAATCCTGTTTGACGAAATCCGTTAACAGCTCTTTCACCACTCTGGATTTTCAGATATGCGTTACCAAAAAGTTCACTTAAATCAAAGTGGCTGACCGGACGATTATTTGTTCTTAAAAATAGCCTTACTTCTTCGCTATAATATGTTTTTAATGCTCCCATTACAGTTTTATCTAACGGCTGCATTTTGTGCGTCGTATGCGGCGGTAGGCAAGGTAACGTAACATGATTTTCTCTGGCAGCCAAAATAACGTCTATGTTTCTAGTGTGCGTATGGTGACCGTCTAAAATCAAAAAAATTGGATTTTCTGCACTTGGTCTAGTATGCTTGAGGAAATGTTTGAACCACTCTGTGAAAATATCCATTTGAATCCAGCCAGAAGGATGAAAGGAAAAAATGGTTCCTGGCGCAGAACCTTCCTTTAGAAGTTCACTTGAATTTTTTCTGGGAAAAATCAGTAGTGGAGGTACAAAATTGCCACTTGCGTTAATGCAGAGGATTGAGGTTATAAGTGAACATCGTTCGGCTGATGTTATTGCACCTACTTGTCTTTTACCTCTTAAAGAAAAAACTTCTGGATTTCTTGTTTGAACAATGGTTAAACCAGTTTCATCCACATTATAAACTTGGTTTGCCGAATAATTATGCTTCTCCATTTCAGTTTCTAACAGGTCGAAAAATGTGTTTACATTTTCTTTAGAAAAACCCAGAGCACGAGCATACGAAGTTCTAGTAGGTCTTCTGAGAGTTAAAACATCTTTATGCCTCATTCTGAAGTGATGTAGCCAATCCTTGCCAGCTGATTTTCTTAGTAATGAAAATGGGTTGGAAATGTTTCTTCTTGCTAACTGGAAAGCAACATTACAAACATCTTTACGCGTTAAACCAAAAAACGATTTCTCCATCTCTAGGCAGTGCTTAACTAATTCCTTTTCCAAAAAGTCAGGTAAAATGGGCCTGCGTCCCAACTTCGTCTGACACGCAACTTCAGGATCCTCATTCTTTTTGCAGAGTCTAAAAAGGGTAGGTCGAGGAATATTGTATGTTTTACAAGCCTTCAAATAACCCATTTGTTTAGATCTGACAGCTATTAATGCTTTTTTCATATTTTCTTTGTCCCACTTTTTGCGCTTTTTATCAACAATGTCTTTATTTATTGGCATTATTGATACCCTGGTGCTCGAATAAAATTTCTGCAATAAAGAAAATGATTGTTTTAAAAACATATTTTATGAACCAAACTTGAGCGGGTAATATGGAATACTATTCCATATTAGCCGCACTTAGGTGTGTTGAGGTTAGAATTTTTTTAAAATATTTAAACCAGTACTAATACGCAATAAATATACCTTATATTAATCTACAGTCCTTACCTGATCTCCGGTAGAAAAACGAATTAAAAAAACAACAATCGAACCACGATAATTTAAATTTTCTTGGAACTCATCAAATATTCTTGTTACTTGCAAAACCACTTACGCACGAATAACTATTTAACGGACAGAGGTAGAGCGGCGCGCAATTTTGGGTGTCAAATTCTGCTATATATGAACATAGTTTTGCTATCGTCGTGTAGATGGCACTATTAGTTTAGCCAATTATATGGTATTCCATATTAGCAGGTGTATTCCATATTACCCGCCGCTACTCTATATATATATATATATATATATATATATATATATATATATATATATATATATATATATATATATATATATATATATATATATATATATATATATATATATATATATATATATATATATATATATATATATATATATATATATATATATATATATATATATATATATATATATATATATATATATATATATATATATATATATATATATATTAATTATTTTCTTGGGCATAGGTTAAGCGACGTTTCGCTAATTATATTGAGCTTTGTCAAGATATTAATTTTCTACAATAAAAACATGTATAGTTAGTATTTAAATTGGTTAAAACATTATTGAAAAAACACCACTCAAAAAAAATTACATTTAAAACAAACTATGATCATGAACACAAAAATACATTTAAAACAAGATTAATATTATACAGAGTACGTACCTTGGAAACATGTCAGTTTTATGAATGTTTTGCGAATGCAATAATTTCGACACGTCTGGAATTCTGGTAGATAAAAACGAGACAAATTTTTTCTTTTTTTTTTTTAATACTTACTTAGATTTTTATTGCTGTACCGAGTTTGGATTTATGATCTTACTGAAATGTACAGGGTTTTATGTATGGAGTAGTTTATTTATTTAGTATTATATTAGTCTGTGTAGGGCATTGCAACGTATTTAGTATTACCATTTTTTTCTTTTGTTGATTTCTTTAAGTTATTATAAAAAACATGAGTTCGTTGTTTAAAAACTCGTACTATGTTTTTTTCCGGATAATGGTTATTTATTAAAGTCTCCTTAACCTTCTTTAAAATCTCAAGACGATATTCTGGGGAAGTAAGTGAGATGGCACGATCGGTTAGACCTATAATAACGCTATTTTTTTGATTCTTTGGATGGATACCGCCCTGACCATGTTTTTTTTGTAAACCACTTGGTTTTTATATTTTGATCTTTCTTGTTTCTAATTAGGGTTAAGTCTAGAAAATTAATTTTGTTTTTGTCTTCAGTTTCCATGGTAAATTTTAATTTGGGGTGAAAATTATTGACAGCATTTAATAGGTCATTAATATGGTTTTTTGAAACGGCAGTTAAACAATCGTCCACAAATCTTTTAAAAAAAGGAAGGTTAAAATCAAGTTCACTTATCACACTCTCCTCCAGATATTCCATAACTAATTGTACGACAATGGAGGAAATAGGAGAACCCATAGCGCAACCATCTAACTGTTGATAATATTTGTCCTCATACTGGAAATAATTATTATTTAGAGTAATGTTAATAGCTTCTATAAATTCTTTTATTGGAAGTGTTGTGTGACCCTTTAATTCGTCCCATTTTTGTGTTATTATGTCAGATAAAAGTCCATTCGGAATATTTGTATATAGAGTAACAACATCAAGAGATATTAGTATATGATTGTCTGGAATGTTTACCTTGTCAATAAATTGTTTAAATTCAAATGAATCTTTAACAAAATAATCGTTTTTTCCTGTTATTTTGGACATACAATTAGAAAAATATTTCGACAGTTTATAAAAAGGAGATTGGATACATGATACAATGTGCCTTAAAGGTATGTTAGCTTTATGCAACTTAGGAGGACCGTATATTTTGGGTGCTACTGCGTTGTGTATCATTAGGTTTTTTGCTTCTTTATCAGAAATAACTTTTTTGTTTAACAATTTTTTTATGAACGTTATTTTTTATTTGATAAGAGGTCGTTAAATCACTTTTTAATTTTTATAAGTATTTACGTCACTAAGCAATTCTTTAATTTTTGTATCATAGTCGTAAGAGTTCATTATCACAGTTTTATTTGATTTATCAGGTTTAAGGATTTTAATTTGGGGGTTGTCCTTTATGAATTGCTTGGTTTTGTTAATTTTTTTCTGTATGTTTTTTTGAAAGTTTGAATATTTTATTTTTTTATGTTTTATTTTAAGATTATGGTTTGTTACAACGTTTACAACATTGGCGCGAATTGAATCTTTGATTTCATTCGGTTTATCTTGAATTATGCTTTCTACACAGGCGATATATTCAGTGGTTGGTAAATGTTTTTCAGTTGTTATTGGAAGTGAAAAATGATCACCCAAAGCAAGAACTTCAGCAATATCCTGTGGAATTTCAGTGTCAGATATGTTACTTAGCCATTGGGTTGTATTTATTTTTTTGTCGTTGTGTGGTACATGAGAAATTAAATTTGTAAATTTTGTTAGATTGCGTGCTTTAGTGTACTTAAAAGTTTCTTCATATTTTAAATATTCGAAATTCAGAAATTCATTAAGTTGATTTTCAGGTATAAGATTTTTTAAGTAACTAATTTGCGCTTGGGTTCTCCTATTTCCTCTATTGTCGCACAATTAGTTATGGAATATCTGGAGGAGAGTGTGATAAGTGAACTTGATTTTAACCTTCCTTTTTTTAAAAGATTTGTGGACGATTGTTTAACTGCCGTTTCAAAAAACCATATTAATGACCTATTAAATGCTTTCAATAATTTTCACCCCAAATTAAAATTTACCATGGAAACTGAAGACAAAAACAAAATTAATTTTCTAGACTTAACCCTAATAGTAACAAGAAAGATCAAAGTATAAAAATCAAGTGGTTTACAAAAAAACATGGTCAGGGCGGTATTTAAACTTTAACTCCAACCATCCAAAGAATCAAAAAAATAGCGTTATTATAGGTCTAACCGATCGTGCCATCTCACTTACTTCCCCAGAATATCGTCCTGAAATTTTAAAGAAGGTTAAGGAGACTTTAATAAATAACCATTATCCGGAAAAAAACATACTACGAGTTTTTAAACAACGAACTCATGTTTTTTATAATAACTTAAAGAAAGCAACAAAAGAAAAAAATGGTAATACTACATACGTTGCAATGCCCTACACAGACGGTCTATCAGAAAAAATAAATCATATATTGTCTAAACACGACATAACTGTCTGTTATAAAGCACAGAATTTACTAAACGGTCTTTTCACTCCCTTGTAATAAAAAAAAAGAAATCAAAAGCAAAGTAATGCCCAAAAAAAAAAAGACAACACAATCAAACCTAGTCAACTTCACTCCACAAACACGAACATACATAAAAACATGATTTTAAACAAACCAAAATTTTAAATTGAAAACTCACAATAAAAAAGTATTAAAAAAGAGAAAGATGACGTCAACGATAAAAAAGACATCAATAACTTAAGCCAAATTTATTATAATCTGATATCTAAGTAAATTAATCTAAATAAATAAACTACTCCATACATAAAACCCTGTACATTTCAGTAAGAACATAAACCCAAACTCGGTACGGCAATAAAAATCTAAGTAAATATTAAAAAAAAAAGAAAAAATTTGTCTCGTTTTTATCTACCAGAATTCCAGATGTGTCGAAATTATTGCAATCGCAAAACATTCGTAAAACTGACATGTTTCCAAGGTACGTACTCTGTATAATATTAGTGTTGTTTTAAACGTATTTTTGTGTTCATGATCATAGTTTGCTTTAAATGTAATGTTCTTTTGAGTGATGTTTTTTCAATAATGTTTTAACTAATTTAAATACTAACTATACATGTTTTTATTGTAGAAAATAAATATCTTGAGAAAGCTCAATACAATGAGCAAAACGTCGATTAAATTATAGTTTTACTTCTCAATGAGTTAACCTATGCCCAAGAAAATAATTAACAAAATATTTATATATGGAAAAAAAAACGATAATATATATATATATATATATATATATATATATATATATATATATATATATATATATATATATATATATATATATATATATATATATATATATATATATATATATATATATATATAATGTGTCTTCATTCCGGGTGTACATCCGTTCACTACTGTCGTTCTGAAAAGAACAGTTATGCTGACGTTTCGCCAAAATCACATTTGGCATTTTCGAAGCTTTCTTTCTCGCGTCCGAATAGAGACTGAAGTGTTGGTGACTGCGACGCTTTCTTTTATACCCCCACTCGGGGCCGAAGGTTATATCTGCGCAGGCGTTGGTCGTTATTTATGTTTTCCGGATGGTGCTGTTGTTGTTGCGCTAATTGCGCTTGACTTTTTGCGATTTTAGATTTGTCGATTATTGTCTTCCATACTGTTGGTAGTTTTAATGATTCGTCCCTTTTATTTAAATCACCTTGCTTTTCAATTTCTATGGCTTCTCGGATTATTCTGGCCTTATAATGTTCTATATTGGCAATCTCCCTACACCCATCGAAATTTATTTTATGGCCGGTTTCCTGATGATGTAGGAATAAAGCTGAGGTTGTTTGTTTATTTCTGATGCTGAGTTTATGCTCTTCCACTCTTGCTGATATTCGCCTGTTAGAGATAAAAAAAAGATAAAATCAAACTGGAAAACTAGGGAGTGTACAGTATTCCGTGCCAGGACTGTCAAAAATTTTGTACGTAGGGCAAACTAACAGGCGAATATCAGCAAGAGTGGAAGAGCATAAACTCAGCATCAGAAATAAACAAACAACCTCAGCTTTATTCCTACATCATCAGGAAACCGGCCACAAAATAAATTTTGATGGGTGTAGGGAGATTGCCAATATAGACCAGAATAATCCGAGAAGCCATAGAAATTGAAAAGCAAGGTGATTAAATAAAAGGGACGAATCATTAAAACTATCAACAGTATGGAAGACAACAAACGACAAATCTAAAATCGCAAAAAGTCAACCGCAATAAGCGCAACAACAACAGCACCATCCGGAAAACATAAATAACGACCAACGCCTGCGCAGATATAATTTAAATAAAAAAAGTCGCAGTCACCAACAATCTATTCGGACGCGAGAAAGAAAGCTTCGAAAATGCCAAATGATATTTTGGCGAAACGTCAGCAAAACTGTTCTTTTCAGAACGACAGTAGTGAACGGATGTACAACGGAATGAAAACACATTGTATTTTTCCATCCGTGAAGGAGTAAAAATCAATATATATATATATATATATATATATATATATATAGATATAGATATATATATATATATATATATATATATATATATATATATATATATATATATATAGATATAAGGGTCGCAACTGACTAGTTTAGAAAAAAAATGAAAACCTTAGTTTATGTATATAAATGGCCAAATAAAGGTGTGAAACCCTTTATACAACAACAGGACTTTTCTACAAAAATTGAAAAAATGAAACAAATTAGAACCTAACTAGTAAGTATAACACATTTAAACTCATCAATGTGGGTTTGCTATTAAAACAAAAACATACTCTGAAGACGACATACATTTAGTTGCACCATATCATCATTCTGTTTATTTGAAAATGTTAAAAGTTAAATAGTTAATAGCGAAATAAGAATTTAAAAACTTTTAAAACATGTCCATCATTGGACTTCATTCTGTTAACTAAAAACTCGTTTTTTAGAGGAATTTTAAACGCGAAAATAGAGGGGACATAAGTGAGAGAGATGTAATATAATTTTTAATAAAATGAAAGAAACAGAGAGAGTATACTAAATTGGTAGTTGGAAAGCACAACATAGAAGGATGACGGGTTGCCTATCTTACAGTAGTGTGTATACAATGCTCAACCAAATTCGATTGAATTAGCGAAAATGTGTACATAGTAATATGAATATTTTACAATAGTAAGTAATTAATTAAGAGGAAAAGTGTGAAAGGTCACGAGAGACCTTAAAAGCATGATACTAGTCCTGTAATAGTTGTAAAAACAATAAATCGACCCAACAATAGAAATTTAAAAGTAAGATAGGGAATAATTTATGTAATAATATTAGTTACAATGGTATATAAGATATGTATAATATGGACATTTATAAAACGTCAGGCACTGAAATTTGTTTTTTTGTAATGTTAAGATATAACTGTATATGGAGCTAAGGTTCTGGGTGTCACTCTTTTTATTTATGACTGGGTGTTAGAGATTTATATGTATCATTTCAAGAAAAATGCGTTTGTATTCATAGAAAAGTCCTGAGGAAGGAACAAATTGAAAGCTTGACAAAACAATAAAGGGTTCCACACCTTTATTTGGCTTTTTATATACATAAACTGCATCCCCACTAACCTAAGGTTTTCCTTTATGTATTTATTTATATATATATATATATATATATATATATATATATATATATATATATATATATATATATATATATATATATATATATATAACCTTGTTATGATTGGTGTAAGTGGATGAAAACATACTATCATTTAATGTAAAGCCAGGATACAATGTAATTCAAGCGGTCGTGGTATTAAGTAGTTGTTTTTGTGATTCAATTTTGTGCGTAACCCTTTATTGTTTTAAGAGCGAAATCGCTGTCGTTTGACTAAAATGGATCATTGTGTCTGCTGTGATGCAGAACATGTTCCAAACAAGGATCATTTTCTTGTTATGATGTTGGTGTAAGTGGAATGAAAACATACTATCATATATATATATATATATATATATATATATATATATATATATATATATATATAAATATACATATATATACACATATATATACGCATTTTTCTTGAAATGATACATATAAATCTCTAACACCCAGTCATAAATAAAAAGAGTGACACCCAGAACCTTAGCTCCATATACAGTTATATCTTAACATTACAAAAAAACAAATTTCAGTGCCTGGACGCTCCCGCCCCCGATGAGTAATTTATAAATGTCCATATTATACATATCTTATATACCATTGTAACTAATATTATTACATAAATTATTCCCTATCTTATTTTTAAATTTCTGTTGTTGGGTCATTTATTGTTTTTACAACTATTACAGGACTAGTATCGTGCTTTTAAGGTCTCTCGTGACCTTTCACACTTTTCCTCTTAATTAATTACTATTGTAAAATATTCATATTACTATGTACACATTTTCGCTAATTAAATCGAATTTGGTTGAGCATTGTATACACACTACTGTAAGATAGGCAACCCGTCATCCTTCTGTGTTGTGCTTTCCAACTACCAATTTAGTATACTCCTCTGTTTCTTTCATTTTATTAAAAATTCTATTACATCTCTCTCACTTATGTCCCCTCTATTTTCGCGTTTAAAATTCCTCTAAAAAACGAGTTTTCAGTTAACAAAATGAAGTCCAATGATGGACATGTTTTAAAAGTTTTTAAATTCTTATATCGCTATTAACATTTTAACTTTTAACATTTTTAAATAAACAGAATGATGATATGGTGCAACTAAATGTATGTCGTCTTCAGAGTATGTTTTTGTTTTAATAGCAAACCCACATTGGTGAGTTTAAATGTGTTATACTTACTAGTTAGTTTCTAACTCGTTTCCTTTTTTCAATTTTTGTAGAAAAGTCCTGAGAAAGGGACAAATTGATCCCGAAAGCTTGACAAAACTATAAAAGGTTCCACACCTTTATGTGGCCATTTATATACATAAACTGCATCCCCACTAGCCTAAGGTTTTCATTTTTTTTCTTAACTAGTCAGTTGCGACTACCTCTCCTCTCTCTCTCTCTCTCTCTCTCTCTCTCTCTCTATATATATATATATATATATATATATATATATATATATATATATATATATATATATATATATATATATATATATATATATATATATATATATATATATATATATATATATATATATATATATATATATTTTATATTTTTCGTTTTTTTTTTTCTTTAACCATATATAAATATTTTGTTAATTATTTTCTTGGGCATAGGTTAACTCATTGAGTAGTAAAACAATAATTTAATCGACGTTTTGCTCATTGTATTGAGCTTTCTCAAGATATTTATTTTCTACAATAAAAACATGTATAGTTAGTATTTAAATTGGTTAAAACATTATTGAAAAAACATTACATTTAAAACAAACTATGATCATGAACACAAAAATACATTTAAAACAACACTAATATTGTACAGAGTACGTACCTTGGAAACATGAGTTATGTCATGTTCCATCCCCAAGAACTGCTGAGCCAGCGGATCCTATGTCAACGAGGCTGTTATAATATTACGCTTCAGCGGAGCCGCGGCAGTCAGTCAGAAGAAGCCATTTTGAATACATATATTTTGTACTTACAATATTTTAGAAAAATAAAACTTTTTAAAAAGGGAAACCGTCGGTGGTGTTAGTTAACTGGCGCAGTCGGTAGGATTTTCGGAAATCGATACATATCGACTGTATTGATTTTTCCGTTTCTACGGATTAACCGGAAAAGAACAATTTGTTGTGACGTTGTCGGAGGTGCTTGAAGCAGAGTGAAATTTTCCGAACATCGAAAATTTCCAATCTATCGCAGAACTGTGGATTACCATCGAACAGCTGACCAACGGAGGATAGGACCAATATCGCCTGTCTTCGCAAGGACAAAGATTTGGGGAAGGACCTCAATCGCCCAACCAAAGCTTGCCTTATAGAGTTGCCCTTCAATTACTTCTGTAAGTGTAATTGATTTACTCTTGATGTCTATTGAAAATATTGTCGCGGAATTACAAGGTTTAAAAATTTCGACACCTTCAACTGACTCTGTTTCTAATACAAATTTAGAGGCATTAGATTTAAATACAAACACAAACTCAAATAATATTAGTGAAAATTTAGAATCTACAAATTTAGATATCAATAATCAATCAATAAATAATTTAATTACAAGCAATATGGCTCAATTTAAGCCATAGTACCTAAATTGTGTCCCTGTTTTTGATGGAAATCCGAATGATTTAAATAGGTATCTTTCAACTTGCCAATCACTTATCGATAGTTTTTATGATACGAATAATGCAGAAAATTTTCAAAACATTTATTTACTTAACTCTATAATAGGGAAACTTACTGGCCATGCAAAATTAGTTGCAAATATTCAAAATGTTGGTACGTGGGAAAGTCTGAAGGACAACCTGCGTCGTAATTTTGCGGATCATAGAGATGAAGCTTGTTTAAATAGAGACTTGGTTATGATGAAACAATTACCGAATGAAAAGCCTAATGATTTCTATGATAGAGTATTACACATTTTAAATCTGTTATGTTCATATATAGATTCACATGAAAATACTATATCTGCGAGACATTTAAAACGCGAGCTATATAATGATCTTGCTCTTAAAACTTTCTTATCAGGGCTAAAAGAACCGCTTGGTACAACCATAAGGTGTATGCGGCCAGAAAACTTAATGCAAGCATTGCAATTTGTAACCCAAGAATACAATATACACTATTTTCAGAATCAAACCAAATCTAGTCCAGCAATCCCAAAAAATAGTAATTTTAGGCCCATGCATCATAATTTTAATAGTTTTCAACCCAATTTCGCAATAAACCAAAATCGGCCTTTTAATTCGCAAACACCACATAACGCTTTTAGACCCAGCTTTCCAACACAACCTATAAATGTGCGCCCAAACCCAAATAGGCCACAACCAAAACATTTTTCGAACTCTCAAGTTTTCGGCAAACCTGGCAACAGAACAAACGTTTTTAAACCAAACCAACAAAAATCAATTACACTACTCTCATCGAGGAACACCATGCCAAGAAATACAGCCCAATCTGTTTATCTGCGAAAATGAAGAATTGAAAGAAATAGACCAATGGAGCCCCTGTGAAGTTCAGCTGTTACAGCCCAGTAAAAGCACCTCCACATGTAAACAAGTTGACGTCACTATAACACGACCAGTCGCAAACCAACTAGACACTTCTAATAAATGGTTACTCATTGTTCCTAGAAGTACAGCCATCGACATAAAATGTTCCCAGGAAGAAGAACATCAGAAGTTACACAGAAGTTACCTAGTTACTCTGCCGACCGGTTGCCGAGCCAAATTTGATGGAATATCATTAATCAACAACGAGAGTCCAACCAAATTCGAGAAACAGCCAATAATCTTTCTTGATTTTGAAAAAACGCAGCCATACCTACCACTACTGAACTTAAGCATTCACTTACAAAAAATTAAGCTAGATGAATTACATGCACTAAAGAACAAGATTTCAAAAAACCAACCACGAATTATTTTTGACAAAATCTCAATATTACCCAGCTTATGGACAATTATAATTTACATTATTTTAATTATACTATGCGGCTATGCATTGTGCAAAGTGATGGTTCAAAGAAAGTTCTTCAAGAAGACAACCACCCAGCCAGAAACTAGCCGCCCACCAATTGAACTTATTCATACCAGGTGTAGTTAAGTCTGAGGAGGGAGGAGTTATGTCACGTTCCATCCCCAAGAACTGCTGAGCCAGCGGATCCTATGTCAACGAGGCTGTTATAATATTACGCTTCAGCGGAGCCGCGGCAGTCAGTCAGAAGAAGCCATTTTGAATACATATATTTTGTACTTACAATATTTTAGAAAAATAAAACTTTTTAAAAAGGGAAACCGTCGGTGGTGTTAGTTAACTCATGTCAGTTTTACGAATGTTTTGCGATTGCAATAATTTCGACACGTCTGGAGTTCTGGTAGATAAAAACGAGACAAATTTTTTCTTTTTTTTTTTAATATTTACTTAGATTTTTATTGCCGTACCGAGTTTGGGTTTATGATCTTACTGAAATGTACAGGGTTTTATGTATGGAGTAGTTTATTTATTAAGATTAATTTACTTAGATATCAGATTATAATAAATTTGGCTTAAGTTATTGATGTCTTTTTTATCGTTGACGTCATCTTTCTCTTTTTTAATTTGTATCATTTCTTTTATTGTGAGTTTTCGATAATTAGTTTCTTGCTATAAAATTTTGGTTTGGTTAAAATCGAATTCATGTTTTTCTGTATGTTCCTGTTTGTGGAGTGCAGTTGATGCATTTTTTGTGTATTTGTGGCCATTTAATCGACTATCTAAGTATTGTGTTGTCATTCCTATGTACTTTTTTGGGCAATTTAAACATGGAATTGAGTAAACTAGGTGAAAAGACCGTTTAGTAAATTTTGTGCTTTATGACAGACAGTTATGTCGTGTTTAGACAATATATGATTTATTTCTTCTGATAGACCGTCTGTGTAGGGCATTGCAACGTATTTAGTATTACCATTGTTTTCTTTTGTTGCTTTCTTTAAGTTATTATAAAAACATAAGTTCGTTGTTTAAAAACTCGTAGTATGTTTTTTTCTGGATAATGGTTCTTTATTAAAGTCTCCTTAACCTTCTTTAAAATCTCAGGACGATATTCTGGGGAAGTAAGTGAGATGGCACTATCGGTCCTGAGGAAGGGACAAATTGATCCCGAAAGCTTGACAAAACAATAAAGGGTTCCACACCTTTATTTGGCTTTTTATATACATAAACTACATCCCCACTAACCTAAGCTTTTCCTTTATGTATATATATATATATATATATATATATATATATATATATATATAAATATATATATATATATATATATATATATATATATATATATATATATATATATATATATATATATATATATATATATATATATATATATATATATATATATATATATATATATATATATATATATATATATATATATATATATATATATATATATATATATATATATATATATATATATATATATATATATATATATATATATATATATATATATATATATAAATATCAAGTACTTTCTTGGGATGAGGTTCGTGGATTGAACAAGGAAACTTTAATTGACGTTTCGCCTGTCCATTTCAGGCTTTTTCAAAATATTTAATTCTGCACATCTAAAAATTAAATACAAAAAGTGTATATATGTAAGTTAATAAATAAAAACAATTAGGTATAACGGCACGCACTAAAATTATTAAAACATTTATTTAAAATAGTACAGTACATACCTTGAGAAAGATGTTCTTTTACCTTGCTTGGCAGTGTGGAGGTAAGTGATACACTGGTTAAAGAATTCTATTGTTTTTTTTTTTTATATATATCCTTTAGTTTTTTTGATTATATTAACAATGTAGAACTATTTGTGGATACGGGTTGTTTTAAAAGTATTTGTGTGAGTCTGACAGTATACAGTATGTATTTATGATTGATGGAAAATAGTTTATAACAATTGAATTAAATTAGATTGTGATATATTTGGCTGAGATTGTCAATGTCTTTCCGATCGTTTACTGTATTTTTTTCTTTTTTTATCTCGACCATTTCTTTGAATGTCAGTTTATGGTAATGTTGTTCTTTTGATAAGACCGTTGTACTCGAAAAATCAAATTCATGTTTCATGTCTCTTTCATGTTTATGTAGTGCTGTGGAAGCATTTTTTGTATATTTATGCCCATTTAGTCTATTTGATAGGTATTGTGTGGTCATGCCTATATATTTTTTGGGGCAGTTTA
This sequence comes from Kuschelorhynchus macadamiae, assembly GCA_030620095.1. Classification (NCBI taxonomy): domain Eukaryota; kingdom Metazoa; phylum Arthropoda; class Insecta; order Coleoptera; family Curculionidae; genus Kuschelorhynchus; species Kuschelorhynchus macadamiae. Next base: position 76,278 of record JAUTXW010003629.1, read on the forward strand.
GGCAGGGAATACTGTAAACTACGTTTGATTGTTTTTTAATTGGTGTCTGACTTTTTAGTGGTGTATATACAGATTTAAGGGTATTGTTAGATTTGTGGCATACGGTTATGTCGTGTTTACCGAGAATGTGTTTAATCTTTTCAGAAAGACCTTCAGTGTATGGTAAAGATATGTATGTAGTTGTTTTATTGTTGTCATGATTATTTACAATATGTTTTGTGGCATTGTATAATTTTTGGGTTCTTCGCTTTATAATTCGTTCGATGGCTTTTAATGGGAAATGATTTTTTAAGAGAGTATTTTTAACTTTATTTAGAATGTCAACTCGGTATATAGGTGATGTTAGTGTTAGTGCACGGTGAACTAATCCTATCATCACGGAGTTTTTTTGACATTTTGGGTGACTGGAATTATAATTAAGGTAGCGGGAGGACCAGGTTTTTTTGGTGTACCACTTAGTTTTAATGCCATTTGTTTTGTGGTCTCTTATTAATGTTAAATCCAAAAAGTTTATAGCACCATCATTTTCTATTTCGGAAGTAAACTGCAATTTTGGATGAAAATTGTTAAACAGGGAGATAATTTCCGTTGTTTTATTTTTTGGTATGGCTAATAAACAATCATCCACGTACCTTTTAAAAAATAATATTGGTACATTGGCTTTTTGTAACACTGTTTCTTCTAGATATTCCATTACTATTTGGGCTGCGGTGGAAGGGATGGGTGAACCCATTGCACATCCGTCAAGTTGTTGGTAGTAATCATCTTTGTATTGGAAATAGTTGTTCGAAAGAATGAGATCTATCCCTTCTATGAATTCTGTGCAAGTGAGTGTTGTGTGATTCTTTATCTGATTCCATTTTTCTTTAATGATTTGTTTTAAAAGTTTAGGCGGAATGTTTGTATATAAGGATATTACGTCTAGAGAGATGAGTTGGAAATTATTTGGTATTTTAAGGTTGTCTATAAACTTTTTAAATTCAAACGAATCTTTAATGTAATAATCATTTCTGCCTGTAATTTTTGATCAGCAATTTGATAAAAAACTTGAAAGTTTGTAGAATGGTGACTGAATATAGGAAACAATGGGTCTCATAGGAATGTCGGGTTTGTGAAGTTTAGGCATTCCATAGAATTTTGGTGGAACAGAATTATGTATTTTTAATGATTTGGCTTCTTTTTCGGATATGTGATTACGTTTTAACAGTTTTTCTATGAACGAGTTATTTTTGGATTGAAGAGATTTCGTCGAATCAAATCTCATTTTTTTATATGTGTTTTTGTCATCAAGAAGTGCATTAATTTTGTTGTTGTAATCAATGGTATTCATTATTACAGTCTTGTTACTTTTGTCTAGCTTTAAGACTGTTATCTGCGGATTTCTTTTTAAAAAATATTTACATTTTTTTGCTTGCTTTGATAGTTTTTTTTGAGTTTTGTTTTGCTGTATTTTTTTGTGTCTTATTTTAATTTTATGGTTGGTAATGACATTAACAATCTCTGACCGGATACTATCTTTTTGTTCAGATGGTTTATTGTAAATAGCTGACTCGATAGAAGCAATGTAATCTATTGTTGGTAAATTGTATTCTTCACTAACAGGTAGAGAAAATTTTTCACCTAGGGCTAGTGTTTCTGCAATTTCGTTTGGGATATGCGTATCTGAGATGTTTTCTAGCCAGTTATTGGTATCGATTTTATCGTTGTTGGTTTGTATAGTTTTATATAAATTATTAAATTTATTATTATTTTTTTGTTTGACTCGTTTGAAAATAGTTTCTGCTTTTTGTTGTTCAAGTTTTAGGTATGTATCCACAGTTTTGTGTGGTAGAATATTTTTTATTTTATTTTTGCCATTTTGTAAACTTTGACTAAGGTTATTAATAGATTTTGTTGTTTCTGTAATTAGGAGATTTAGTATTTTTAATTTAGTATTATTAATGACATCGAAAAATTTGCTCTCAAGGTACTTACTTGTAAAACATATATGTGTGGTATGTAAATCTAAAAATTTTGGAAAAATATTTGTACTTTTGCATCTCAATAGAAATATACGTCTATTTTTCTGATTAACAATCTTCTTGCATATTCTTGAGATGTGCTTCAGACAGGTTGTTGTTTATGAACCATAGGAATTTGTTATTTCTTCAAAAAACTTCATTTTGTGTTATAGCAACTTTCACCCTTGCCAATATATATATATTTTTATATTTCTCTTCTTGAACCTTACAATTTATAAATATCAAGTACTTTCTTGGGATGAGGTTCGTGGATTGAACAAAGAAACTTTAATTGACGTTTCGCCTGTCCATTTTAGGCTTTTTCAAAATATTTAATTCTGCACATCTAAAAATTAAATACAAAAAGTGTATATATGTAAGTTAATAAATAAAAACAATTAGGTATAACGGCACGCACTAAAATTATTAAAACATTTATTTAAAATAGTACAGTACATACCTTGAGAAAGATGTTCTTTTACCTTGCTTGGCAGTGTGGAGGTAAGTGATACACTGGTTAAAGAATTCTATTGTTTTTTTTTTTTTTTTTATATATATCCTTTAGTTTTTTTGATTATATTAACAATGTAGAACTATTTGTGGATACGGGTTGTTTTAAAAGTATTTGTGTGAGTCTGACAGTATACAGTATGTATTTATGATTGATGGAAAATAGTTTATAACAATTGAATTAAATTAGATTGTGATATATTTAGCTGAGATTGTCAATGTCTTTCCGATCGTTTACTGTATTTTTTTCTAATCAGAAAAATAGACGAATATTTCTATTGAGATGCAAAAGTACAAATATTTTTCCAAAATTTTTAAATTTACATACCACACATATATGTTTTACAAGTAAGTACCTTGAGAGCAAATTTTTCGATGTCATTAATAATACTAAATTAAAAATACTAAATCTCCTAATTACAGAAACAACAAAATCTATTAATAACCTTAGTCAAAGTTTACAAAATGGCAAAAATAAAATAAAAAATATTCTACCACACAAAACTGTGGATACATTCCTAAAACTTGAACAACAAAAAGCAGAAACTATTTTCAAACGAGTCAAACAAAAAAATAATAATAAATTTAATAATTTATATAAAACTATACAAACCAACAACGATAAAATCGATACCAATAACTGGCTAGAAAACATCTCAGATACGCATATCCCAAACGAAATTGCAGAAACACTAGCCCTAGGTGAAAAATTTTCTCTACCTGTTAGTGAAGAATACAATTTACCAACAATAGATTACATTGCTTCTATCGAGTCAGCTATTTACAATAAACCATCTGAACAAAAAGATAGTATCCGGTCAGAGATTGTTAATGTCATTACCAACCATAAAATTAAAATAAGACACAAAAAAATACAGCAAAACAAAACTCAAAAAAAAACTATCAAAGCAAGCAAAAAAATGTAAATATTTTTTAAAAACAAATCCGCAGATAACAGTCTTAAAGCCAGACAAAAGTAACAAGACTGTAATAATGAATACCATTGATTACAACAACAAAATTAATGCACTTCTTGATGACAAAAACACATATAAAAAAATGAGATTTGATTCGACGAAATCTCTTCAATCCAAAAATAACTCGTTCATAGAAAAACTGTTAAAACGTAATCACATATCCGAAAAAGAAGCCAAATCATTAAAAATACATAATTCTGTTCCACCAAAATTCTATGGAATGCCTAAACTTCACAAACCCGACATTCCTATGAGACCCATTGTTTCCTATATTCAGTCACCATTCTACAAACTTTCAAGTTTTTTATCAAATTGCTTATCAAAAATTACAGGTAGAAATGATTATTACATTAAAGATTCGTTTGAATTTAAAAAGTTTATAGACAACCTTAAAATACCAAATAATTTCCAACTCATCTCTCTAGACGTAATATCCTTATATACAAACATTCCGACTAAACTTTTAAAACAAATCATTAAAGAAAAATGGAATCAGATAAAGAATCACACAACACTCACTTGCACAGAATTCATAGAAGGGATAGATCTCATTCTTTCGAACAACTATTTCCAATACAAAGATGATTACTACCAACAACTTGACGGATGTGCAATGGGTTCACCCATCTCTTCCACCGCAGCCCAAATAGTAATGGAATATCTAGAAGAAACAGTGTTACAAAAAGCCAATGTACCAATATTATTTTTTAAAAGGTACGTGGATGATTGTTTATTAGCCATACCAAAAAATAAAACAACGGAAATTATCTCCCTCTTTAACAATTTTCATCCAAAATTGCAGTTTACTTCCGAAATAGAAAATGATGGTGCTATAAACTTTTTGGATTTAACATTAATAAGAGACCACAAAACAAATGGCATTAAAACTAAGTGGTACACCAAAAAAACCTGGTCCTCCCGCTACCTTAATTATAATTCCAGTCACCCAAAATGTCAAAAAAACTCCGTGATGATAGGATTAGTTGACCGTGCACTAACACTAACATCACCTATATACCGAGTTGACATTCTAAATAAAGTTAAAAATACTCTCTTAAAAAATCATTTCCCATTAAAAGCCATCGAACGAATTATAAAGCGAAGAACCCAAAAATTATACAATGCCACAAAACATATTGTAAATAATCATGACAACAATAAAACAACTACATACATATCTTTACCATACACTGAAGGTCTTTCTGAAAAGATTAAACACATTCTCGGTAAACACGACATAACCGTATGCCACAAATCTAACAATACCCTTAAATCTTTATATACACCACTAAAAAGTCAGACACCAATTAAAAAACAATCAAACGTAGTTTACAGCATTCCCTGCCTAAACTGCCCCAAAAAATATATAGGCATGACCACACAATACCTATCAAATAGACTAAATGGGCATAAATATACAAAAAATGCTTCCACAGCACTACATAAACATGAAAGAGACATGAAACATGAATTTGATTTTTCGAGTACAACGGTCTTATCAAAAGAACAACATTACCATAAACTGACATTCAAAGAAATGGTCGAGATAAAAAAAGAAAAAAATACAGTAAACGATCGGAAAGACATTGACAATCTCAGCCAAATATATCACAATCTAATTTAATTCAATTGTTATAAACTATTTTCCATCAATCATAAATACATACTGTATACTGTCAGACTCACACAAATACTTTTAAAACAACCCGTATCCACAAATAGTTCTACATTGTTAATATAATCAAAAAAACTAAAGGATATATATAAAAAAAAAACAATAGAATTCTTTAACCAGTGTATCACTTACCTCCACACTGCCAAGCAAGGTAAAAGAACATCTTTCTCAAGGTATGTACTGTACTATTTTAAATAAATGTTTTAATAATTTTAGTGCGTGCCGTTATACCTAATTGTTTTTATTTATTAACTTACATATATACACTTTTTGTATTTAATTTTTAGATGTGCAGAATTAAATATTTTGAAAAAGCCTGAAATGGACAGGCGAAACGTCAATTAAAGTTTCTTTGTTCAATCCACGAACCTCATCCCAAGAAAGTACTTGATATTTATAAATTGTAAGGTTCAAGAAGAGAAATATAAAAATATATATATATATATATATATATATATATATATATATATATATATATATATATATATATATATATATATATATATATATATATATATATATATATATATATATATATATATATATATATATATATATATATATATATATATATATATATATATATATATATATATATATATATATATATATATATATATATATATATATATATATATATATATATATATATATATATATATATATATATATATATATATATATATATATATATATATATATATATATATATATATATATATATATATATATATATATATATATATATATATATATATATATATATATATATATATATATATATATATATATATATATATATATATATATATATTTTTTATATATATAAACGAATCCGAAAATCAAAACACGATGCCTCTTTATCAAACGTATATTGTCGACTGCTTATCTCACTTTTCGATATATATGATGCCGGCTCAAGAATCCGGGCAAACAAAAAACTACTGACTCTTCGTCTGCCAGTCTAACAACTGTGGTATTGTATTCGTCTTGCCTTGGACGAGGTGGTCTACCTATTGCATTTGATTTTGGGGTGTGGATTATAATAGTCGGCCACGCTACAATGTTCCACGTCCTCGTGGATCATACCGCTGACCCTAGATATAAGAAACAATACTAATTAGTGGATGAAGTTAATTATGATTTTATTTATTTATTTTTTTTTTTTTTTTTTTTTTTTTTTTTTTAAACTAGCACTGCTACTCTGCTCTCTTGGAGTCCCTATTTAAAAAAATATACAGGTACAGGGTAACAAGCGAATATTGATGCATCAATGATTTCGTAAACAGTGGAAACAATAATTAATAAACTAGAAATAAAAATACATTAAAACAATAATGTAACATTATTTTGCTAAGGTACTAATTAACAACGTCTGTTAAGTAGCACCCAAAAAAAACTCCCTAACAACGTCTGTTAGGCAAGTTATCTTTCCTTATGAGTACTCATGTCATCGTCATCTGATTCCTCGTTGGATTCAGAACTAACTTCTACGTTGAAAGCTTTCATTTTATCAACTGACACGACCCCTTGATACTTTCTCTGCGAGCGAGTAGATCCGTCAGGGTCTCTAATGGCATATCGATCATGGTCCAATCTTTTTATGATTACATAAGGACCACCATATTTTGGAAGCAACTTTTTGCTTTTCCCTTCGTTACCTGTCAGAACCGTTCTTATCAGTACCTGGTCACCAACATTAAATGCTTTTCCTTTCGAACGATGCGCATCGTACCGAGACTTTTGTTTAGCTTGGTTCTCAGCGATATGAGCTTTTACCTTAGCTCTTGTATCTTCCAGGTTACTGTCTAGTTGTGGTTCTACAGTAATTTCATTGTCAAGGATTGCGTTACCAAGACCTCTTGGAGCGTATCCAAAAAGTAGTTCATATGGGGACTTCCCCGTTGCTAAATTCGTCGTAGAATTTAGACTCCAGCGTATCCTTGGAAGAGTAGTATCCCATTTTTCCTCATCTTCCATCGACGTGGAAAGTGCAGACAAAATAGTCCGATTATACCGTTCCACTTGACCATTTGCTCTAGGGGTTGCTGTAGCATTCATGACATGTTTAATATTTAATTTAAAACAATATGTTCTGAACTCCTTAGCTGTGTAACAGCTCCCACGGTCAGTAATTATTCGTCTCGGAACACCAAAGTTGTCGAATACACTGCCCAAAAATGAAATTAGAGGACCTCAATCTCTTGCGTTGAGACATTGGTGATAGACACATAACCATCTTCGCTCTGCGTGATGCATTCACCAACGTAATACTCCTTGTGAGGCACAGCACGTAGATTACCAGGTCCTTGTCCAAATGTCCTAATCTATTACATCTAGTACAGACTAATTTGGGTCTTGTACATTCACTTGCAAAATGGCCCCTTTGTTTACAATTATAACATTTTTGTTCACCCTTTACCTTGCTGTGCATCTTTTTAGGTGGAATCACAGGCTTGTGAGATTCATCGGAATAACTTCGCTTTCTAGATGCTCCGTGATTTCCAAATACAACTTGAGGTCTTAGAGATGACAAAAATCCAGCATAAAGTGCGTCAGGGGTTTCGTACCTACCAGCCCGAGCACCTACTTGTATTGTACGGTCACCTATTCCATCGATAATACAAGATACAGCATCTTTTGGCTTAATTTCACAAGCATTTATTAAGTCCATTTTTTGGAAGTAATATTCTTCCCAGCTTTCTGTAGGAAATTTGCGCCTATTTACTAGTCTTCTTAAGGTAGTTGCGTAGTCCTGATGTTCCGGGAAAGATTTAAGTAATAAGGTTTTCCATTCTTTCCAGGACATATCGTAAGTTGCCAAATTATCATACCATTTTCGTGCCAAGCCAGTCAAACGACCTTGCATATGGAATGCCATAGTAGATTCATCCCAATTATTAATTTTTCCAAGTTGCTCCATCTTTTCAAGCCATTTAGCGCAACTGAGATTTGGATTTCCGGGAGCAAAAGGTGGTATAAAATCAGGTTTTATAAGGACTTTGTGTGATTCGGATTTTTGCACAGCACCAGCGGCTGCACTATGCTCTATAAGCCGTTCAACTAGTTTTTCGAGTCGTTCTATTTTGCTTGTTGGTGGTGGAGTGTAGCTTCTTTGAGTAGAAGATCCTTCGCCTGGATCTACAGGATGAACCGTAGATTTCACGCGAGAATTGTTGCCTTCTTTACCACTAGTACGTCGAGAGCTGCGTTTCCTAATACGTTTATAGTCATAATCCTCGCCAGAGCTTGAACTAGAACTGGTTGACCAGGACCTGGGCCTGCCCATGTTCACTTATATATCCCCAAATAAATAAAAAAAAATTAGGTATAATATAGTATTATTTCACCACCGGGCCAACTACTTTTTTTTTAGGTTATTTCTTTTGCGAAACTGCACCTAAACGTTAAAATTATTTGCTTAGTTTGTACGTTAACTAAACACCCTGTGTGCCAGAACTTTAATTTATATTTAATAACACCAAAAATATATAAAATAAAAAAGAAAAGTACGTACCCTAATTTCTACGTTAATTAGGCATGCTTTAGTCTTAACTCATCTAAACAAACACACGCAAAATAGCACTAAATTTATACGTTAATTCAGCGCAGAACTCAAAACAGCAAAATACAATAAACGTACTATTCAGTCGTCTTAATTTCTACGTTAATTAAATGCAACAAGAGCAAAAAAAAATGTTTATTGATCACGTTGCCAATAGTTTACTAATTCTAATTTCTACGTTAATTAGGTATGCTTTATTCTTAATAAGCAAAACGTAGACAACATAAACAAAGCTCTTGGATATTATTAATTACCGCAAACTTGTATTAACAATGTTAATGTACTTACAATTGTCAGTGTACTATGTTTAATGCCAAACTATAATGCTAAATACATCCAAACAAACACACACAAGATAGCACTAAGTTTATACGTTAATTCAGCGCAGAACTCAAAAAATAATTACGTTGATAAACGAACTGCAAGGCGTGTTAATTTTCTACGTTAATTAAGCACCACAAGAGTAAGAAATAAATGTTTATCGATCACGTCACTAAAGGTCCCGTGAGCACCACGTTATAGCACCGGAAAAAATGTCTTTAATTAATCGTCACCGAAAAAGCAATTAAAAGAATAACTCAAAACTACGAAAGCGTAGACACTCTCAAAAAGTATATATATTCGAGAAATATCCCGCCGCTGCACTATAAACGAATCCAAAAATCAAAACACGATGCCTCTTTATCAAACGTATATTGTCGACTGCTTATCTCACTTTTCGATATATATGATGCCGGCTCAAGAATCCGGGCAAACAAAAAAACTACTGACTCATCGTCTGCCAGTCTAACAACTGTGGTATTGTATTCGTCTTGCCTTGGACGAGGTGGTCTACCTATTGCATTTGATTTTGGGGTGTGGATAATATATATATATATATATATATATATATATATATATATATATATATATATATATTATTATAGCGTGTGCTTAGATTTAGGTACATAAAAAGTTTTGGTTATTAAAAAAATAGTTTTCCCAAAAACTGTGTCTACTATTACGGTAAAAGAATAAATGTTTTTATTTGAATAGTTAATATAAATTTTACTGAATTTTCTTCTAACCTAATTTATCTTAGATGTTGATATTTCGTTTATAGGTATTTATCTAATGTTTTGTTTTATATTAAATTTGAGTAAATTTAAATGAAATAATAATACTTGTATATGTTTTTATTTAAAACGTAATTTAGACTGTACTCATCATTTATATTTAATTATGTATGGCCTGTTGCGACTTAAATGCGTTGATATTTTTTATCTACTTAACTTTTCTAAATAATTTTAGTTATTTTATTATTTCCCAGTTCAACTAAAAATAATCATTCTGCTTATTAAAAAAATCATTAAATTTTACTTATTAAATTCAGGCAAATTAATAAAAACAATGCAGGAATACAAAAGGACAGTCGAGACGTAACAAAGAGTTGCAAGTTTACTCAGAAAGCATGCTGTTAAAGACATGAATTTGAATGTTTCACCAGTTTTCTGTTAAATTGGCACCTCAAATAATGTATCACACTAATTGGCGTGTTTAATTTAGTCCATACCTTAATTATAATTCTCTTAAAAGTATAAGTTTTCAAATTACTTCCTAAATTTCAAAGTGGATCAGCCACTGAAAACCGGAAACAAGGTTTTGTCATTTTGACAGGCCATCGTTTTAAATCTTGGGACCTTCCCGGTCTCGTCAAGGTCACAGCTAGGCTCTTTCTTGTACATTTATTTATTCAACGATTTGGAATTTGCCTGCCTTTCTCTTCTGTCACTATGGTTTCATTGGTTTATTATTTTTCGGCATCCAGCCAGCTTTGACAATGTCAAATTTCATTTCAGTTACGATTTTGGTTCTGCTCAGCGGCAATTCGCCAGCTCTATTCGGGGGACACCGAATATTATCGGGTTCTGACTCCCTTTTACTAGTGGCGCCAGCAGTGTACTCCACTGTAATTATTATTTTATTTTATGGCGTTAGGTTGGCATAAGTTTCTTCTGAAGTAAGGAAGAATGATAAAGGAGAATGTCAAAGTTCTTCGAATATTTTGGGAGTTGATTTTGTCGCCCCTGTCTATTGGCTCTACTTGGAGGTGCAGCATGTGTCGGGCTTTATAAAAATGCCTTAATGGACCGATCTTTTTAAAGTACTGAGACTATGTCCTAAGTAATTTCTTTTAAAGTGCAGTGCCGTTGAAAGCCTAGCAATAAACTATTTACATACATGCAAATAAAATAAATATTTTTAATTTTTTTAGGAGTCAAAATAAATAGTAGGTGGAACGGTACCTACGTTGTTTTGTTGTCAATTTCTTAAAGCGGTTTTATTTTTTATCGTAACGATGTCCATTTAGACGAATTTGCAGGTATTGTGTTGTTTGTCCGATAGCCACAAGGAGAAAAAAACAAAATAAAAATTAAAGTAATAACCCTGCCATAAAAAAATGCTCTAAAACATTTCCGAATAATACAAATATAAATGTTAATTGTTTCGGTAGATGTATCACTTAGGCATAAAAAAACAAGTAAACTGCATACATCCTTTCCGATACGTATACCAAGAAGCAGTACCGAATTGACAACAAAACAACGCAGAACTGAATTTTATTAATGGATTTTCTTCTATAGGTAAGTCAAATATTTTAAAATTTACTGTCTGTTTGTTGAAATTGACCCTAATTACAGGTATACTACGTTATAATAACACTGATAAAGAGTAAGTATTGGTCGAAACGTTTGTTTTAATGTCAATATCTTGAAATAAATATATGATACCAGAAAAAAGCCATTTACTCTACCCCCTATGAACCTTAACCCAAGAATATATATATATATATATATATATATATATATATATATATATATATATATATATATATATATATATATATATATATATTCCTAAGCGCATACATATATGTTGTGTTGTGTTGTATGTGTAAATATTGAGGATCTCATGAACTATGCCTCAAGGAAACTGTAACTCTGTTTCATAAAAATCATATTTTAATAGGCGAATTATCAGAGTTTTTAAGAAGGCAACACTTATTCGTACGATATCAGTAATATTATATTTATATTAATCAGATTGGTTTTCGAAAAGTTAAAACCTTTCAAGATAATTTTGGAATTACTTGGTAACTGCCAGTATGCAGGGTTAGGAGAAATTACCAGAACGGTCAATTATTTCAAAACATACAAAAATGACATACATAATTTGTACGCTTTTAAAAATCTACAAACCTGTTGTAAATTGGAATATACAGGGTCGGCCACAAAGTTGTGAAAAAGTTTTATTTTTTTAATGGAACATCTTATATATTATTATTTATTTTGATCGTCAGATTAATTTAGAAGATTTTTATTAATCATACGCTATCCTTAAATTCATTCGTTTCCAAAATATCAGCTTCAAATAATAACGGATAACCAAGCGATATTCGAACGTAGTCGTATTTACCTGAGCAAGAAATTAGGTTAGTTCTGCCAGAATTAAGTAAAGAAGGAAACAGCATCGCGCTTTTACTTACTAAAACAGAAAGAATTGATAATTTAATTTTAAAGGGGTTTGGCGATAAACAGTTCATATCAGGAGGTATGGGATATTTATAACAATTTGCACCCAGGCGGGTAAATTAAAAAAAGTGCAGTTTTTCGAACTGTAGAGCGTTACAAAATGACTGTAAGTGTAAAAAAGTGACCAAAATCTGGAAGATCTAGAAGTCCAACTACCGAGGATCAAAAAATAGACATTCTGCTTTTCATAAAAGAAAATCCCAGACAATCCATCCATTCTTCATACTGAGAAAATGCACGGACGTACACCCGGAATAGAAAACTGTCATAATAGTGAGTCACCCAACCAAAATTTTAAATGAACTTCAGTATTGCCCTGCTTTCATTTAGAGCCCCAATAAGTAGCGCTAAGTGTTATGCTCAGCCCGTAGAACCTTTCTACTTTGAAAAACTTTTATTAAATCGTAGATATTAGTGAACAAGTCTAATGGTATAGGTATTTATTTCTTGTAAACAGTGGCGGCTCCTGTTTGAGAGCACTTGAGCACGTGCTTCCCTGGTATTCAGCCCAATCGACTACTATTTAATATATACATATTAATAACCTTTGTTAAAAATCATTGAAAATACTGGTTGTAGGAACTCGAACGAATTATTGTTTCATTAACTAAATATTTTGTCCTAATTCGACGGCGTGTCGAGTCGCGAGCCAATCAATGCCTTCCGCTAGAAAAATGTGCTCCAAGGCTATTGCTGCATATGGACGGTATCACTTTAAGCTTTGAATAAATAAATGTATAGGAAAGAGCCTAGCCGTGACCTTGATGAGACCGGGAAGGTCCCAAGAATCAAAACGACGGCCCTTCAAAATGACAACACTTTATTTCCGGTTTTCAGTGGCGTATCCATTTTGATTTTTACATTGAAATTTAGAAAGTAACTTGAAAACTCATACTTTTGAAAGAGAATTATAATTAAGGCATGGATTAAATTATACAAGCCATTTAGTGGGATACATTACTTATATATATATATATATATATATATATATATATATATATATATATATATATATATATATATATATATATATATATATATATATATATATATATATATATATATATATATATATATATATATATATATATATATATATATATATATATATATATATATATATATATATATATATATATATATATATATATATATATATATATATATATATAAACCTTTCGTGCAAATAACCTTATATTTATTCAGGCGTTTAAGTTTAACTTTTTCGTTGTTATTGATGCTTTAAAATTGACAATAGATTTGAAATAGCGACTTATCAAAGTTATAAAGAGAGGAGGCAATTTTGGCGCCTGTGCAAAATAAATTAACATAGCGAGAACGCTTTCTGGATGATGAGCTGTCGTGACACGTGCCCAATATAATAATATATTTTTGCAGAAAACAAAATGTTAAAAGTGGTTATAAAAATTTAAAAAAAATGTATGTACCCATAGGTATTCGAATATTCTATTTTTCCTATAAAAAGTCTAAAAAAAAGGTTTCATATTTTTTTGTTTGCCTTTACTGCCTGTTAAACGAATAAAATTTGTTGAGAAATATGATCAAACTGTTTCTTCTTCAGTACAGTATCAGATCAGTAAACTTATTTTGTCCCATAAAATTGTTGCTAGAAACTCATGACTCCAACTTTTTTTCTTCTGTTTAAAACATACTTAAGGTAATTAAAATGTTTTGACCTAACAAAATATTACATAAAGCGTTACGCTACTGTGTTTTTTATGTACCACTTGGTTCCTAACTAATTGACACTTTAAAAATTTCGATGTTCATTATAATAACAATTATTCCTCTAAACCGAATTTAAAAGTGTCTAGTTAATTTATTTGATTACGAAAATACAAATGCACTTACCGTTGAGACGAAATTCCTTTCTTACTTGTACTTTTAATACGGGTACGATCGCACGCCACACAACTGGCCATTTCTTGTAGTCAGGATAATGCAAAACCACCAAAAATGTATTTGTTACACACAACATAACTTTTTAATTAAGTTTTATATTAATTCGATGTGCGTATTATTTATAAACTGCTAAAACTAATATTTACAAAGACGACGGTTTGACAACACACGTCAAATGTAAACATCAGAAAAATAAGGTTCCAAAAATGATGTAGTTCCGTCAAAAACCTGCTGATTTAAAATGATGCATGAGGCTCTTCCCTTTTGTCTATTTATTCAAAGACTTTAAGCAATAAATGCGTCTTGTCGTCTTGATCTCTACTTACGTACGGCCTTTAAATGTGTTTTCGCTACCCTCACGCTGAACACACTTTTCCTGCTCCGAAAAGTTGTTTTTGTATAATATTCAATTGGATTGGGATCGTTTTTTAAGTTTTGTTAACCAGAGTAGCTTGTATCTCAATCATATAAAACGGTTATTCGCGGGATTTGTTTACGGGTCATTTTATGTACTTTCGTATTTGACAGTTTTTATTGTTTCATTGTTTGCTTTATTCAAAGTCAAAAGTCAAAAATCTCTATATTTATAAAAAGACATCGAATTGTGTGTTTAAATAAATGGCGTCCTGATAAATCTTATAACTAAGAGTGTATATAAAAGCAAAATTAGGCACTAGAGTTAAATATTATAAAATTAACATCACATATTAAAATATAACAATACATTAAAAATTAAAATCTAACAATACATTACAAATTAAAATCTAACAATACATTACAGATTAAAATAATAACACACATTAAAGGCCAAGTGCAAAGAACAATGAGTCAATCACAAACATGATGACAGGAACTCGGCAACTGTATAGGGCTCGGTATCAAGAATACACTGTCGGACAGCTCTCCGAAAGCACGACGTACCCAACATTGCCTTCAAATTTGGTGGAAGCTTATTAAAATACTTAATGCACGAGTATGCTGGACTGCGTTCAGAGAGAGTGAGTCTATGCACAGGGAAATCAAAATCAAGTGACCTGGTGTTATATTTATGAATAGGTATATATTGATTGAACAATCTTCTATTCATATGTAGAAAGATTAAAGACTCAAAAATATGCAGGCCAGCCAAGGTGAGCAAGCCATGCTTCCGGAAAACCCCTCTGCACGACTCCCGCCAGCCCATGCCCAGGACTATACGCAGCGCCCTCTTCTGAATCAAAAAAACCTTTTCAATGACAACACAGCTGCCCCAAAAAATAACCCCAAATCTGAGGAGTGATTCGAAATTGGCATGATAGGACATGAGCAATGTTTTTGTGTCCAAGTAGTTCTTTAGGACTCGTAGTAAATAACAGCAACTATTTAACTTACCACTTACATACTCAATCTCCTTTCCCCAACCAAGATGGCAATCAACAAAAATACCCAAGAATTTCGCCCCATCGGAAAGGGATACTTCTCCGGACAACAAATTAGCATGATCAGGAACCCAAGCAGATGATCGCTCAGTTCGAAACAGAACAAAGGCTGATTTATCTGAATTCAGCAAAAGATGATTCTGTTCAAACCACCTAACAGCCACAGACAGGCCATGCCTACCGATCTCCATCAAGTCATCGACTGAAGGTGCCACCACCAAAATGTTCGTGTCATCAGCATAATTCACAACTGAGACAGTCTCTCTCGAAATGTCAGAGCTCAGGTCATTAATGTAACAGACGAAAAGAAAAGGGCCAAGCACACTACCCTGGGGTACCCCCACCGTCAGTGACCTATCATTGGACACATAGTCACGCCCATTTTTTTGAACAACAACTCTCTGTGTACGATCTCGCAAATATGACCGTATCCATTCCAAAGGAGGACCCCTAACTCCATAGCATTCAAGCTTAAGAAGGAGGACAGAGTGATCTAAACTGTCAAAAGCTTTAGAGAGGTCCAAAAATGAGCCCAAAGCAACCTGGCCCCGCTCAAATCCCCCCACTATGACATTCAAAAAATCATACACAGCGGTGTTTATTGACTTTCCTGCTAAAAATCCATGTTGACTTTTACTCAGGAGACCCTGATTGGAGAAGAAATTCGTAAGCCGAGAGCACATTGCTTTTTCAAAAATCTTCGAGAAGGTGGACAGAATACTTATTGGTCTGTAGTTCTCAGGGAGAGCTGGGTCACCCTTTTTAAATAAAGGTTTTACCAAAGATAGTTTTAAGCTGCTGGGAAAAATACCCATACTGAAGGAGTTATTAATGATGTGACATAGCGGAGCCAAAAGTTCCTCCCTACACTCCCTGATGATACTTGCCGAAATCTCATCAACCCCCGAGCTCTTTTTATTCTTTAGACCTCTGATGATGTCAGAGACCTCAACGTTGGTGACTGGAACCAAAAACAAAGAGTTATTGTTGTATGGAATTGCCTGCATATGGTCTCTCCCTGGCATATTATAAAGTGATTGGGGGGCTGCATTAACCATATAATCACTTAAAGTTTTACATATTTGTTGTGGTGTACCAGGAATTCCAATGTCATTCCTTCCCACAGATTTACCTGTTACCTCGCTCACAACCTGCCAAGAGCACTTCGACCTATTGTCACTGCTCAATATTCTCCTAGCATAGTAATCCCTTCTAGCTTCCTGCAAAACAGTGTTATACCTGCACTTCACCATCCTATAAGCCTCCTTATACCTGTCATCAGTTCTACTTAAAACCAACAAAAGATCAAGCTCATTCTTACATTCAATTACACGGGGTGTCTTATAAAACAAATGATTATTTTTCTTTGGTACCCTGATAGTTTTAATGGGAAAACAGGAGTTAAAAATAGGAATCAGGATCCGCATAAATGCATTCCACTGACCATTCACATCAGACTCATCAACCTCAAATACCAATTGCCAATCTTGTTCTGATAACAAATACTTAAAAAGATTCCTACCTTGCTGATTAAAAACCCTTCGGTTTAAGATGTTTAATCCTACTGACCTGGGCAATTCAAAAGCAATCCTCTGACAGGTGTGATCGGAAATATGTGTGTGTACAATCCTGGACACGTACACGATGCAGTTGGTGTAAATATTATCAATGCATGATTTTGAATTTCCGCTTATTCTTGTGTATTCCTGAATAGATGGAAAAATATTAAAGGAACTTAAAAGTGATAAAAATGTTAAAATCTCCAGCCAGAAAACCCAACACATGATCATTTAAAAATCTATTTAAAATATTTTCAAGTTTATTAAAAAAAAGTTCAATATCTGTCATTGGAGTACGGTAAATTGATAAAATAATAATACAGGCATCATCGATTGAAAGTTCCACCGCAGCACACTCCAAAACTTTTTCCTCGGAATACCCTACAAGATCATTCCTTGGCTTACATGGAATCCCCTGCCTCACATACACTGCTGTTCCTCCATGGAGGTTGTCCTGGCGACAGAAAGACGATGCCAATGTAAAATGTATCAAATTGAATGATTTTATCTGCTCTGTGTTCTTCCAATGCTCTGATAAGGCCAGGGCCAAGCATTTGTGTTTATCTACGAAAACCTGGAGCTGGTCAAGGCAGTTGCCTATTGACTGAATGTTATGATGTAGAATTACATGTTCTGACTTCCCACACTGTGGCTGGTCAGCTGCTTTGGTCCGGGGGACATTAGGCTTCTCAGGTTTAAAAAACTATTAACAAGAACACCCTCAGGCCAAAAGTTTGCATTCAGGGTGGTTGCTTTAAAATCAGCAGGAACCCCAATTTTAAACGAGCTGTACATATGCTTTGATTTTGTTCTAACCCTCTCACATACACTATCAACAACACCATTTTCTTTAAGATATTCCAAAAGTATGTTTTCGGTTGTATCTACCGGTAAGCGGGACCCGAAAAGCCAGGCAAAGTTTGTAGCGTTTGCCCCCTTCAAAACTGAATCAATTTTTCGATTACCTACAATATTGCTTGGTCTAATCTTGGGATTATATTTCCGTTTTCTAGACCTGTATTCCACAGATGTCCATTCTTCATACATAGAAATGTTTGGGTAAGGCTGTTGCATCGCCAAATCCACTGCATTTCTTACTTTGTTAAGAGTAATTTGGTTTTCGGAATCGCTTTCTTCTGAAAACTCGATTTTGGTAACTTTATTTACAGAGTTTGCAGTTTCGTTTTCCAAATCCACTGAATTTCTCACCTCACTGAGAGTAATTTGGTTTTGAGTCCTATTTTCTTTTGAAATCTCTCCGATTTTGATGGCTTGGCTATTTACGGAATTTGAGGTTGACTTATTTTTTTTGTTTACAATCACAGTCGAGAAGTTTGATTCAGAACTTGAATGAACCTGGGCTTCAACAACTATCTTCGGTGCGAAGTTTGAAGCAGTTCTGGCCGGTGCTACACTGTTTTGTTTTTTACTGTTACTATCCCTGTTCTTATCCGCTGCGAAGTCGGAAACAGATCTGGCACTTGCTACGTCATTCTGCTTTCTACTGTTGGCACCCTTGTCCGCTACATCATTCTGCTTTCTACTGTTGACACCCTTGTCACTACCTTTGACAACTTCATTTTGAAGAATAGGAGGGCTAGATTTTTCGGGGGGAGCGGGAGGAAGAATTCTAACCTGTTCTATAATTTTCGATGCAGTTTGCATTGTTTCCAATTTTTCCTCGAGAGACTGAACTTTTTCCCGTAGAAGATCATTGTTTTCCTGCAGCTGCAGCACAATATTATTTAAAAATGCGTTATTTTTAAGACAAAGTTTAACAATGTCGGCACTAGTCAAACCTGTCAAGTTGTCCTCGCCGATGCACTCAAAACAGTTTATTTCGTTGAGTCCCACGATTTTAGCACCTGGGCACTTTATTAAACACTGACTATGGTAGAAACTATTACACAATAAACATTTTATAGTCCCTTTCACTTTCTTTGAGCAAAATACACACTTTTTATCGGAGCGGCGAGAACGTAATTCCTCCTCGGACGCCATCTTGATTCTCCAAATTCCGATTTAAATGTTACTAGAGAAATAACAATATACAATATGTGTACGTCGTCGGATATCAAATACACCGTGGAAAATTAAAAAAAATCTTTTATCGGGTTATTTTTAGAAGAAAGAAAAAGTGATTGTTAAAAACATTGAAAAGCCTAAACCCAGGGTTACCACCTTTTGTGTTCCATCGGATTTTGAAACAATATTTTATGCCTTTTTGTCTTAAATAAAGAAAAACCATTCAAAAAGAGCATCATGTTACAATTTTTACCTGAAAAAAAAACACATTAATATAATGTTTTAATATATGATGTTATATTACAATTATGTAATACAAAGTAGAACTAAGACTATGTAAAAATAAGAAGGCATAGAAAAAGAAACGTTGAAAACAAAATTAGTAAACAATCAACTAAATCTAAAACAACTAGAACAAAAACCAAACAAAATCAAAAGTTTAAGCGGTATAATCTGTGTAATTGCGTTTATTTGTTTATTTAATTATTTTTAAATCAATATTTTTTATTTGATTTTGCTGCTGTAATAAGAGCCTCGTCATTTTTAATAAAATCCACAAACTCCATACAGGTCATATTAAAATTAAATGAGATTTGAAGTTCCGCTCTAATGAGCTCAACTGAACATCTATTTCTAGTGTCTGTCCACTTCAACATCATACGGGAAAATATTCTTTCCACGTAAGTATTAGATGGTGGCACACACAATATAAAAGAAACAACCTTAAACAATGAAGTCATATGGTTTGCTCTAGTTTTAAAAATACTTTGCCATTTATCTATAATTTTTATATCCTTTTCGCAAATTTCCTTTAGGCAAGTTTTTATTACCGAATATCCATTAAAAAGAGTATCAATGTCTTTTTCTTTTAATTCCAAAATTTCTACGATTTTGATTAATTTGTGGAACAGAAATTCTTTTTTTAAATTCAATGGTTGTATAATAAAAAAATTATTTTCTGAAAAATCAATTTTTTTTTGCAAATAGTTTAAAGCCGGAGTTAAAACCATTTTAAAATCGTTATTTGCTACTTTTTGTTCTATTCAACTTATCTTTTTTAAGTGCTGCATAACAAATGAACCAAAAAACTGTTCTTGCAAACGATTTTCTAAACTTGTTTTAAGTTCCGTCATGCCTTCATATAATTATGTGCATGTTGTTGATTCGTTTTGTAAAATTAGCGAAACTTTCAAAAACTAGAAATATATTGAAACAAAAATGTAAGTATAAGTAAATATATTTAAGAAACCAATGTTATTATAACTTACCCTCTAACCTAATTCTTCCAAGTAACAGGGATGACAGGGCTAAATAAATATTTAACTTTAATTGACGTAATCTAGCTAGATCTGTAAACTACAATAAATGCGCAGTCGGCAATCGGCACACTTGTATTTTTATTAATAGGGAAGTCCCCGAAACGTAAAGCATTGCTGCCAAACAAGAATAAATTCTGCATTCATATGCGTGCGGTGGCGCTGGCAGTTTAAATTACATTTTATTATCAACTCAAAATTCGCAACAGTTTGTTTTTAAAATGTTTTGAAGCTATAAACATTTATTTTTAATAATAATTTTTACATTTTTACGCCGGTTTAATAAAAATGTACGTGGCCAAACTAATAAAAATTCGAACTTTGCGTGGGGACGCGTGAGTTTTGGATCAAAATCGGGACTGTCCTGACCAAATCGTGACGGGTGGCAACCCTGGCCTAAACCTGCTATTAACATTACGCAAGTTAGCAAAAGTCCGAAAAGAAATGTTGAAAGAACATTCAAGGGCGATATTTATGAAAAAATGTGAATGGCTTTGCAGTTATGAATTAAAAAAATAGTTGGTTCTGTTTTTCTTGCTTGCTATTTGCTTCAGAAAAAGCGAAAAGTTGTTGGGTTAAAAGAGGTGTTGTAGATTTGGTGCATTTATTACAAAATGAGGCAAAATGCCGCTGAGAAAACGGTTTGTAAATTATTTCAATTATATATTTCACAGTGTCTATTATAAATAATTTCTAATTCAGTTTGCAATCGTGTTTTATCGAAAACGGATATGCTTGAGCAATGTCCTAAACGCGATTGGTTGCAAAATTAAGTTCTTATTGAGCAATATGATCATGCAAAACCAAGAGAGACCGTCTAAGATGACTCCTGAATGAAAATCTGTCTCTAATTGGTATTAAAATAGAATACTTCTTTGGTTGCGACTACTTTTGCCACATAGGTGTCTTCTTTACGTCTTTTACTTTGACTGTGTACAACATTTTCAATTAATGAGGGAATTGCTTCAATGTTTTCGATTCGACTATTTGTTTTTAATGCCTTTCTAGCACACTTGTATTACGCAATCCATTAACTGATTCTGAATGCCTTTGGAAGTCTTTCTTTGTATTCAAAAATGCAACAAAACTTTATATTCATGTGCGTTTCTATTTCTCTTCTATAAGTGCTATTTAATTGTTGCTTAATATCGATTTTTCGTAAAAGTTTCAACTCTAACTGGGAGTTTATATTTTTTAACGATTTATCTTCTGTGTTTAAATTTGCAAATGTTCAGACACTGTGTATAATTCAGTTTTTTTTTGTTTAAAAAATACTTTTCATTTATATATATGCTATATACTAGTGCATTTTCGGGAATTTTTTAGTTTAATTTGCACTTTTGATGCTGTAAATATGTGATATTTCGACGTATGTGTTATTCATTGTGCTGGTTCAGCTTAATGTAGTTGGTAGGTTTTTTAAAATATTTTCAAGTATATATTTTTATTTATTAGTTAATTGCCTGACAACATATATTTGTTATTTCAAACAAGTTAAGACTCGTTTTTTTTAATTTTTTTTTATATGTAGTTAAATATGAATAAATCTTTACGTTTTGTCTTGTTTTATTATCATACAATATATAGTTAGGAAGTCATTGGACCATAGTTTAGTCTACATTTAAAATGGCTAGTGTTAACAACATGATTGATAAATTTGGACGAAGGAGAAATACTGTCAAAGTCGCAATATTACAGGGTCCACGGCATTAATTACCTGATGAATATAATGTAACGTTGCCAAAACGATATTAAAAAAGCGCACTCTACAATTTCCACTTTGAAGGTTCTCTCAATGGCAGATGCCTGATTGATCGTTGTAGCAAATTCTCATCACCATCCAGCACAAAAGAAATCGGTTATTAAC
Source organism: Kuschelorhynchus macadamiae (assembly GCA_030620095.1). NCBI lineage: Eukaryota > Metazoa > Arthropoda > Insecta > Coleoptera > Curculionidae > Kuschelorhynchus > Kuschelorhynchus macadamiae. The sequence goes on from JAUTXW010003629.1 coordinate 98,685, forward strand.
TTGTATTGTCTTGAATCAAGATTTTTTTTCCATTCTCTATTAGTGCCTCTCTGTTCTCAGAAATAGCATTTACAGCTCGAAAGATCTTGTACCTTTCCAAACAGAAGGAGTATATACTTTTTAAAAAGACATCGATGTATTAGAAAGAAACAAATTGTTATTGAACACCAGCATAACAGATGTTCAGGTTTTTATAAACGAAAAGGAAATATTTAAACATACAAAAAATTTATGATACGTTCAATAATTTCATTTAATATTGCTACCCTTTGCGGCGAATGGTCGAAAAATTTGTAATATTAGTGATATTAGAAAAAATTTCCACCTCTAGATTTTAAGAGGTAGCATGAGCTAGAATCAAATTTAATTGATGCGTATCACATTTATTAAATCTTAAGTACTTGCATACAAAAATATCAATATAAGCCGTGGGAACTTGCAAATATAACTGTCCTAGAAATACGTATATTTCCCTTGTACAAGAATCGTGTTACTACAGTAGGCCTTGTTTATAGTCAGATATATTTCAATAACAAGTTGGTGTAATATTTTAACTATGACTACACTTATACGACTTTGGTCCTTAAACTTAAATATTCTCGACACCATTTAGTCTCCTGTTTCTGACTACCCCTACGGAAACTTCACAGTTCATTTTCAAATAGTGATTGCTAATCCGTAGTCGTTTCATTTTAAAGCAAAGGTTATTCCGTAATGTACAATTAAAGTTAATAAACAAAAGACATTTTTTAACTGTCAGCAATTTTACAAATCCTATCAGTGGGTGTTATCTTTTTAATATAACCGGTTAGAAAACCCAATTGGAGGTACTTTTTTACTTCATACTGTTATCATCACTTGTTGCAATAAAAATGAAGTTGGTTTCCTGGTTTCAATAAAGTGCCGTCAGTATGATTTTGGGAGTGTAATGTAATCTAATATACGTGATCTTAAATTGTAATGTGGAATTTACAAAAAATATTATTATTATAACTGATTTTTTTTTTGTAAAAATTAAGGTTTCTTCCGATAAATATGTTGTATGGGATTTTCAAAATAAAGTAAAAATTAGAAAACCGTGAGAATCTTGCAAAGGAACATTTTCTTTTAACCGAATGCTTCACAAACCCTATATAATGGAAGCATAACTTATTTTATAAAATCATAAATAAGACATATTTTTTAAGAAAGAAAAGAAAGAATGAAACTTAAAGAAAAAATGTTATGATATAGTAAATATTACTCTAAACACAGTAAAGTCCTGTGCTGTGATATATCAATATTAGTTCAGTTTAACCACCGAAGAGTAAAACTTGCAACACCTTTAAGGGAGAACTACACGCAAAAAGTGAAAAACTAGCGACAAGGTCTAGTCAAGTTTAAAGTAAGATGAAAAGGTACCTACGTATTAAAAAAAACTTCCTGCACGTCCGACCTCAAAAAACTGTGTTATGTTTAGACAATTTAAATTACATTTCGTTTAAAAATGGGTTCAAAAGGGTTCACGCGCTGCAGGAATACAAAGACATGACAAATTTTGCAGTTACGTAGACAAAGGATCAATGGAAGGCGGTAAAGAGAGATTTTGTGGAAAAAAATTATATGCGACGGCATTTACGTCAAAAAGTGGTCGAAAAATCGTGGAAAATGGACAAATCTACTTCTGATTTATAATTTTTTCGTAAAAAATCGCATTTAGCGCCCAACTATACATATTTCCCTATTGAAATCACATTGAAGCTAATACATATCTTTTATAGTTTTAACATATTGCAGCGGCAGAAGGCTTGCAAATGATCCATAATACTGCGTGCAGTTCCCCCTTAACTTAAAAAATAATTAGATAATTTCTTCTACGTCTAGTACTGTTTGTAAATCTTTACAGTCACACATTACAACTCCTAATTAATAAAAGTCAGGGTAAATCTCTTGTTTATTGACAAGATTTTCTTTTTACATACATTTTTACATTTCTGAAGAGAATGATTGGATGACAATTCACTTAAGATTCTCGTTCAGATTTTTAAACCCTTGCTGTCCGAAAACAAGGGTGATGATTTCCAAATTATTCTTTTTAATATAAAGGGAACCTGTAAGCTAACATCATACTTAGTCTTGATACAAGTGGCATAATTTGTCTTAGCTATCTCTAATTTTCTGTGTTTAACTGTAAGGAATCTGATTTTTAACTCAGAATTGCCCCCGATTTCTGTTATGAAAGGACTCTTCGTTAAAGATACCTGGCATACCAGTATATACAGCCCTTTTAAATGCTTTTTAATCGCAATAAAGATCTGATTATGTAATACATACGTGGTCACCTACACTCTCCAACGTTACAGGACAGAGTGAAATAAGCCTTAAAGTAACCTTGTATACGATTTCTGACCTGTAGATACCAAACTAATTGTATGTGTAATAATTTTCTAGAGCTCACCCACAAAAAAAACAAGACTAAGAGGAATAAGGCTGAATACATACACAATACTGATTAATCCCAGAAAATAAAATTTTTTTTTTAATATAGATTTAGCCTTTCAGATAATAATAAATAAATACGGGCCTTAAAAATATTGGAAGGAAATATATAATTACCTAAAAAGCAAAACCCCATAGAACGTATTTAAAAACATATCATTACAAATTCAACTAACATATTACCTACACAACAAAAGCGAAACAAATTATTTACATTCATGGCCTAATAAATAGAAAATTTCTTATTACAAGGAATACTGACTAAGTACATTTATTCATTTCAGGAAATTCTATAATGCTATATATTTTCAGTCTTTAGAAAAAAGTGATATAAAAACTGGATAAAATTCCTCCATTTATGATTGTACTAAACGAAGGGTAAAGTGGAGATATTGAAGAATGTCTAGAAATACATTTTAAGAACCAACAGGTTGGAAGATTAAGTGTTGCATAAAATAACCATATTGTTTTCATTGATCATGATTTAAAACTTACTATGACTTAGAAAAAAATGCAATAACGCATTAAACAAAGAAATAACTTAAAAAATAATTTAATTTTTTTATATAATAAAGTTATGCTTTATAAAATAAGACTACTTCTCAACTTTTGGAACGATTACAATATAAATAACAATAAATCTATGGTTACCTATGGCTAGCAAAAATTTTAGTTCTTTACGCTGTCCACTCAGCGTGATCATTTCATCATTTAACTTTTTTAAAGCATTTTTTTAATAAGGCACCCTGAACATTTTACTTTCAATAGGTAGGTCTCCTTCTTATTCTAAATGTACAGAATTTGATAGCTTTATTTTTAAAAATATAAGGGAAAACAAAAAATGGTTGGACCATAAAACCAATGTGTATGTAACCAGGGGCATAAAACCTATCTACTGGAAATGCAATTCAGAAAATGTTTCATTTAAAAAAAAATGCCAGTTATATTTATATCTTTAAAAATTTACACTTTTGTGTTGTTGGGAACTTAGTAACTAGCCATAGAATTTATTTTCTGCACATTTTGGTTTGATATCTGGAAAAACGAAAATTTTGTAGCAGATTAAAATGTGAACAATTTAAAATGACCACATTGTACATTATTAATTTACAAAAATATATTAAAATTCGTGCCCCTAATATTATATGTTGTATAACAAAATATTTCTTTCTGTTTTCCATTACATGACAATTTCAACTTTGTCTTTACAAGTTGCATTAAAAAACCAGATTATAAAAGTTGTTCATTGATCTTAGCTTGCAAGATAAAGAGGGACCTGGAATTATAGAGCTAATTCTTTTAATGTGAGAAAAAAGGGGGAATTTCTGTCCCACTCATGCTTTTTAAAATCAATAAATTACAAAAAAATGTAAGATAGAAAATATGAATTGTGACCTGTCATAAAAAGAGTAATTTCTAAAAACATTCAAACAAAATATATACAGATGGACGAAAACTATTTTTAAAATAAAAGCAAAATAAAGTAAGATATCCTTTAACTATATATAGAGAGCTAGAAAAAAAACAAATGTTAATCAAAATAGTAAGGTCCAGAGCTAAGTATTAATAAAGCACTAATATAAACAATTTAACTGGTTAATTACAACTTAAGATATGCTTTACTGGCTAAGATTAATTCTTATTGACAAAGCTGACAGTTTTATTATCTAGGTACTTATAATAACATATAATATTCAGTAATCAAACACAAAGCCACGAAAAAAAAAGAAAAATAATATTTACAGAAAAAACAACGGTTACACGTGTTTCGCCAAACAAACAGGCATCATCAGATCTTACCCAGCTGACACTAAAGTTGCTGCAACTATTTCCACTATTTACGTATTTATTACTAATAATCCTAGTATATATCAACAAACACTTTGGGTTACACGTTTTTAAGTATTATATATGTATTTATTACTGCGAATAATACTTTATAGTAATTTTCCATGTAAAGTAATAATATAATAACTACTGCCGAGCAACTTAAGGAATTATCTCCAAGGTCGTCATTTCTTTGCCGTTACATAATAGTGATTATTCAAAGTTACTGTTTCTAGTCTGTTTACGTAATTACAACTTTTAAGTATCAGTACGTTCTTGAACTTTGCAGAGACTACTCCATTACGTTCAAATGTACCCCTATAACGTATTACTATAAAGTAAAACGAGTCGTTGCAGAGTAGAAAAAGTAATCGTGTACTGCTACTCTAAACTGGCTATTACCAATCGTTATTCTCCTGTTGCAACTTAGAAGTAGGAATTACAGTAATTATTTCCTACAAATAAATTATTACTTGTTGAACTTGAACTCTTGAGGTTTCGATACGAGATTCGGTCGGTGATTTTATAAGGACAGTGGCAACAATAGAGTAACAAATTTTTTATTGGTTCGGCCATATTGCTGCTAAAATCGTTTTGTTTACTTTTCGCCTACGTGGGTTTCTTATGAGATTTATTGTTTTAGTGTCTCATTTTATTAGTTTTTATGATTATTAAAATGAATATTGATTTAGACAAGAAGTTCTCAGCCATTGGCCATATGGAGAAATGTATTTAAACCTGGTTTACCTGCTGTTTGCTTGTAATTATAAAGTGTTTGGGATAAATGTGTAAATGACTATGACCGTAAATGTCTTAAGTTTAAGTTTACTCCAAGAAAAGTTATTAAATATTGCACATTATTATATTTTGGTTTTATTTTGCTGTAAAAGACAATATTGTTTCATGCCTCAGAAGCTCTCTAAGATTAGCATAAAGGAAAATTTATTTTGTAGGCCTTCTTCAGTACATATTACATTACTAAATTCACTTGGCAGACAACTCATTGACGCTAACAGAGGTTGTTAATATAAAAGTAGATTAATTTAGTCATATTTTGCGAAAAACTAACGATAATATGGGTGCCCCCATTTAAACATTAAAAATTTTGCATCAATTTGGTTGTCGCCACTGTCCTTCTAAAGTCATTGTAATCCGGTCTACAGCTATTAATTAGTTGTGTATGTGTTGTGTAAGTTGTGTTGGCTTCCATACCATAAGAAAAAAAAGCTTTCGTCACTCAGTCACATTTTATAGAAAATTAACAATATCACAACTGGTTATGTCATACCTGAACAAAACAACCTAAAGCGGTATTTTAAGGAAATAAAAAATAAAAACGAAACAAAGGGTTATGAATATGATAGATGGCAGAATTATAGTAGTGACTCAAGTACCGCAACTTTCCACATGCAACGACACAACTGTAGCAGGGTTATCGAGCGGTTATTTATTATATTTCAAATTATTTATTTATTTTAAGCTTAGCGGGCAACCCTGTCACAATACTAAAATTAACTAATATATGATAAGTAAAATTAAAGGTATTCTGTAGGCTTCTTCGTGAATTATAATTTATAGTATTACGAAATGTAATTGTTAGTACATATTGAATTAAACATTTTATCTTACCAATTCTGGGGCCATATAAACTCGAACAACAGCAAACTGCAACAACGATGGAATCTTCTTTTTGAATATATATTTATTTCAACCAGCAGGTGGTTTATTTAAATAAGAGATCTGGTTTTTAAAAACAAATTAAAAATCTATTAACAAAAATAAAGAAAGTGAAATGCTGTACAAAATCTAAAAAATGAGGGAATTATCTTGAAATCCCCAAACTTACTACAAAATAAAAAAAAAACAAGAATCTTTAAATAACCCGTAAATTTAACTCTAGTAAACAAGTTACTCCCCAAATAAATCATAGAATGAAAATAAAATATCTTCGAAAATCCCTCAACTTTAATATCCTACTGTATACGTAAAGCTCCATAAACCACCACAAAAGAAGAATTTAAGATCAACTATAAGAAACAAAACTCTGACACAGACTGACTTTTATAGACTTCCCGTAAAATACAAAGTTAGCTCAGCTATTACTAGATCCACCCCTTAGACCAATCCCCTCTTTGATTTTATTAGTCAGGACGAAACGAATAAAGCTGTGAATGGTGAAGCTTAAGTCCCTACTCTAAACTTTAAGTTCGGAACTTCTTCTTAGAAACACGAGGTGTCACCCATAATAATAAAAAGTGAATAAATAGATTAAAATGATATTCCCTTCAATTCTTAGTCCTAAGATTATGTATATAATTTAATATATAAGCCTATACTAACTTATCCACATTATGGGTCCGAAAAGTCATGGCGAAAAAAAATTATGCCCCAAAAACATGGCTTTTCGGTAATGTTCCTATTGCAAAGTACTCTATTGTATTTTTAACACAGTAAATTGACCATTTATTATCATTGCAACGAACCAAATAAAATGTTTCTATTAATATTTGCATCAAGTTAAATTAAACGTGCCGAAAAAAAAATTCCCATGAGACAGGGGTCATATGGGACCATAAACCCTCGAAAAGGAAAGCATAAATTGTATCCTTTTCAGAACGTTTATACATAAATCTGTCTATAGTCTTATAGCCATTGGGACAAATGATACTTTATTTATGGTTTAAAATTCTCGAAACTAATATTAGACAAATGCACTTATAATTCCTGTGAAATAATCAAGCCTGGTTAAGCGTTAACATGAGAACCAACAGTTCTAGTAAAATATTGCTTGAATTATATTTAGAATATATAAAAATATATAATCTATACCGTTGTTATAGTCTATTCTGTTACACAACGCATTAAATTTTAAAGAACCGGCGAAATGTTGCCAAATCCTAACCGCTTAGTAACAATATACAGTATAGGTTTAATGGGAACTTTGTAGATAACTTTATTCGTACCACCTTAGTGTTCAAGAATTCAGTGTAATTAGGTATAAGTGATAGTTGCGTATGTAAAGAATCCAGAGCTATAAAAACGTATAGGAGCAGTCGTAGACACTTGATGTTAAATAATCTTATCAATCATATAAAGAAATGCAGCCCACCTAAAAATAAAAGTCCAATAGAACGTTATTGTTTATTTTCATCTCCCCTATAAATATTTAGCTATGATGTTTCCTTTGTGAGTATAAAAATTAAAAATGCATATAAATTAAACATTACGTTAAAAAAAGAATCACTTTTTAAAATAAGATATTTAATGATAATTACTATTTAAACAAAAGTCCAAAATTACATTGTTGAGATTTAAATTGACCAAAATGTATTGAAAATTAACGAATTTTAAAGGCACTTTTTTTACGACTATTACAGCATATTCACCAGAAAAATTGCCTTCGTTTTAATTTTAGATCCTAAGCATAGCCAGAAAACTAAGTGAAACGCATGTATTCTACCTCAAATATCAATAACGTATTCGATACGTTCTACACCATATTCCCAATTTGGGTGTTTGTAGTCGCCATAACTGTTTTATTTGTATTAAAACGAACCATACATATTTTTAAAACGGATTAAATAAAGACAGAAATAAGGAAGTGACGAATAGGATGAATTATTACTATTCGGTTACTTAAATGAAACTACACAATTTCGTATTATCTACCTAATAGTCACAGTTGCATGTTATTCACGAAATAGTTACCCAAAAATTGTTCCCCATTTTGGTAATAACTACTTAGTCTCAGCTTAAACAGAACGTGGCGACACAAAGTTCCGGTTACTTCAATCAAAATTCTTGTGATAACAATGACGTATTCATGACTAAAAGTGCTACTTGGGTAAAACAACAAAAAAACGTAAAATATATAAAACTGGCACATACAACTACATAACCAGAGAAGCACATCTGTAGTAGTATGTGCTAGTTTTATATATTCTACATGTTTCTGTTGTTTCAAAATCCGATGATGGCTGTTTGTTTGGCGAAACACTTGTAATCGTAGCCTTTTACAGTATTAAACCACTTGACTGAGACCGAGACATTGTATTTCTTTTCAGCAACTATTAAACCAGGTCTCTTAGAGATATTATGGACCAATTACTTCTTAAAACAAAATAAAAAAAAGAAGGGCCATATTAAAATATAATTAAGAATCTCATTCTAGTATTCCGTCAATCGTAGTATGCTTTTTGCGCTAATAGGCTCTTAAAAGTTCTTTTAATTTTTTTTGTCTTGGCAGGCCCTGAAGGGTGAAGATTTATTACCATTTCTTTCGGGCTTCAAAGATAATACTTTTTTCACTAGAGGGAGACCTTGAGAGTGCTAGGTTCCGTAAGGATGATCTGGCACCAGTAGTCTATCTCTATGCTTGTGTGTCATATAAACCATTTGCAAATTTACAAAGTATACATTTGATTGAAGTTAAATTTGTTTCAAACTGGAATAATGGCCTGTATGATTCTCTACCATTGGCGCCACAAGTCCATGTCACTGCTCGCTCCCGAAAGATGCTCGAATTTCTCATAGAGTGGTAAACCATCCTCGCTGATACCATACCAATCTCTCCTGACATCAACCGAACAGCATAGCAAAAAATTAATTAATAAAAATGTTCAAAAGAACATTTTTATTAATGGGAACTAAATTGCTTCTCCAAATATCGACAAGATAGATCGCTTATAAATATAAGAAAAACAGAATTCGACCCAGGACGGAATCCTATAGCTTGCCGTAATTTATGTTAACTTTACTAGGTGTCTGAGGGATAACGACGACTGTTTACGTGCGTCCCTGGAAATAGGATTGAAGCAATTTAATTCTAAACTTCACCCGTGAGGAACGCTTATACACAGCACTCCTTTACTGACAGTCAAAATCTATATAAAAGTCACAGAAAACTGCAATCTTTCAATTCGAGGCAAACCTTCTCTAGAAAAATAAAAACGAGATGATTGGTAGATCAAATATTCTAGTTGAAATTTCGTCCTCTATATGAGTTTATGTTCTTAATCGACTTTATAATCTGCTAAAGCATTTATATTTTTAGAGAAATAAATACTTGCTAAGTTTGGAATACAAGTAAAAGCCTATCTCATTGATTATTTCAGTAACTCAGAATCGATAGTTGTTTTCCAAATTCTTCTAATTCAGTTAACGTTAAGCTAATTGAACGGTGACAAGTTTTCTAATTCGCTTAGCAATATTAATTTAATGCATTTTTTAAAATAAAAACAATTTACCCTATAGTGTAAACCTCAGTTTTTGCACAGTGTTTTGAATTGTACGTTTTCTTCATCCACTATAATACCACTTTCTTATTAATTGGCGAATGTTTTCTTTGTTTCTTTCAACTGAACACATTTTTGTTTTTTATATCGTGTAGGAATACTTGATTTTCTCTAAAAAATAGAAAAAATTATGAAGCATTGGTTTATGTGAATAAAACGTTGCTAATTTTATTATAATGCTATCTCTAAGTGTATACATATTTTTTTAAAACCGTAAGTAAAAGCATTTGATACAAATTTATTAGTGTATAGGTGAATCGATGCAAACAGAATTGCCTTCTCAGTGTCTTCTACCTTCTTTTCAAGGTCTAAACTATAGATAAAACATTTTGCTATAGAACTATACATAACATAGTTTTTTCTCTTTAATTCCCTCATAAGACGGATTTAATCGTGAAAAAATCACCCTCCCAGGTCTCTACAGTTCTTTACATTTTTGGGTACCTAGATCCCAAAAAAACATGTTTCCCTAATTCCATCGGTCTGTATGTCTGTTAGTGGCATAGCTAAAAAACTACTTACTCGATTTATTTCAAATTTTGGTCAATAAGTGATATAATATATAAATATGACTGCATGGTAACAGTTTGGGTGAAAATCCAATACGGCGGAAAAAATAGCGGCGTAGTAAAACGTTAAAAAAATATAACCAAAATTCTACTTATACAATTTACCTCAAATTATTCACATAATGTAATATAAAAATGAACTCGGAATCCAAGGTGGCGAAACAAAAGGAGGCCGAATAACATTTTTAATGAATCAAGTCTGAACAACTAGTTATTATATTCATTTCAAACCTCGCACTAGAATTAAGTGTTATAAATATAAAACTAATATAATTTTGCTAGGAATTTAAAACGGAGAAACAAAATAAGACTCCTAGTCAAGTGTGACATAGGTAGAAATTGGTAAAATGTTGAAACGAGGAACAAAATAGCTGAATGTTTGAAAGGTCATTTATATAAAAGTCGGTAAATCACTTTTACCCGGAACTTCTTTCCATATATGCTTTAGGGGACCTTAGGTGTTCTATCAACATAATTTTTGGCAATCGAAGTTTTGCATACAGCAATTAATAAAAATTAGGTAATAACATGCAAAATTTTTAAGAAACACCCAGTTCTATTTGACTCAATGTAATTTTGTTGTTACCCTTTATTATATGTATTCTGACTTATATTTTAAAAGTCTTTTTTACAGGAAACAATACCTATTTGAAAATTTGTCAAACCTGATTATCACTCATAATTTTTTTCTAAAAACAAATATATCTGTAAATTTACTTTTATCTGGAACTTCACTTTTACTTAATTCTGCCACACATAGATAGCACAGTCTAAAAGTTATTTGTTATATAAATTGTATCTAATAAATTCCCTTTTTTTTTAATAAAAGAAACACTTCACAATAAGCGAATTTACAGGTACTTCATCAGAAAAATAGGCAAAGTCCTTTTAATGAAAATTTAAGAAAAAAGTATACCACAAATTGGTAAGTGATTCTATATACTGTTGTCAAAAAATATATATTAAAACACCATATTGTTTCACTAAATTAGAGATTTACCAATTTAACCCCATGCACAAAATGTATTAGATAGTTTGTGCAGAACAGACTAATTAACACACAGACCTACCAATGGAAATAGGAAAACGTGATTTCTGCATCTTACAACCTTAAAACATTTATATCTCTTAAAATTTGGAAAGTTGATTTTATTTACATAGCAATATTTACATGGAACAGAAGAAGCAAGAAAAATTGTTATATAATGTTCTTCCGATATGTTTAAATCTAACAAAAATTGGATAACTATTTTTAAAACACTTCTTATGTGAGGATGCATATTTAAAGTTTAAACTGTTTTTTTCCAATGATTCATCATGTGATATCTTTATCTATTGTTTTTACTATTGGCGTTTTTTATATAAGATAAAGACAAAATTATAACAACCTATCCACATAGACCAGTAACAACAACGAATGGAATTAAAATGTTTCTTGGTTTAGTTTTTACAACATTTTACATCTCAAAAAATCAAACCTATAAACATATGTATACAAACAGGTATACATATGTTTATAGGATTGTACATGAGAGTGTTTTAGTTTTTGGAAAACATTAAATTATTGTATTTTGCATTAGCTATCTAGTTACTACGAATATCAGTGTGGGTTTAAACTTTAAATCAAAAAACTTACCAAAACAATTTTCTCAAAATTATCCCAGTATCACATTTTGAGGTAGCCTTATTCAGTCATAACCATTAGAATGGAGGAGTAGTATCTATTAATTTGCAGCTATGGCAGCATTTGATCTAATCAGTCCTCAGCCATCAAGCTTATTCGTAGACTGGATACAAAATAATCCTTGCATTATTTAGTTCTTTTGGGTAAATGGTGATCAATCTTCAATATTTCAACCTATTATTTGTTCATTTTCATAGTAATCTGAAACAAAATAGTAATTTTGGGCGTTGTAAAGTACTCAAAGTTCAAGTCTCTAGCGTGGTCCACGCGACAAATTTTATTATTAGTATTAATTTGAGTTCCAATAGTAAGTGGTTAGCTTTTCAATTGATTTGTGTTGTATAAGGCATATGTCTAAAAAAAACATAACAAGGTGAGGTCTTATTACTAACTAAAATTAAAGTTTTATATCCAAGAATAACTCTTGCAATACCTAGTAGTGGCATCTTATATTTTGTTTTTACAAAAACTATATTTAATGAAATAATGACATAAAAAAATAAATGCATCTCAATGCAAAACTCACAACAGATCATTAGCGCAAATTTAACTTCTGAATATTAGATATATTTTATATGGTTTATTTGAAGGAAATTAGTATGTTTATTTGTGGAAATTAAAAGAAACTGTCAATTTTTACTATAATGGAAATGTAAAAAAAAAAACAGACACAAAGCCGCGGTCTTAGTCAAATATAGGAATGGTGAAAGGTATTTCGCTCTATGGGAGCATCATCAGACCATTTGTAGAAACTGTCAATTTATAGTATATTCGAAATGTAAAAAAAACAGACACAAAGTCTTAGTCTCAGTCAAAGGTAGGAATGGTGATAGGTATTTCACTCTATAGAAGCATCATCAGACCAACAATTTAAATGCAACAACACATAGTTGGGTTTGATCAACACAGAAGTATTTGATTTTTTTCGCATGTTTATTCGTTTTAGTTGTTAAGGTCTGATGACAGAATGAACAGAATTTATGTCTGTTTGATATCATTAGATTTTGAATATTTGTAGAAAACCATAAGATCAGTCGTTATGTGTATTTTTTCTGTCTAACTATTGTGGCGTGTTTTGTTTATTTTTAGAGTTAAAAGGAGACAGATAATCACAATATCTGATCACTTCAAAATAACCGCATTTTTTATAAAGTTTTTAATTTTTTATCTTTTATGATTTTTAAGTAAAAGTAAAAGCTGGAATGTAAAGAGCTGCATATTATTCAATAATATAAGATTTTGTTAACAGGATAAAATAATGAGGTAGAGCAAGCCTTCCCCCATCCCTCCCTGTCCTGGGTATATTCAATTACTAATTGCACCACTGATTTGACATGAACAAGGTATCCAATACGATGATATGAAAATGTAAACATGATGACATGTATACTAATTTATTAGATCATCCGAAACTCACCCAACTTACCTTCCAGTAACATTACAGTCTGAGATTTCAAAAATAATACCACCAAATAATTAACAAGTATATTGTATATTAACCTGAAATGCAAATGTGTAAGGTTGAGTTTGCATGTCGCCTGATAACATCATCCGTCAGGCTAAGTCAGAAAATCACTCACACTAAAATGATCTGAACAGATTTTAGGATATATCAGTACAAACTGCCCATCTCACGATTTTCAGGAAATCGGAAATAAAAAAGTATTATAAATCTTTTTAAGATACTTATTCCTAAATTGCTTATTATATATGCAACAGGTACGATCGACTGAAAAATTGTGTTACATACGACATTATTACTGTCAATAGCACAAGCAGTCTGACATATCTAAAAAAGTTTAGTGCAGTATGTAAGCCTACATCTATTAAATAATATCTGAGTATAATGACTTTTATTTTGAAACTTGTACCTAGATGTGCAATGGATTATGAACCCGACTATACAAAATCTGGTTGGCGCGCTACAGCGCGCTTTCTTTACAGCAAACCTAAGAAATCCAAAGTTTAAGAAAATAAATAATTGGCATTTTTATTAATTGTAAGTTCTGTTTAAATAAAAACAAACAAATCTTTTCCTCCGTGTCAAGATCTAAATCCACCTCCTATAATACGACGCAGGCCGATAACCCTATCACTACGCCACAAAGCTTATGAAAGAAAATAAATAGCTTATATTAGTTAGCTGAACACTAATGACATTACATCTGATTTCACGTGAACCAAAATTTAGAAAGTTCTTTTACATTAGTGTAGAAAGGAGGGAGCGTTAAACGCAATCTATATTTAGTTCTCTCTCTCTTCTGTGTATACTTGAGAAATGAAGTATATACAGAAAAAAGTCTCAAAAATTACTAGATCGGACCAAACTGAAGTTATTTTTAACATTTATTGTAACGGCAGATATTACCACTGCATGAAATTGCCCAAGCCCAAATAAGCAAAAAAAAAAGCACGATAAAAAACCTATATAATTTTGCCTCTTATGAAAAATTTGTAACCCAGAGCTAGAAATCTTTGTAATTTAATGGCCCCAAACACAAAATTAAATGCTAGCTACAAGAAAAAAAAACAATAACTACATAATATATTGATTAATAAAGTGCATGGTGTTATATGGACATAAATGAATCACTTGAAATTCATTATATGTTTATGCTTCTACTTTATTACTCTCTCTGACCATTAAAAGGTCTTAAAAACAGAATTTTGAAATACGCAAATTCTCTTTATCAGCAGTTTAATCAAAAATGTTGTAAGAAAATTAAATTTTTCCTTACGCGTCTATCGCTCCTACTTCACTGAGCATGACATATTTGACATAAAGGAAAAGTTAAAAGTTACTTACCGGCGTAAATAGGCTTCGAGGTTGAAATCATATTTTTTTCTTACATATTCTGCCAGACATTACAATATTTAACTGTAACTCATAACCCACAGTAAACTTAAATACTAAAAACCATGAAAATGCAAGACAAACACGACAGAAATATCTAACAGACGTCATAAAAACAAGACAACAATGCAAGGTCGAAATGAGTCAGGACTCCCTCCACAGATGGAGCATTCGTTTGATAAAATCATATACGTAGGAAATAATATACTGCTAGCATCCCATTTTCCTTCACGTTAAAAGTGTGTCCAAAACAACGACTTATCGACGAAGCATGGTTGGAACTGCGCATACGTCACGTAATTACGTTTGTTTACTTGTCAAAATGTCAAATTTAAAATTTTGTACTGCATATGAAATTCGGGATCAAAGTTTTTTTGAGGTTTGGAGGTTTTAATTTAAACGAATCACCGTTTTTAGTGAAATAAATTGGAAATCATCTAATTGCATAATAATCGAGTACGTCCTAAGCCGTGGCTGTGTGTTTTTTTTTCAACGCCGTTATTCGCCTTAATAGTATTTGGAGCACTGATGGAGATTTTGTTGAATTTCCTTAAATGCTTAAACGTTTTTTACAGCGTGTTTGGGAAGAAGGTTTGAGCCCCGTTTTACCGATGTTTTGAGATGGTTTTCTTTCGAATGTGACAATATCAATAAACTAAAAATGCTGCTACTGATTTGATTGACTTAAGTACAGGTAAGGAAAAACACCAAGAGAAAAATGAATATTCTTTGAAGAGTTCTAAGTTAGAAGAATATTTCATGATTTTTTTTGTTGCAGGTTTTATACTGATTTGTATAAAAGTGAAAGGAACATCCACTTCAGATTTGACATTTGTTAAAGTAGTAATTATTATAATAAAATGATATACTCTTTGATACAGCATTAAATATTTAGAAGAAAGGAATGTACCATATACATACTAACTAAGCCCCATTAAATATCCTACATAACACAGAGCATACAAACCTACAAACATTGAACTAGATCAATGTTCGAAGGTACAAACACTTCAAATTATAATCTAGGAAAACTCTTCATGATTATCGGAGTAACTAAAACCACTCGAAGATCTTAATGCTCATATGTGCTTCTCATATTCTACAAGGTGAGGCCACCAAAAATTTTCCACCCACAATATTTTTGTATAACCAAACAAAAAGTGTTCAGACCTGTCAATTATAGTTTTCAGAATAGATTTTTTTGCAATATTCATCCCCCTAACTTCATATACATACCTATCAATCCCCACTTGATTTCCCACATATACCTGACTGTTGCAAAGAAAAGAGCCTATCAATCTGAACAAAAGCCAGGTTGAAAGTTTTCGGTGGCTCATCCTGTAGACTTCAGGCTTTTAAAGTTACTTGGAAAGAAGGTTCAGTGGTGGTGTTACGAAGGAATATCAAGAGGCCCTATTTCAGTTCTTGTTCTAGAAACTACTGAAGACACAGCTGTTATATTTTTAAAATTGCATCACAATCCTTTTAAATGAATAAATAACGTGTCTCTACCTAAGGCACTGCAATACTTTGCCATAACACACTATGCTATGTAAAATACTTGTGGTTTAAATTTTATTTATTGTTATTGTTCGAAAAGTTTCTGTTTAATTTAGACCGACCTGCCTCTTTATGTGGCCCATCTGCATTTGTTGACCTTTCTTGATTATCCCAACCTACTCAGACTTGACTTAAATGGCATAAAAATGTCAGCCGTTGCTAAAATATTGCCTAAAATTTTTGAATTTTCCAACATTGTCATCTAAATGATACACAAATTGGATGGAGTGTACTAAAAACATTAAATAAACTTAAACTTAATAGGTGATAAAAAACTAAGTAATTGACCAAATATTTGAGGCATTATTTATTAAATGTAATATTTTTACTTAATCATTATTGAGCCTTTCACTTATTCTTCTAGTTTAGATACTGGCCTGCACAATGAAGTCTAAAGAATCTGTGTGCATATCTTAGATGTTGTCACAGTTTTTATGTGTAGCTACTTAAATATTGCATTAAGTCACATTGGAACATTCTCTTAAAATTAACTTGTCACAAATTCTAGGTAGAACAAATAGGTCTCTAGATGGCCTTATGTTTAACGGAAGGCAATAATACATATTGCCAGGCAGTACTCCTTGTTTTAAATTCATGACTTAGGTCATTTTTATAAATGAAAAATTGAGCATAAATCTTAAGCTTGTTTTTTTGAGCCACAAATAGACCATTCTAAGAGTTGTTAGCTGTAAGATATGTCATACAGAATTATATATTAATTTTCTAATTTTATTTGTCACATATTCGATATGATTTCTCCAATTTAGATTCTGATCTATTATTATTTGTGCCACTTAAACAATATATTATGTACAATTAAGTATTTAATACAAATATAAAAAATGGTGTTAAATTTATTTATTACAAATCTTATAGAAATAAAAAATAGAATATCTTTATTTTACTAGTACTTTCTAGACCTAATTTACTTACGCAAAATTGTAATAAAAATATAATCTTTTATAATTCAGTCACATACGTATACAAATAATTATTGGCATTTTTCAAAATAGCATTTTTGATTGAAGACTAAATATAACAAGGGTTTTTTTATTATTTAGTATTTTTTGTTTGTATGCTATTCTAATAAAAATATTATTAATATTATTTTTATGTTGATTTTTATTTTATATTGTGTGAACAATTACTGTTCTGTAACAGAGAATTTCTTTCATTATTTTCAAAATCAGATTCACATTGCTACTGCCATGCACCTTGGAATAGAGATAAGGAAAAGATAAGTCAGATGTGAAGTTACGGACTACTTTTGTAAGTAACCTTTTTCGAACGTTATGCAAGTATGAATTTATTACTCTTCAAAAAAGAAAATAATAAATTTTTAATTTAGATCTAATTTAAACAGTAAATAAAACAGTTTCAAACACGTTTATATTTTTGTAGAGTTGAGGGTCTCAATTTGTACCCAGTATTTTCCTCTCTTTTATTTCACTTTCGATATCTTAAAAAAAATAATGCATTTATAACAACTTGGTTATTGTAAATGTTGGTTGGGCCACGTTTTGCATTTAATAATCAAGAGCTTCATCAGGGCTAGCATTCAGTAGAAGAAATGCCTTGTGTATTAAACACTGAATATTCTTGAAATTTAAAATTTGCTAACTGCTAAGAAGTATGTAACTACAGAATTGCAAAAAAAAACAGGTTTTTAGCCATTTATTTTAAATGCCTAACTTTCAGTAGCCTCATTAATGTATGTATGTTAGTATATCGAAATCAGAATGTTATAATAACATTTAATTCTAGGTTTCAATTTTCTCACCCATTGTGATAGTACTGGATACTGACCACTATAATATCAAAATAGTCATTTTCAGTTGAAACAGATTAAGAAGAAAAAGGCATTTTCACTATTTAAGTATAGAAAAAAGTCGATCATTCTCAAAGAGGCCTGAGTGACAACTAAACAGAAGAAGGACCTAAAGTCTCGGCACAGTTGTTAAGATTAAAATTTAAAAAAAAACATTAAAAATGTGACATGTGTTATGACCTTTTACTATGTATCAAATAATGCCAACAAAAACAAACAGCACCTTAGTGTTAATCTAATGTGTGAGATGTATATTGGTTTGTACCTGTTTTATATTTACATTGTCTGATGTTAACTGAATTATAAATATTATTTAATAATTGCATACAGTTATATTTTCTTTTTTTTTGAGATAAAGGAAATAAAACAACATACACATAAATAAGGCTTTCTTTATTTATCTGGTGTATACCTAACATATTATATAAGTTATTAATTAATTATTATTATTAATATATTTAAAGTTAACATTAATTAATTTATATATTATATATAAGTTGCAAATCTGAATTTAATCATCTTAAGTTTTTCTTTTATACATTTTTTTTAATTTATGTAATAAAGGACAACTTTCGTCTTCAGTTTGCTGAATTACTTGTTTTCTAAAATTAGATTTGCACTTTTTAAAATAAAACATTTCTTTATAAGAGAAACTACAAAAATTATTACATAAATATTTGAAATTATTTTCATTTTAATTTGGAGGAAAGGACACATGTTGTGGAGGACATATATATCAGGTAGGTGAGAAACATGTTGTGAAGATCTAATCTGCAATAAACGAAATATATACATTATAAAGGGAAAATTAAAAAAATATACATAATAAGAAATAAATATTAAAAAAATTGGAAAATTAGCGAAGTTGTAAGGTCTTACGGAAAACCTTATGACTTTTCCCTTTAGAGATAGCCAAATGCAGTTTGCACCATTCAATTTAGAAATGGCAAATTTCAAATTAGTTTTTCAATTTATGCGTATTTTTTTGCGAAGTATTTTTAAAATATCAAGGATTTTAGTTAAAAATAATGAATTCGATACATGCAAAGATTCGGAAAAAAAATCATATACCGAAAATTAAGATAGGTAGCGAAGTGCGATTGCGCTGTAGTATTGAGAAATAATGACTTTAAAACATATTTTCTTAGAGTGGCGCTATCGCCGTTGGAAATGTAAAAAATAAATTTATTAATAAAAATTTAGTCATATCTTAAAAAACATTTATTCCTCGTCAATATTAATGTGTTTAATGTATTTCTCAGCTCAAAATACTTACATAATCATATATCTTCAAAGCATTTTCCAAGGAAAATTATTTTTTTTTTTTGAAAATGAGCCATATTAGACAAATAAGTAGGTAATATACCATGTAAAATGTTATAAATAAAGACAATATTATATATAAGCATTTAATTTATACACGTAAACCTTAAAGTCTTTTAACATATCCCTAATCTTACAATACCTATTAACTTTCAAGATAATTCTTAAATCATGTCTCTGTTTTGCTACAATAATATAATGTCGACCAGTGCCTAAAGTGAGGGACTATTATGGTCTTGTATACTGTTATTATTGGAACATTACTTCTAACATTTTCTAACTATAATATTGTTTACTGTTCGTGACGAATGAGTAATCTGATGTTTGAGGCACTCCGCGTCCTGTAAAAAAAATCTAAAATGTGGGAAAAATTAAAATGAGGTCTATACATAAGGTTGGAAAAAACCTAGGATTTAAAAAAAATTTTTTTTAGGTTTTAAGGTTTTTTTATATTTCAAAGCATCTTTAGGTTTTTTAAGGTTTTTAAGCTTTTTTATGTTATAAAGGATACTCAATATTATGGGATATGTAGGACTGTATATAGTGTATAGACTCTTACCTATAATAATTGTATAATACAACACAGAGTAGGAACTTTCAGGTACCCGTACCTTTATTGTGTAGCACACTAATACAAAATAACAAAACAAAAAATAAAAAGCAAAATAACTCATAAACATAAACTATAAAAAATAAATAAAAATAAAAAATATTTTTTTTCTTTTTCTGGGTATCTAATTAGTCTCATCTTCGCTGTGATTACGAGGTCAGTGTCACTTTCTTCATTGCTTTCTTTTGAAAGAATGTTTACATTCGTTTTTTATGTAAACTAATTTTTCTACCCTTTCAGTAAAAAGTTGGTTTCTTAAGTTCGAGTGAATAAACCCGAATGTAGAAAGATTAGGCTCAGAGGAAGAGCTGGAGGTGGTCATCGAAAAAACTTGTAATGCCAGTTTTTGTACTAACGGGTAATAATTCCCATCGATCAATTATTTACTTATTAAGAACTAAGTTCGTTTTAAACATCTTAAAGGAATTTAAAAGAATTCCTTAATCTTGTTTAAAAAACCTAATTTTTTAAATTTCTGATTAAGGTTTTTTTAAAAAAACCTAGTTTTGAAAAAACCTGTACCTGCCAATCCTATCTATACATGTTTCAGCACTATTTTCAAAATATATTAATGTTTTTGAGATATTAATTTGTAAAAATTTGAGGGGAGTCATCCCTTTTTTTCTGTGAGTTGTTGAATTAGTCATTCATCAGTATCAGTCAGGACATTGCTTTCTATATATATTAGAATAGCTAAATATTTAAAACTTACCCGATGATTTATTAACTTCAATAATTGTAGGGACAGCACCTTCTTTGAGTAGTTTTTTATCTTCGTAATCGGCATCAGTATCAGTATCCTTATTCTTTATCGATCCTTTATATTTATAAATTTGTCACAGAAATTTGCCCATTTCCTATGCGGGTCTTATTTAGGAAACCTGAACGGCATATAAAAAAAGAAAACTCTAAATTTTAATTATAATATTGTTATTGTTTATGAATATTTTGTATATAATACAAAATAATTATATTAATTACCTATCTAAAATCACAGCATCTTGCAGGAGATCTCGCCGAAGCCTTTCTTTTTCTTCCCATTATAAAATGAACAATTATTTATTAATATCGTATACTTACAATACAAATTGACCTATTTTTGTTAATAAAATATTGACGGCTTTTAATTTAACTGATTTCGAACAGGAATGTTTAACAAAAATTTCATATTTTAAATATTATGAATCTTGAGAAATGTCAGTTTGATAAACGTGAAGTTCCGATTCACCTATCACAAGCAAGATATGCGACGCATGCGCAGTATTCACCGTGCTACGGAGACAATTGTTTCCAGAGGCGAAGCTAGTTCCTCAGTTTTTCTTTAAAGCTCGCAGTATACTAGTTAATATGTATATGGATAAAATGAACTTCATATTAAATTCACGGATGACCTGACAGATGAGCGTGGTGTCTTTGTTTAGATAATGTGTTTAGATAACAGCTTATAACCAGTGTCTACTCCGTTTCATTTAGATTTGATATCTTACCGCTTATTGCTTAAATGTCTACTCTATTTTAGCAGGCAAAGTTAGAAAGAGATAAATATACACTTGTTGCACATTCATTTTACCTACGAAGCAGCCTGCAGTAAAGGTCGGAAATGACTCGGGTAAATGCAACAGTTCCAAATATTATTCCTTTAAGCAAAACAAAATTAATAAAAACGAAACGATAGAAAAAACTTTCTCTGTTTGTTATTAACTTATTTAAAGTATTTTAGTAATAAAATGCAATATTAACTTTCCTAAAAGCAGTATTTGTGCCAATATCTTCGTGGATTGAGCACAGTAATCACAAAATGTACTGTCGAGAATAGCAAAGCTGTCAACCGCGCTTTCTATAGTTTAATGACTGATCGCTTTTAAATGTAAACATTGGAGTCTATCCTATTTATTTATATGTCGTTGGGTATATATGTTTATTTATATAGGTGGGATACTTGACCGAACAAAAATATATTGAGCAGAAATATTGTAAAATCTGCGATAGTCGTCTAGCGGTTTAAACGATATATAAAAAAATAATAATGACATCTAACGAATATTAAAGTAAAAATGATGATAGTTTTATAATATATCGGTTATAAAAGTAAATATTTGATACACGGAGTTACATTAATTGGTGACGTCCAGGAAGACAAGTTTAGTGTCAGAAATAGAATATGTCTAACTTGTTTGTACTAATATTTAAGAAATTGTGAAATAAAGTTTATATATATATATATATATATATATATATATATATATATATATATATATATATAAGTTGGTTTCAATTTCACATTATTCCTAATAGATAATAAGATAACTGTAAGTTTTGAATAAATAATATTAGTAGAATATACAGAATTTAAAATATTATTCCCACTATTACACGCTTATATGTTTTTATGTCTAAATAAAGATCTGATGAATTTTTATGGTTTCCTGAGGAATTTGATATTTTTAAATAAGTTAAAACTCAACTAGGTAATGTCCCTATATCTATCAATATTTACACCACTATTGGGTATGTATCCTGATGTAAGCGCAACGTATAGATGATAAATATTTCGTGTGTTGTTAATAGCACTTATGTAAGGTAGTGCGTATTTTCCCCTAAACTTCACCGGCCCAAACAGTTAGTGGACCGAAACTTCACTGGCCCTAACAGTCGAAATCCCGACAGATTGGAATGTGTGGACTGCTAGCCCGACACTTTAAATAGAGAATTGGCAAGCTACGCTACTGGCTAAAAATTCTTTAAATGGGCCTGCTGTGTTGTCAAGTTTTATTCATAAAAATAAATATATTGTTTATTCATTGTTAATCAAAACCACACCATGAAAAAATGATGTTAGCGTATTTGCCTGCATTCTAACTTTAAAGTATTTGTTTATCACAGGATAATTTTTGTATTTGTTTATCACAGGATAATTTCTATTTAATGGAATAATGGAGATTGAATATTGAAAAAAAAATTGTTGGAAAGCACAGGAAGAGGTTATTACTTGTTTGCATTCAGATGATTTTAAACATTCTACTTTTAAACTGGGTATGTAAGATAATCTTATTTGTTAGTATGTAGGATTGAGTCCGCATCTGTTATTAATGTGGATGTTGTTCCCTACCTAAAGATAAAATAAAGGTTTACTCAAAAGATCATATAAAAATCCACAAAAGCCTTGAAGCTTGAACATATATCCTTTAACTAATTTGTTTTGTGAGCTTTTTGAGACACACAATTTCAACTTTTTTTAGTGTTTAATTTTTTATCCTGATCCTAAGCAAATACCTATCTAAAAATTAGTTTTTATCAGTCACATATTGATTAGTGTTTTATAAGATTGTTAATGATTTTGCCTAAGCTTATTATTCATGCAGGTACTTTATTAATTGTAATTTGTTTTAGGACCAATGCAAGTCTTCTTGATATTTCATATAGGTATCGTAGACAAGGCTTAGGAACTTAGTTCTGCTCATATGTGCATTGCAGATATTAGTGAAGTGTATATTATAGTCATACTTCAGTACTCTTTGTTGCCCTGTTTGCATAGAAAGAAAGAAAAGACTTTAGTTACGTGTATTGATCCGAGTGTCATATAGCCCCAATTATAGCCCATTCCATCAATGTAATAATTGGGCCTCTTTATTATATGGAAGCTTCAAATTCTGCACCTTTAAATTTACTGAATATGCTTGTCACATAAAGTGGTTCATTTATAATTACTGTTGCTGAGAAAGTGTTTAGTTTGAGAATTAAAAAAGATACACCATATGATACATGTAGTGTCAACTTTATTTTTAATTCTATGTTGAATAAATTTTTTTATTGCTGTAAAGTGTGTCACATATTTTGTATATTGATTAAAGATATATAGCTAAAGTTTAGAAACTTGAATAATTTTAAAAATATTAACTGTGGCCTATTTATATATTTTCTCGAGTTGGTATACACAATTCAGTAATAAGTTAATTTGTAAGTATGCCAGATATCGCACATCACACCTTCAATTTTTTTTTAAATCTAAGTATGGTTTAGGAAAAAGATAGGTACATGATATAATTATAAATAACAAAAGTCTTTCGAAGATATCTTCAATTAACTTCATGCTTTCAGATTCTTAGGATTATTAACTGGTATAAAGTAGCTTAAGTAGAGTAACAAAGTATGTTTCACCATAAAATATCGACCATAACGTCAAACCTTAGATTGCCGCTCGTTTTCAGGATGTTGGCTGGCGTAGTGTGTGACGTCACGTAAGCGCGCAGATGTGTTGTGTTGAACATGCGCATAGTGATTGGGGGGCCCCAAGCTGTTCGTTGATGGTTTGTATGTCCGATGCATGAGAGTGTATGAGCGTGTGTGTGTGTGTGGGGTGCGCAGGCCCACTCCCGCGATGCCGCGCCTGTAACGCTGGATCCCCGCGATCTGGGGCCCCGCGGCGCTGGCGTATGGGCACTTGCAACGCCGGATCTTAGGGGTGCGCGCGCGCCCCCTGGGTGAAGGGGTGATGGTTGTTGGTTGTAGATATTTTGTGTGAAGAATATGGGGATGTGGATAAAAATAATTTTATGGTTTTTAGTTTTTATTAAAGATTAATGTACACTGACTCTTATATATATGATGAATTAAATTAAGTATTAAAAGTATGCATGAAACAGTAATAAACCATAATAATGTTATAGCAGTATCATTATTCTCGGTGAATTTTGTTGTTGCCGTGCTGTTTTCGGTATAGGCTGTATTTTTTTGGTTCGTGTAAAACTAGGAACATCCAATCAGATGTGTCTCCATATGATCTGTTATGGAAGATAAATCGTAGTTTATATTTGATTACATTTAGGTAAAAATTATTTGGAATCTGATACTGAAATAGATATCCATGATATGTTGTTGTGTGATTAAAAGTCAATCTGTTCCATTTGGAGGGCCAACTGTCATTTTTAAATCCAT
This sequence comes from Kuschelorhynchus macadamiae, assembly GCA_030620095.1. Classification (NCBI taxonomy): domain Eukaryota; kingdom Metazoa; phylum Arthropoda; class Insecta; order Coleoptera; family Curculionidae; genus Kuschelorhynchus; species Kuschelorhynchus macadamiae. The sequence goes on from JAUTXW010003629.1 coordinate 123,647, forward strand.
CATCGTCTATACAAATAAATCCTTCCTCAACTCCCGTGGGAACATTAAAGTAAATGGTGTTTTGTAGAAGGGCACAAAAAATAATGAAGTTACTCGCTAGAAAAGCCATACACTGAAATGAATATAGTTATATGGGGGCAAACAGTTTTATCCCTACATAAGTGAAATAAGAAAGGTTTTTTGCATGATATTGATTGAATATAGAGAGTGGGGGGAAACTTAGTTTTAAGCGTAATGAGACACTCTATTTTGAGTAATAGTTGAATGGAAGTTGTGAAGTGCGGGAGGGTGCACTACTAGCTGAAAATATAAAAATATGAATTATTCCTGTAAAGTAAAAATTGAGTTAACAGACTATCGATTTGGTGAAGTGCATGAGCTGACGTCAAAATTGTTGAATTTAATTCCAAATAATGAAATTAACATAACAGACGTGCCAACAACTGTTAAGTATTTGGATATCGATGGATATGGTGATTATCCTAAAGAGCTAGGACCGGCGATGTGTTTTATAACACACACATGCGATAGGTTTCGACGAAGAAAAGATAAATATTCATTCTTATTATAATATGTATTATAACAGTGAAATTCGAATTAAATTTTGGTTTCCAAAAATTGGCGACTATGAATCCAGATGCCAAAATCCGCATGTAATTAAGTAAGCAAATTAAATGGAGCACGAAATTTGCCTAAGAAATATGTACATGTAGGGGATGATGTAGTGGGCTAAAAAGCATTGAATAAATATATGAGAATTTTGTTAAAAATTACTATTACAATAAATTATTAATATGCTAAGCGTGTTTCATTTTTATCGAAAATGTATGCAGTCATGCACTTGTGCATGTAATCAACACATGCGGGCTACCGCTATATCCGTATGCATTGGTTTGATAACAAATAAAAATAGACGCGGGTTGGCGATTTCCCGCCGCGTGATACCGCAATATCCTTAAAAAATGCACTGCTATTCGCAATATTTGCGCATTGATATGGAAAACATTTAAATATTAAGTAATCCACAGCAGCTGAATTAGTGCTTCGTCTACGAGCGTTCAGACATCATCATAATCGCCCCTGCAGAACAACGTGCCGCCATTCTCTAAATGTAAGTACCTATCATAAATATACTTTTTTCTAGTATTTTTATTAAGCTGTGAAGAAACGAGAGCACTTAACAAGATCTCATTCTTTTTGTTAACATATTTAGGTTTCATATATTACTTTTTTATATTCGTTAGAACCTTCTAAGTTTGAAATAAAATAAGACAAAGTGAATTTTTGAAAATTTCAAAAAAGAAATGTTTGCCGCAGATGTGATTAATAAATCAAATGATTTAGTTAGGACGTTTCATAAAATTAAAAATATTTATTTCGATAAAATATATTTATTCGCTTATGTCAGTTTTTTACTTATTTTTTTTTAATTTATTTTTTACTTTACGCCTTTTATTGAATTGATGGTACGTATTTTTTTTTTCTTTTTGATATAGATGGATTTAAAACAAATAAATTCTGCCTGCCTTGCAGAAGTGGAGATAGATGAGAGAAAACCTAGCACCAAATTAAGAGAATTTCCAACCGATCAACCCCAAAGGATTCTCAGCGCAAAAGCGGTGGTAAGCAGATTTGGGGTCTGCATCCTACTCGAGCTAGAGGAAAGCGTCGTCTTCCTGCCAAAAAGGGTGACGGAGGCATTGAACCATATCTAGACCACTTCACTGGAGGGAATACGCTCTCATTTTGAAAGGGGAGAAGGACGTGGGGCAGCCTAATCCTCTTTTACCGTTCGAAATTATAGAATACAAGGAGTAGAAAAACAGTAAAAGCGAGAGAGAGAAGGTGAGTGTTTTAATTAATAAATCATTTAATAGTCAAAAATGATTAAAAAAAAAAAATTTTTATCAAAAACAGCTTTTCTACTCTTTTTTCCTTATCCAAATTCGATTGACACTATTTTAATTCACCATCATTTATATAGATCAGATTAATTAAATTTGATATGTTGTTTTTTAAATCAAAAAATTTTTTTTTATGATTTGATAATAAAGATAAACCTAATATATATATATATATATATATATATATATATATATATATATATATATATATATATATATATATATTTTTTCCTCACATAGGCAAAAATGATAAAAAAAAAACTATTTATTTGAATATGTTGAAAATTTTAAGAGACTAAAGATGTTAATATTACCACTATTATTACTACCTCCTTAAATTTATTATTTTTGATAATTTAATAATAATATTATTATTATTTTCAGAACACCTGTGTAACATAAAAAGAAATCAATTCCGTTTGTCTTGCAGAAGTGGAGTTAGATGAGAGAAAACCTATTACCAAATTAAGGGAATTTTCTATCAATCAGCCTCAAAAGATTCTCAGCGCAAAAGCGGTGGTGAGCAGATTTGGGAACCTGTGTCCTACTCGAGCTAGAAGAAAGCATTGTGTTCCTACCGAAAAGGGTGACGGAGACATTTGAACCATACCTAGACCACTTCACTGAAGGGAAGTACGCTCTTATTTTTAACGGGTAAGCTTCAAATTTATTTTCTTTTTACGTGTGGAACAACCAAATAATAATAATAAGTGGAAGCTTCACTTTTTCTATATACATATATTACTTTTTTATATTCGTTAGAACCTTCTAAGTTTGAAATAAAATAAGACTAAGTGAATTTTTGAAAATTTCAAAAAAGAAATGTTTGCCGCAGATGTGATTAATAAATCAAATGATTTAGTTAGGACGTTTCATAAAATTAAAAATATTTATTTCGATAAAATATCATTAAGAGATGTAGAAATTTGGATAAAAAGAATTCAGAAAAAAATTATTTCTTGCAATAAAGTTTTACGTAAAGGACCTTTGCATACTGGTACCAAACGGCGAATCCAAACAATTTTAGGACATCTTAAAACAATAAAAAAAACAATTCTAAACACACATGTGGGGTCGGGGGTCGGAGTAAAAAATAATAAAGTTAAAAACAGAATCGTGTGGGAGAATGTAATTTCTTGTTTTGAAGGGAGGGTAAGGACTGGTGTTATAATTAATTTGTTACACAAAGATGTAAATGAATTTTTAAATGATTGTTTTATTTTATTAAAAAAAAATTAAGAAAATATTAAAAACAATTCCGATACTGAAAGTAAATGCAACCTTTTGTGGGGAATTTATTAAAAAATCTGAGCACACAACTGTCAGCGATATAAAATATTTTAATACTAAAAATGCAATAATTGATGTGAGTATAGATTTACAAAGTTGGTTTTTTAAAAATGTTTGTGATATAATCCTAAATAAATTATCTGAATTTCAAGAACGTGATTCTGGGTTTGCTTTACATAGAATAATTAATTTGGAAATAAATATTAATAAACTAGAAATGGGTAATGGTTCGTCTTATATTAGGCTACCGCAATACATTTTGAAGAAAAAAGCTTGCATTAATGTAAAAAATAATGATCAGGCATGTTTTTACTGGTCTATTATAAGCGCTCTTTTCCCTGCTCATACTAATCAAGAACACCTTTCTTCATATCCATATTACAAAACACTTTTAATTACAGAGAATTTACAATCGCCAAGGACATTAAACGGAATAACAAAATTCGAGAAAGTCAACCAGATTTCAATTGACGTATACGCTTTGGAACTGGATAATAAAGCAGGCTATGTCGTGGTTCCAGCTCGGTTGACAAAAGAAAAATTGCTTAGCCATGTTAATTTGCTACTAATTCAAGACAAATATTACCCAAAATTAAATGATTATGAAGCTTTACCTGCATTTTAGCAAATTAATGCCTCTGAAATCAAATACCATTATTGTTGGATTAAAAACCTTTCTGCTCTCGTTTCTTTACAGCTTAATAAAAATACCAGAAAAAAGTATATTTGTGATAGGTGCCTAAATTATTTTTCTTCTCAAGAACGATTAAATGATCATGAGTCATTATGTGCAAAATTAAATGCATACAAAATGTCCTTTCCTAAGTACGAATTTGTTCAATTTAAAAATTACACTTATAAACAAAGAAACCCTTTTATAATTTATGCAGATTTTGAAAGTATGCTAAAACCAGTTTACTCTGAAATAAGCAAAATGCAAGAAAATATCAAAAGCATATAGCATAGAGTGCGGGATTTTATCGTAAATGTTCATATGATGATTCATTTTCACATTTTAAAAGTTATCGAGGAAGGGACTGCATGAAGTGGTTTGTTAATGAAATGCTAAACTTGTCTGATATAATTCATTCAAAAATAAAAACAATTAATCCAATGACAGAAAAGCCTAAACTATGTTATGCGAAACAGTGTCATATATGTGAAAAATCGTTTAACGTAAATGACGAAATGGTAAGAGATCATGATCATTTTACATCTCTTTTCAGGGGGTTTGCTCATAAAGATTGTAATCTGAATTTTAAGAAATTGTTTGTGGTACCTGTGGTTTTCCATAACTTATCTGGATTTGATAGTCATTTTATAGTTAAACATCTTGCTATGGAAGGTAATGTTAGTGTTCTCCCATGTAACAAAGAAAAATTTATTTCTTTTACTCATTTTGTTAGTAAAAATAATATTAAATTTAGGTATATTGATTCATTAAGGTTTATGGGAGAATCATTGGATAATTTAATGTCTACCATGAAAACAGATGATTTTAAAATATTAAGAACTGAATTTTTTCATTTAGATGAGGAAAAATTTAAGTTATTAACGCGAAAGGGAGTCTTCTGTTACGATTATATCGATGATTTGAAAAAAATGGATGAAACATCTCTTCCCTCCATTCAGAATTTTCACAATAAATTAGAGGGTATAGATATTAACAAAAAACATTATTTACATGCTCAAAATATTTGGAATAAATTTAATATTCAAAATCTGGGGGAATATTCGGACTTGTATTTAAAAACAGACATATTAGGACTGGCTGATATTTTTGAAAAATTTAGAAATAGCTGTATGGCATCACATGTGTTAGAGCCGGCATGGTATCATACTATGCCTCAATATACTGCAAAAATATACAGGGTGCAAATTGCAGCTGTTGCGTGATATTGATCAAATTATGTTTATAGAAGAAGGAATACGTGGTGGCATTTCTACATGCATTAATCGTTATTCAGAATCAAATAATAAATATATGGAGAATTATGATCCTAACAAACCTTCTAAATATCTTCTTTATCTTGACGTTAATAATCTCTATGGTAGGGCGATGACCGAACCTTTACCTAATAAAAATTTTGAGTGGGTAGATGATTTTAAAAATTTTGATGTTATGTTAATTCCAGATGATTCATCCATTGGGTACATATTACAAGTAGATTTAATATATCCTAACAATATTCATGATTTGCATAAGGATTTTCCATTTTGCTCTGAACATCGTATACCTCCACATTCTAAATTATCAAAACTGATGCCAACTCTCTATAATAAAGAAAAATATATTTTACATTATCGCACGTTAAAACAAGCACTAACGAATGGGTTGGTTTTAAAGAAAATACATAAAGTAATGAAGTTTGAACAGTCGTGTTGGCTTAAGCCTTATATCGAATTAAATAATCGTTTACGAACTAATGCTACAACCACATTTGAAAAAAATTTATTTAAATTATACAATAACGCGGTATTTGGAAAAACGATGGAAAATATAAGAAAACACAGGGTAATAAAATTTGTTAAGTCATGGGGAGGTCGTTATGGGGCTAAAAATCTAATAGCTAGCCACAGATTTCTAAATCGAACAGTTCTTGATGATAATCTAATGATTATCGAATTAAAGAAAACTGAATTAATATTTAACAAACCTTTATATATCGGAATGGCAATTCTAGATATTTCAAAATTATTTATGTACAGTTTCCACTATGAGTACATGTTATCTAAAATGGGCATTGAACGTTGCAAGCTTATGTATACAGATAGTTTTATTTACGAACTTAAATGTAATGACGTCTATGAAGAAGTTATAAAAACTGATTTAAATAAATTTGATACATCGGAATATCCCATTAATAATCCTTATAATATTCCATTAGAAGATAAATACTGCTTGTGGGTAAATTATTATATTATAAAGAAATATAATTTATTTGTTTGTAAATCATGTCATGATACTATTAAAAATTTTCGAAAATATTTTAACAAACATATAAAAACGATTAGGGATCATTATCATTACACCTGTGATACCGAAGAACTGGTAAGCGAGGTTTATCAAAATCGACTTTATTGGTGTCAAAGTTGTTACAGTGAAGTATTATTCGAAATATTTGATGAGGAGAGTTGTAATTTAAGACTTTACTCAACATCAGACCTCACAAAAAAAAATCGTTTTATAGGTCATTATGATAGCGATTCGGATATTGATCATTTTCAATTAGAATAAAACTATAAATTAATATATAGCTTATTATTTTTTTTATTTTTTTAGTTATGTTTATATAAAAAAAATAAATACATTTTTGTAATTTATATGTGTAACTATTGTTCTTCTCTTTCTCCTTGTATGTAAAGGATAGATTACGTTAATTTATATCATTAATATTGTATTTTAGTTAAGTTTATTTATCAAATATGCCATTTATGTAATGCAAATATTTGTTTTTACACTTCTTCTCTCTCTCTCTTGTATCCATGTGTAATTTAAGGTTAGTAATAAATAAAATTCTTAAATGATATTTTTGTATGTTTTATTTCGTATTTTTAATTATTAGTGTTATAACTAGTAAAATATTACTTCAAGCAAAAAAAAAATATATTGAATCAGTCTGCATCTGCGTCTGCACCTGCGTTTTTTGTTTTATTTTTCTGTTGTTTTTTCTACACGTAGTTAATCTCAATACATATTTATCTTTTTGTTCTTGAAGTAGTTCTTCTCGCTCTAAACACGCATTTAGGTTATCAAAAACAGCTTTTCTACTCTTTCTTTCTTTATCCAAATTCGATTGACACTGTTTTAATTCACCATCATTTATATAGATCTGATTAATTAAATTTAATATGTTGTTTTTTACTTCAAAAATTTCATCTTTATGATCTGATAATAAAGATAAACCTAAATTATTTTTTTCCTCACATTTTTGTTTTTGCTTTGTAATTGACAGTAATGCCGATTCTAGCTCAATATTTTCTCATTTTGTTAAAACCAGACTTGTATAATTTACAGAATTAGTTAAGTTTGTGGTAATATTTTCGCATTCAATTATTTTTCCCATTAGAGTGTCAGTCATCTGCATTTCATTTTCATATAAATCCATATAATAGTCAACTTGTTTTGCACACTCTGTATACAAAGTTAAACTTGTATTATATAAAATTTCATAATCTTCCGGTAGAAAAGAAACATCATGTTTACACTGGTTAACATTTGTTGCACTGGGAATCACAAAGGTTATATGACTAACTAAAGCTAGCAAAATGTAATAGTACGTAAGTAAGTACAGGTGCTACTCCAATGGAATACTTATGTAGAATAAATAAAAACTAAATATTGTTTTATTATATAGCTTTTATTCAATATGGTTTAATATGGTGTCTCTATAAAAATACATATATTCATTCAGAGCCTTAATTAATAATATATTTTTATTGCATGCTCTATATAATAACTTAAACATTTCTTCTAATTTTGAGAATGAGTCACTGGAATCATTCCAGGAATTTATAACATTTATTACATTATTGTAAAATGTACTAAAATCCAAACTTTCCAGTAAAGTTAGTTGCTGAGAAACCAAATTTAAATTAGCGTGTATAATTTGGAGAATGTCTTCTTCACATAGATAGAAACTAACATCCAGTTTCGAAACTTCAAGCACCTTCACGTCACCATCTTCGTACGTCATTTGTGTCACTTTAACAAAATCACCACACGTAAAAGCCACACAATCTGAGGTTATTGATGGATTATTGAAATAGTCACAAATTTTTTCTTGAAAGAGGTTTATTAACATATTCCATTCACTACTGTTAAAGGATATTTTAGATGGATTATGAGGTTTAGAGAAAATAATCGCTGCACTAAACATTCTGGCAGGACTTAGACCACACCCAATTTGAAATCCTCCCAACAGGTACGTTGTATGTAATAAGTAATGCTGTTCCGTATAAGCTGCAATTTCGAATTCCATTAGCCATTTATCTAACTGCTGATTATAATTCTCGATTGTGAAGTTTGTATTAGAGTCACAACTACCACTTTCCTCGTGCATGATTGTAATGTGTGTACCCCAGTGTACTTTACTCACAATACTAATATTACTAATGGTAGCATCACCCTTTATGTTCACAACTTAGCTACACATGCGCATACTTTAACAATCTACAGATATCATGGGGATGAGGAGGAGGAAAATAGTGAATATGAGTTCACATAATGTGTTTATCGTCAATCCAACTGTTTTGTGTTTTATGAAACCCTAACCATTTTACATACATTCTATTTCCTTTCTTGCGTAATACCTCCTCAATCAGATAAACTTCTGGCTGTTTAGTAGGCTGCAATTCATTTTCATAAAATCCTCCCTTAATGGGACGTCCCTGCATGTCTTCCAACAAATATGTAGTTGGACTTGTAATATTAATTTTTACTATTTTAAAAAGCTCAGTTGTCCAATTTGGAATATATCCCTTTTGAAATACATGTTTAAGTTTGCTTATTCGTACTATTTCACCCAATTGAAATTTTGGTTTAGAAAAAACCTTGATATTTCCATAAACAGTACTTAACAAGATCTTCTCATTCTTTTTGTTAACATATTTAGGTTTCATGCCAATAGTTCTATGTTTCGTATCGTTATATGTATCTGTAACTTGTTCCAACAAATTTATCCACTTATGATTACCATTTAATGTAAATAATTTAAATAATTTTTCCTTAATAGTGCGGATAACTCGTTCTGCAATTGAGGCTTTCAACTTACTAAATGTGCTGTAGTGATGTATTCCATTTTTTTCCATTAATTTCTGAAAATGTGTATTGTAGTATTCCTTTCCGTGATCTGAAACTAGTTTTTTTGGAACTCTATTTGAGCGTTTAAATATTGTCGACATGGCTTTGGTAACATCTTGAGCGGATTTTATAGGTTCTGTCCACAGATATTTTGAAAAACAATCGATTATAACCAAAATATACTTATATCCTTTATTTTCCTTTGAATATCGGTCAAATTGTGCAAGGTCAGTGGCAAAAGTATCATCTAAACCGTAATGTATAAATCTCCTTTGCCTAAATTTAGATATAGCTGGTCTATGTAATTCTTTTACTACTTGTACTCTAGCTTCAGTAATTTTTGGTTTGGGTGACATATGTTTCCGCATTTTTGCTTTCATTTACGTTGTTTGTTATGTGCGATATCAAACTGTAATGATCTTCTAATAATTAGACTCATGTTTTATTGATTATATTTTACCCAAAAATTTCCTTTTCAAGTATCTCTACAGAACTTTTTAACTCGAATAGCTTAGAATATATATCTCCTTTATTTTTACGAAGCTGTGCCATCACTGAATCAACAGCCAATCCTACCCCTGAATCAACATAATTCTTATTTGGTTTTGTATTTTCTAAATCTTTTATAGCTTTATTAAGCTGTGATATCGCTGATTCAACATGATTCATATTTGTATTTGTATTTATTGAATTTGATAATGTAGATAATTTAGAATCTAAGTCTTGTATAGCTTTATTAAGCTGTGATATCGCTGATTCAACATAATTCTTATCTGAATGAAGTTTATTTGCTATGGACTCCTCAATATATTTCTTGTTTGATACATCTAGCTGTTTTACTAAAGAATGAACATAATCCTTGTTTGCTGCATCTCTCATCTGTAAGGGTTTTTTAATATTACGTAATATTCTATTTTCGAAATCATAGTTATCATCACTGGTTATAATAAACGGGAAACTTGGACTTGGATGAATAATTTCAACCTGTTTTCTTTGTGGGTTCAGCGAACGACCAAACTTATTCATGGTAAAACTACTTCTGAGTGTAAAAGTGCTCTTTAACCTAATTTATAAAAATTCGATTACTCCCAGCTCCCTTAATTCATCAAGAATACTCATGATTTCATTCAAATGATTTCTATTTCCAGCTTCTTGAGAGGCATCCAGTTTTGCTAATCTCTCTGTCAGTTCGTTTACATCATCATAATATACATACTCCTTAGGTCTCTTATTATAGCTTAATAATGCAGATCCGCTTAGCACGCTGTTTATTCAATTTGATCCTACAGATTTCGATGAGACCAAATGCTGAACATGCTGTTTAAATTTTTTTGAGTTGGTTCCTTTTATTTGAGATGATTGATCATAATTTCTCCTGTGAACATTTGTTTGCTTTAATATCTGTTGATATTGATCTTCGTCATGTCGCACAGGATATAACGGATCTTTTAAAAATAGTAATTCGTATAATCCTCTGGTACCCCTGTAGGTAATGTCTCCTATTTTAATATCACCATTTGATAGAAAATTAATTTTCTGTGTACCCATTTTCCAGGAATCGGTAACCTGGTCATGAGTTAAACCATAAGTATGATCAATCTTATCAGGTCTAGAGTAATACATATCTATATACTCACGTGCTATCTGTGGATACTGATCCAGATAGTCCATGTAAATATGTGATCGTTCCCTAATAGATTGTTCAAGGTCATTTTGTTCTTGTATCGGCTTATTATCAATAAAGACCGCATTACTTTCATCATCATCACTTTGTTGCTTTTCCACATTCGATTCCGCTACTAAATCTGTTGGTTGAAATTCTACTTTATTATAATAAGATTTTCTGGGCTTAATATCAACATCCTCATGTTTCACCTTTTTATTCTCCTCCTCCTCTTACTCCTTCACTTCGCTCTTAATATGCTTTATATTTGCATTTGTATTCTCTGCTATTTTTGTTAATTGAACTTTTATAGGAGTGAAAATTCTATTAATGGCATCATCTTCTTCACTACGCTCCAACTTTAGTGATAAGTATTTTTTTCTAATAGTGTTAGCTGCGTCAAAAATTTTTCGTTTAATGGCTTTATCCGTTTTGCTTAGAGTTGGGGCCATGACTATCAGAAATAATACTGACAGAATGGAAATATATAAATTTGTTCAATTTGATGTGTTCCCATTAATAGCACATCATAAACTAATCAAACTCGGTAATTCAGGAAATTATATAGGTAATAAATTTGCTTCTAAATCTACCCTTATTTATATGATCATCTTTCATAATAACTAAAAATCCATATTTCTCCTTCCAACACTCAGAACAAATATTTTTAAAAGTTTCTAATGTCATATCTGTGTTAACATGATCACTATAAATATGTTTGAGGTTCGTATCGTCCTGCCTAAATAGTATAATCATATTGGAATTATCTCGAATTAATTGTTTCGGAATTTTAGAATATGTTTGACAAAGATAAAATGAGTCTATATTATTATGCCTCCCCATGCAAAAATAGTTTCTTATTTTGTCTTGCTTGTCACATGCGACATCATCAAATATGAAAATGGAGTCTGGTTTAGCTTCTTCGGGATCCATAACCATGCTATTATCATTAAATGTATAATATTTCATACCAGAAATTCGATTTATCACCTTTTCTAAAAATTTGTACTTTTCCTGATGTAGTGATTTAGAATAAATATATATGTTTCGAAATCTTAAACCGTTTAAATCAACTAAAAGACTCAACATTACATTGCTTTTACCTGAATTGCTGGGACCACAAATGATTGCTCTAATAGTGTTTGGCAGAAGCTCACTATGACGTTTTTTTAGTGTTTTATGTTCACTTATATCAAAATTGTTAACTTTAATATTAAGCGGATTGTTAACTTTAATATTAACCCGCATCTTATTATTATTTTTATTTAAGGGGTGTTTATACTAGGAATGCCTCATTATCAATGAGTACTTTGAGGGGCAAAGGTCTCTTAAATAGCACAATCAATAAATTACCATTTGAACTTCATTTACCTGGTTATTCGTACTGCGGTCCTGGAACTAAACTTAAAGAAAGGTTAGCACGGAGCGATTTACCAAAAAACAAGTTGGATAGTTACTGTAAGCAGCACGACATAGAATATTCCAAGCATCAAAATTTAGATAGTCGGCATCAAGCAGATAAAGTTTTACAGGAAAGAGCTTGGGAAAGAGTCTTATCTAAGGACACCAGTTTGGGTGAAAAAAGTGCAGCTTGGATTATAACCACCGCTATGAAAGCCAAGCGTAAACTTGGTATGGGGCTTGTAGCTAATAAACAGACAAGAAGACGAAATTTAAAGAGAAGAAAAAAAGTACGTAGCAGTGGTAAAACCAAGAGAAAATTAAAATCCACGCATACGTTTAATTCTGGTATAGTTAGTAATATTAAAAAACAGTTAAAATGCTGCTGGATCACTGAAAGATAATATTAAGCTGGCCGTCAAAGCCGCTCGGATATCTATGAAAAATATTGGCGGCAAAAAAAAGAATTAGGCTACCTAGAGTAATCAGAGTACCTAAAATTGGAGGTATTCTTCCTCTTATTCCCATATTTGCAGGCTTAAGTGCATTGGGAGCTCTAAGTGGTTGAGCTTCTGCGATATATAAGGCTGTAAATGAGGCAAAAGCAGCAACGGAGAAGCTGCATGAGTCAAAACGACATAATGAAAATATGGAGGCTATTGCATTAGGAAACAAAAATGGAAAAGGTTTGTATCTGAAACCATACAAAACTGGATATCGTCTTTATTTGAAAAAAATTTCAAAAAACTCCCCATAAAGCTACCCAATCGCCCGCTTACCGACTGAGATATTGAAAAGTATGCTAAACAGTTGAATAAACCTCATTTTAGGGGAGTGTTTATGAGGAATAATTTGCCGAAAGCCCCTAAGAAAAATGAATTTGGGGTTATTAATTTAGACAGAAATGATGGTTGTGGTACGCATTGGGTAGCTTATAAGAAATCCGGCAAAAATGTCGTTTATTTTGATAGTTTTGGAAACCTAAATCCTCCGATAGAAGCAATTAGATATTTTAAGAAATGTAAAATACTCTTTAACTACGATCAGTACCAGACATATACCACTTTTAATTGTGGACATCTTGTATTAGCATTTCTTTATAATAAAAGACTATAAAGTAATTTATTTGTTTAATTTATATCAGTTATGTCTCAGACATTCACATTAAAAGGTCGTTCTAGTTGTTTGAGTGTTGATATTAATCCTCCGATCGAACTCGATACTAAATATAGTTATTCATTAGCCCTTATTTCACTTAGTACATGGAATTCCATTCCAAACATAGAGCCTGGGTGTAACAAATTTTATTATATTAAGAACAACGGAAAAAAGGTTTTGGAAATCCCCACAGGATCTTACGAAATTACCGATATTGAAAATTTTCTTATAAACGAATTGACTGACAAAAATAAACATGTTACAAATATTACTTTAAAGCCCAACAACAATACACTGAAGTGTGAATTAAAGTGCATCTACGATATAGATTTTAAGCCAAACGATAGTATTGGGAATATATTGGGATTTTCACGGAAACTGCTAAAAGCTAATATTCAGCATAAATCTGATATTTCTGTGAATATAATTAAAGTAATTACTATCCGAATAGAGTGTAACATAATATCAGGATCTTATTATACAAATAATCCATCACATACATTATACGAATTCTCACCAACTGTCGACCCTGGATACAGTATAATTGTTGAACCACGAAACTTAATTTACGTCCCAGTAAATAAACAGGATTCCAGACCCATTAATTTTAGAGGGGAAGAAATTATCATAAGATTGGAACTGAAAAAGAATGGTTTTGGTTTTTAATCGTCATGCTGGACAGCACAATGAAAATTATATATTCGGTGACAAACGTAACCTGAATTCAGTCTATAATCAGCCTGTGACACAGTCGATCACACAGCAAAATATCTTCCTTCTGCAATCACTTTCTCATAAATATGGCTATCGTGTCAGAAAAGTTACAGATATTTCGCCCGGTCAACATGGATGAATCTATTGTAGGAGAGGAGTGGCACACGTATCACCCATTCACAAAATCATTCAATTATAACGATGAAATAGAAATAGTTATTAACCAACAAGATGTTTTTATGGATATAAATCAAACTCATCTTTATATAGAAGCAAATATTTCTGAAGAAAAAACTGCAGGAAAAACAGGAAGCTGTTCACTTACAAATAATGTCGGCACCTTCTTATTTGAATCAGTGACATACGAACTAAATGGCAAGGAAATAGAAAAAGTTCGAGATCCAGGTCTTACCACTACCGCTAAGAGTCTCTTGTGCCTCAACAGCCTTGAGAGCAAAACCCTTAACACTGCTGGTTGGAGCTGGCCTTCAACAGAACAGTTACCGACTTTCGTTAAATAAAGCAGGGACTTTAATTTGCTGATACCATTGCATTTCCTATTCGGAATATTTTCTGATTATAAGAACCTAGTTATGGGCAAGCAAAAAATTAAATTGGTTCGCGCTCGAAACGATGAAAATTGCTATGTCAACGCAACCGGAGATAAAAAAGCCTCTATATCAATTTCTTCTATTGAATTAAAAGTTAAACACTTTTATCCCAACGATATCTATAAATTGAAATTATTGGAAGAAATTTCAAAGAACAGTCCTATACACATGCCCTTCAGAAGTTAGGAAATTCACGAATTGCCTGCTCTAAGAACAACCAAGGGAGATATTTGGACGGTAAAATCTATGACTGAAAGAGCTCGATACATCATCGTATTTTTCCAAAAAGATCGCAAAGACAATCCAAACAAAGATTGTACATACTTCGATAATTTGAATATTACTGATGTTCGACTTTATCTTAACTCTGAGGTTTATCCATATGAGTCTTTAAATATAAATTTTGGTAACAAACAGTTTGCAGAAATCTACAGGATGTACACAGAATTCCAAAAGTCATATGTAGGCAAAACGAACAGCGAACCATTATTAAACTTCAAACACTTTACAGACAGAACATTATTTGTTATCGACTGTTCCAAGCAAAATAAATCACTTAAGAGTAGCGTAGTTGATGTTAAGCTTGAGTTTCAAAGTTCAGAAAATTTCTCCAATGATACACGTGCTTACTGCATGATCGTGCACGATCGGGTTTTGGAATATTTACCATTAACTGGAACTGTAAGAACTCTAATATAATGCAAGAACTCTAATAAAATCAGTAGTAATCAAGCAGCCATTAGAATCATCACACCGGTTTAATAATGAAGTTTATAGTGTTAGATGCTCAAGGTTATTTTACACCTGATTTTGAGGTTAAGGAATTAGCTATATTCGATGGAAATCACATGAAATGTTGGCTGTTTAGACCAAAGACTCCATATTGGTTGTTAACCAAGGCTGTCAAGCGGAACGTAAAATAAATTTTTTATAATATTCATGGAATACACTATAATTCAGGCAATACCGACTATAAGCATCTTAATCATATAATACTACAAGAACTTACTGGTGTGGACACCGTTTACGTTAAAGGGCACGTCAAAGAAGACTTTCTTATTAAATTTTTCTCCAACATGAAATTAGAACACCACCCCAATGTTATTAATTTAGAAGCTTCATCACCATCATCATCATCAGATGTACCGAAACTAGAAACACCATAAATTAAGCTTATGTTCATGTAGTATTAATAACTCTTACCTTTTATATAATTATATTTTATCTACGACTAATAAGCTTTAATAAATACTATCAAAATGACTGTGTATTTTTCTACATACTATCCTTTATGACCCCACGCATATTATTAACAATATAAACAGAGTAAATAGTCAGACAAACAGGAAGCAAAGAACACCCTGTATATAATTTACTAACTCAATACGTACTACAACCAACTATATACTGATGACAGGTGACAGCTGTCTACCTATCATACCTCTCTGTCTTATCTGTCACGCATCAGTATATCACCCCTTAACCCAGGGGGCGCGCGCGCGCGCCCCAAAGATCCGGCGTTGCAGGTGCCCATACGCCAGCGCCGCGGGGCCCCAAAGCGCGGGGACGCGGGGATCCAGCGTTGCAGGCGCCTGCGGCGCGGGGCCCCACGGTGCGGGGCCCCCGCGCGGCATCGCGGGAGTGGGCCTGCGCCCCCCACACCACACACACACGCTCATACACTCTCATGCATCGGACATACAAACCATCTACGAACAGCTTGGGGCCCCCCAATCACTATGCGCATGTTCAACACAACACATCTGCGCGCTTACGTGACGTCACACACTACGCCAGCCAACACCCTGAAAACGAGCGGCATTCTAAGGTTTGAGGTTATGGTCGATATTTTATGGTGAAACATACTTTGTTACTCTACTAGCTTAGATCTTGTAAATTATTTTATCAATTAACTTTTAAAATACAAACTTTTATAACCTAATCTTATAGAATTTCCTAAAAATATCTTATCGTTGACTTTACCATATGTTGGGAACTGGCCGCCAAACTTATAAGACTGCGTATTGTTAAAAAAAATTATGGTGTATCTTTTAGAATCTTTATTCAAGTAAATGTTAAGTTTTCTAAATAAATAGTTCCAAACCAGTAAAAGGGTATCCTACAAAAGCTTTATATATAGATTCCGGCATATCACAATTATCAGCTGTACATAAAAGGTATCATATTATAAGGCTAATAATACCTAAGGTTGAGACAGTGTTTCAAGAGGGATAGACATTGACTAAAAGCATTATCCCTTATAATACCTGTAGTGCTTTGTTTAATGTCTGACTAAATAAAATAATTTTTAATTGAGAAAAATCTAGTTTAAACGATATCTTATTTAACTGACTTTGGCATAATGTCATTATTTGTCAAAATAAACTCATAGTAAATTGTGCCAAGGATATATAACCAAATCCCATTGGAATTTAAGAACAAATCATATTATATAATTATACAAAAATCTTAAATACTTCAAAATGAAGTAATCGTTTTATGATTGCATACGAATTTTGATTGATCATAAATTAAACCTCTATTTAACTTTTTTGTTGAAAGGGGTAGAAAAAATTTGTAAACGCAGAAGTTGTAGATTTTAAATCCATTATTTTCTATGTATACTGGGTGTTTTTTCAAATTCTGAAAAGATTAACAAGATAGATTGTCTTGTTTTTAAAATACAGATAACTGTATTTTTGCTGTGATAACTTTAATTAAGTTTATGTAGAGTTTGTATGAATTTTTTCTGAGTCCAGTCTGGAGTTAGCCTAACCCTGGATGTAATAATAATAGCTATATTTTAAAAAATGATATACTTTAAATCATTTTGTGTATTTAATAACAAATATTTGTAAAAGTTATACATCTGTGTACGTTTCTAATTATTGTGAGGCATTTGACACAATCCCTCAGGCTATGCTACTGGACATTGTGGATGGCTATATGATGTGGAGGATCCATGTTGAATGTTTTCAAAATGTATCTAATTATGTTAAAATAGGGGCTTTGAGTCAGCCTAAAGAAATCAAAATTGGAGTACCATAAGGTACAGTGCTGGGTCCTGTGCTTTTAAACATATATATCAACACTCTTTGTAATCTTGGCACAAGGGGGTAAAGTGGTTGCCTATGCTGATGACTCCATTTTGATTTTCCCCAGTAATACATGGGAAGAAGTGTAGGATTTATTAATTAAGAACATAAATAAGGTTAAATGGTTTTTGGATAATTTTAAACTGACTCTTAATGTAAAGAAAACTAATTTATTCAATTGCATCAATTAATCATCCAAATTTGAATTAAATTAGCATAGATTATTTGCGTGTAATATTACGGCTAGGAAATAAAGCAATAAAAAGTTTAAAGAAATAAAAAGTTTTAAGAAGTAAAAGTCTATTCATAAATAAGTCCGACACATTGTAGATGCATAAATAAAACCTACTTCACAAAATGGTGAATGAGTCCTTATATAGCTTATTTTCAGAATAAATCTAAACCTAAGATTATATTAAACATAAATTTTATTTAAAATACAATCCAGCAAATATTATCTTCTTATGATGTAATCAGTTTTCTCAACTCACTAAGGGGTTGTTTTCACTTGCCTCGCCCCTGGCAATAACTGAATCGGTGTAGTTGGTAAGAAGGCCAGATTTTAACCAATGACACAGTCCAAGACGATATCATTTTCTTACTTTCTAGAGCTTACATCTTGTTGGTGATCTTATTACATAATGGTCAACCTTGGGCATACTAAAAATAGAGAAAAATCCTAATTACTTTCAAAAACATTTACACTTATTAAAAAAAGAAATGAATGAAATAGATATGGCACTACTTCGAACAGGACTGGTGAACTTATGCTATTTGAATTTTAAAAAGAAAACGAAAAAAAAACTACATATTTATTTAAATAATGAGCCCATATAATTTAAAAAAAAATGATCAAACTAAATGCTTAATTGTAGAAGTATATTCCAGCTTTATCTTACACATGTTATAAATATATCAGAAATTGTGCCATCTATGCATTTTTACATTCCGATAAAACTTTAAATTCTATGAATATCAGTTTTTAAATATTTACAATCGGACAAAAATGGTGGATCTACAGGCATTTCCTTTATTTTGTTTAGCTTGCCGTGTCACAAAGATTAATGCAACTTTTAACAGACTTCAAAAAAGGAGGTTATCAATTTCACCCTATGCATTTTTTTTTATGTATGTACAACGATTACTCTGCGATGGTTTCAACAATTTCGATGAACTTTTCAGGGAATATTCGGGATATTGCCCGAGTGGTCCCACAGCTAGCATATTGTAAAAAAGTATGACGCTATATTAAATATTTATTCATCGTAAAAAATGCGTTCACCATTTTATCAGGAATTCACATAGATATCATATATAGTTATTTGTTAAATATGACTTTTAAAATAAAACTCATATAAATAGAACTAAAAAGGATGAAATAAAAAATGTATAAAAAAATAAAACCGACTTCAAAAAATGCACCTAAAATTGGAAAATAATATTATATTCCATCTGGAAAATTTTAGTCACCAAGGGAATACAGATAGTAAAACAAAACACTCATTACATAAATATATTTTTGTGATTAGGTAATTAAAAATAAGTTTGGCTTTGACTTCACAGATACGGGGTATGGGATTCTGAGGAGTTACTTCACAATATCTACTTCAGAAAGCGTTGTTATCCAAACAGAATTTTTTATAAAAAATAGAACGGACTTGAAAAAAAAACACTAAAAAGTAAAAATTTGATATTTTATTCCACATTGAAAATTTGACTTTATGAAGTCATCTTCAAACTAATTCTTAATAACTCAGTTATAAACAGACATTTATATAATGTGTACCTACATATATGGGAATAAAATATTATTGTTTACTTTTTGTTGTTTATTATATTGATTTAGTAATTTTTATTTTTTTATTTCATCCTTGTTAGTTTTCTTTATACAAAGTTTCAAGTTATAAGGCCTAAACTTAGGTTAAAATTTTAGACTCCCTGAGTCCATTGCATATGAAATTTTGCCAGAATCACCATATTAACATGCATACTTTTTTCCTGGTAATATGGTGAACGCGATATAGATTGCATTCCGATATATTTAATATGTTTGCTATGAGACTACTCCGTAACATCCTGAATATTCCCTATTTCATCCCAACTGGTCATACAAGACCATCACATACCATTGCTCATTTCATTCATTTAACATCTTAATTGAGCTCAATATTTTTACTTATATAAGCAAATTTAATTCAATATCTAAATCAGATTTATCATTAAGATCGAATTCTTAGACAATAAAGAATTTAAGTTACATTAAAATTTCAATTATATTTGTGCCATAAATAAATTCTTATGCATCTCATAGAAAACCTTGCAGAGTGTAGAGGAAAATTTAAATCATTTTAATTATCATAACACTTCCTTTTTGTTTGTGTACTTTATTCTGTTTTTGTAAGAAACAATGTTTGCTTTTTTTTTCAAATAAATAAAAATATATGAACAGAAAACAGCCATTAACATTTTTAGACTTAATAAATTACAAAATCAAAGTGCAACCTATCAAATTCTGTGGAACTTAGTCTGAAATAATTACTCCTGTCTTGTTGATCTGACAGAAACATGAAAGTTTATTTTACATAAGAGAGAAGGTGACTTAATAAAATTGTTAAGAATTTTAAATAAATTACACGAGTCCAGATGGCACAGTACAAAATACTCTATTAGAACATACACATTGCTGAAAGATCAAATACATCTTAAAATAAAGCCTAATAGTTTTATTGCCCTATTCGTGATATTATCTATGTGTTTGGCAAAAGTAAATTTGGAATTCAATAGCACTCCCAAGTCTTCAACAGTATCAACTCTTTTCAAGATGCTTTCGTTCAGTGTATAAATAATGTATTTTTTAAACGGAAACTTAATTTCTAGAAATAGGGATCTCCAATAATATCAACACAGGGGTAGGAATGATTTGGTTATGACACTTCACCAAATTTCTTTATTTCATAAGGGTCCTCTAGTCGGATGTATAAAATTATATATATTACCATTAAAAATAAAATATATTCAAAGCATAAAAGTAAACCAAAAAATTCTTATTGAAAGAGAATTCTGTTCCCCAGATGATTATGTTAACTTTTATATACAGATTACGTCCTGCTTATGTGTCAAGCCAAGTATGAATGAACTGTTCATTTAAATCACTCAAGAAATAGAGAACATCAAAATACCTTAGGGTTTCCGAGGAGTATTCCAACATCGAAGACACAAGTGTTTAAAATTTTGTAAACATTAACAAAATAGGTTGCCTTTTTTGAAAATACCGACCCAAATAAATTTCTCCCAGGCCAAGTCTAGGGTAAGCACGGCCCTGTATGAGAGTAATAGTTATCTTTTTAAAACTGATAAGTATATGGATCTCTTCATGTGAAATAAATCTTCAAAGCACTTTATTTTGCTACCTATTTAACACATTTTTCTAAAAGTTATCTTTGTAAGAAGAAAATATTTTGAAAAGGAAAAATGCCTCATTATTAAAATATCTAATTATTGTGACATATGAATTACCTCAGCAGTTCTATATTTATTCTCAGATGGACCATGAAACCATTCCTCACTGCTTTGTCTGTCTACTCATAATTTTATATGCAAAGCTGATTTTAATTTTTTATTGTTGCCTGATATTCATACCCCGATTTGCCAAGATGGAGCCCACTGTGGATGATACATCCATGAATTTACTTGGTTTTCCTAAAAATGCAAACACAACTATATATCATAATCATGTTATCAACCGAATACAAATGTTTTTGTCGAGGTTTTTCTTTTAACTAACATTTAGTGTGCACTATACATTAAAAAACAGATAGATTGTAGAAAATCCGAAGAGGAACATTTAAGAAAATACATGTATACGCAAAAAAAGAATCTAGGTGGCTTACCAATATGAAATTTGTACATTACAATATATTTTCCGATAAATCCTAAGGAAATTCCTAAAGAAGAAATAATAGCTGGAGTGTAAGCTGCTCTTGACTCCTCTGAAGAAACGAAAGCAGAGGAGATTTGACAAGAAGTGGCAAGAGCTTTAAGGTCAAACAAACTACCGGAACAAAACTTAAATGCCACTGAACAGAGGGCCCTAACACAGCTTCGAAAAAATAGACATAATAATCTTTTCAGCAGATAAAGGTAACGCAACCGTAGTTATGAATACCCAAAACTACATACAAAAATGCAGGATATCCTACAAAACCATTGTTATAAGACTGTTCCAAGAGACCAGACTACATACTTAGAGAAAACAACTAAAAAATAAAATAAAAAGTTAAAACATACAATGTGTTTTCATTCCGGGTGTACATCCGTTCACTACTGTCGTTCTGAAAAGAACAGTTTTGCTGACGTTTCGCCAAAATCACATTTGGCAGCTTTCTTTCTCGCTTCCGAATAGAGACTGACTCTATTCGGACGGATAATTCTTTTTTTGACGAAAAACATGTTTCCTCAATTCCGTCGGTCTGTTTGAATGTTCGCGGCGTAGCTAAAAAACTGCTTACCCGATTGACATCAAATTTTGGTCAAAAATTAAGGGTCATATGGGGATGACCTGGTAATATTTTGGTAAAAATTCAATATGGCGGCATAGTGAAATGTTAAAGAAATTATTATTAGAACTACACATCCAATCTATCACAAATTATGCAAAATAATATAGTATTATTATAGAATTAACTGATAAAATAATGGTATTAATTCAATATGGCCGAACAAAACGGCGGCCAAACAAAATATTTGTAATCTTAAAAAATCACCCTCCTAGGTTTTACACATTTTAATGTTTTAGCATCGCCAGATGCCAAAATATATGTTTTATCAATTCCGTCTGTCGGTCTGTCTGTCTGCCTGTCTACAATTTCGCGGCTTAGCTTAAAGACTACTTACCCGATTGACTTCAAATTTTGATTAAAAATTAAGGGTCATATGGGGATAACCTGGTAACATTTTAGTAAAAATCCAATATAGCGAAAGAAAATGGCGGACTAGTGAAATGTTAAAAAAATGATTATTAAAAATCTTCTCATCCAATTTATCTCAAATTTTACAAAAACCTCAAGTATTATGTTAGAATTAACTGGTAACATTTTGATAAGAATCCAAAATGGCGGAACAACATGGCAACCTAATAGAATATTTAAAAATTCAGCTTAATAGTTTGATTTCAAATTGCGTGCCCTAACTAAATGGGCCTAGGGATTGACTAGTAAAATAATGGTACAAATTTAAGATGGCCGAACAAAATGGAGACCAAATAAAATGTTTGTAATTCTGCAAAAAAAAACACCATCACGTATTATGTTGGAATCAACATAATCAGTAACATTTTGGTACGAATTCAAGATGACAGAACAAAATAGCGGCTTAATAAAATATTTAAAAATTCAGCCTGAAAAACTGCTTAATAATTTTATTTCAAATCGTGTGTAATACTAATTGTGATATAGGGATCAAAATTAGTAAAATTGTGGTACTAATTCTAGATAAAAATGGTGGCCAAATAAAATGTTTGTTATCATGAAAAAATCGCCATCTCAGATTTTACTCATTCTTACGTTTTAGCGTCCCTATATGCCAAAAAAATATGTTTTATTAATTCCGTCGGTCCGTCTGTCTATCTGTCCGTCAGTGCACGGCATAGATTAAAGGCTACTTACCTAACTGACTTCAAATTTTTATAAAAGATTAAGGGTCATATTGGGATGACGGTATGATAGGGTAATACTTTGGTAAATATCCAAAATCGAGGCCTATTGCAATATTAAAAAAATATTAATAAAAAGCAACTTATCCGATTTATCTCAAATTTTTTACAAACATCAAATTGTTGTAATCATGTGGTACAATTTTGGCAGGAATCCAGGATGAAAGAGCAAAATGGCGGCTTAATAAAACATTTAAAAATGCAGCCTGAAAAACTACTTAATGGTTTGATTTCAAGTTGTGTGCCATAGCTAATTGACCCTATACCAGGTCAGCTAGTAAAATTGTGATACTAATTCAAGATAGCCAAACAAAATGCCGGTCAAGTAAAATGTTTGTAATCGTGAAAAAGATTAGTCCTCAGGTTTTACATATCTTCACGTTTAGCGACCGTAGCTGCGAAAAAATGTTTTATCAATTCCGTCGGCCCGCGTACGCATCTCTCCGTCTATCTCTCGTTCTGTCAGTTCGAGGCATAGCTTAAGAACTATACTGATGGACTTCAAATTTTGACCAAAAATTATGAACCATATGGGAATGATCTGGTAATATTTTGGTAAAAATCTCGTATGGCAAAACATAATAACGGCCTAGAGAAATGTTAAAAAAATTATTATGAAACAACTAGTTAACCGATTTATTTCAAATTTTGCTCAAATATCAAGTATTAGGTTGGAATGACCTGTTAAAGTTTTGGTATGATTCCAAGATAGAGGAATAAAATGGTTATATCACCATAAAATATTTAAAAATTCAGCCTATAAAAACTATTTTATGGATTCGTTTCAAATTATGTGCCATAACTAATTGTCGTATACGGCTCAACTAGTAAAACTGTATTATTAATTCAAGATGGCGGAACAAAATTGCGGCAAAATAACATTTTTCTAATCTTTGTAAATTTGTAAATTATCCTCTCAAGTTTTAATAGATACAAAAAACATTTTTTCTCAAATCCATCGGTCCGTCTGTCTGTCTGTCTGTCAGTTCATGACATACCCTAAACACTGTTTACCCGCTTTTCAAATTTTGGTCAAAAGTTAAGGGTCATATGGGGATGACCTGCTAATATTTTGGTAAAATCCAATATTGCGGAACAATGTTAAAAAATGTGTTGAGTAGTGTATTATTTAGAATTAGGATCCAGTAAAAATTTAAATTGTCGACGTTTTGCAACTTAAATGTTGCATCCTCAGGGCACATATAGATCCTATATCCTGCATGAAACCCATATCATCAGTTTTTACCTACTCCGTTGATACGCATATAATTCCCAGATATTAACTTTCTAAATGGTTTTTGTTAACAATCCTCTTGATAGAATGTTAAAGTGGTGTATTATTTTGGGTTAGGATCTAGTAAAAAAACCAAAGTCTATTTTTAAATAGTCGACGTTTCGCAAATTTATTGTTGCATCCTCAAGACACATACAGATTCTATTTCCTGCATGAAACCCATATTATCAGTCTAACTAGACCGTTGGTCCACAGATATTTCACAGATATTAAGTTTCTAAATGGTTTTAGTTAACGATTCTCTTGTTGTTATGTTAGAGTGGTGTATTATTTGTGGTTAGGATGCAGCAAAACATAAAAAGATTTTTTTTAATTGTCAACGTTTCGAAACTTTATTGTTGCATTCTCTGGACACATATAGATGCTATATCCTGCATGAAACCCATAATATCAGTTTTTACTTTGTACTTTAACTACCACGTTGGTTCGCAGACATTTCCGACATATTAAGTTTCTAAATAGTTTTCGTTAACGAACCTGTGGTGTTTATATTAGATTGGTGTATTATTTGAGATTAGGTTGCAGTAAAAAACAAAAGACTTTTTTTAAATTGTCGACGTTTTGCAACTTTATTGTTGTATGCTCAGGAGACGTATATAGGTGTAATATCCTACATGAAACCCATATTATCAGCCTTTACCTATTACGTTGGTCCGCAGATATTTCCCAGATATTAAATTTCTACATGGTTTTCGTTAACGATTCTTTTGTGTTTATGTTAGAGTGGCTAGTGGGCTCCTGTAAAAGAAAAGTCTTTTTTTAATTTGACGATGTTTCGCAATTTTATTGTTGCATTCTTAGGACATATATATATATATATATATATAGATTTTATATCCCACATGAAAACCATATTATCAGTCTTTACCTACTCCATTGGTTCGCAGATATTTTCCAGATATTAAGTTTCTACATGGATTTCGGTAACGCTCTTCTTGTTGTTAGAGTGGTGTTTTGTTTGGAGTTAGGTAATATTTGCGGAACAACGGAGTAGGTAGAGACTGATAATATGGATTTCATGCAGGATATAAAATGTATGTGTCCTGAAGATGCAACAATAACGTTGCTAAACGTCAACAATTAAAAAAAAAGCCTTTTGTTTTCTTTACTGTATCATAACCTCAAATAATACACCATTCTAATAGCATGAAACCCATATTATCAGTCTTTACCTACTCCGTTGCTCCGCAAATATTTCCCAAATATTAAGTTTTTAACTGGTTTTTGATCCTCTGTCTTATTTCGGGTTATGATCCAGTAAAGAAACAAAATACTTTTTAAGTTGTTGTTTCGTTATTTTAATGTTGCATCTTCACGGCATGTATAGATTTTATATCCTGCATAAAACCCATATTATCAGTCTTCTCAATCCTGCATGAAACCCGTATTATCAGTCTTTATTTACTTCTTTTAAAGAATTAACGTAAACAAATCTTGTTCAATTGATTTTAAGTTTTGCAGAAAAGTTAAATGTGAAAACGGGATACACTGGTACGAATAAAATGAAGTAAAACTACGTATTGAATTTGTTTTAAAAAATAGAAAATGGTAAAATATTGGTAGGAATCCAATATGATGTGTCAAAATGGGGCTCAATGAAAATGAAAAGACAATATATGTTATACATATATACTATAACTATGTACTGAACTGAATTGTATCACACTTCAGTATTCCTAGCAAATAGAAAAAAATCATAACCAGGGAATTTCCGGGCAAAGGAAATTTACCGATTTTTTTTTATCACTTTTAGCTTTTTTTAGTTGTATTTATTTTTTTTAATTTTTACGACGGTTATGGTTTTTATTATTGTTAATTTTTAACCACTTTATTATCTGGTATTTTTATTACTATGCATGCACCCTGTAACTTAGCAAGTCACTCAAAAATGTTGTTCTATAACATATAGAAAATCCTCTTTAAATCCGTTGAAACCAAATCCTTTTTTGAAGTCGGTTAATAAAATAAGTCGTGTTTTTGTAATTTATTTTATTAAAAGAAAGGTCTGTTTACAGATAATTGCGAACACCAATTTTTTAAACGGTCTAATAGGCTCTCATTTCGATCCACCATATTGAATCAATAGTTACCTGCACTGATTATTTTTAACATTTTGTTACGTCATATTAGATTTTTACCAAAATGTTAACAGTTCATTCCTGTATCACATTTGATTTCTGATATTTTAAGCTAATCTGTTAAGTAGTTTTTTTGCTATGCCAAAAACATACACAGATAGTTCGACAAAAATATAAGACATGTATTCTTGGCATATAAGGACCCTAAAACGTGACGACCTGTGAAAACCTGGAAAGGTATTTTTTACGATTACAATACTTCCTTCGTACAAGGAAAGAAAAAAATCTGAAATAAAATAATGTTGCTAGTGCAAAATACTGGTTTATTAATCTCAACAATTTACTTTATGCCCAACTCTCAGTATCCTGATAAGTAAAATGTATTTACTATGTTCCTGTAGATGACTAGAATATCACTCAATGCGTATTTCATTATTAGTTAAGTTACAAGTTAAGCCAAACTTCTAAATTTTATAATGTTTGTATATACGCACGCAATATACACTTGAATGGTAAGTAAAACCTGGAATGTATATTGGACTTGCTATAGTCAACTTTATATTTTTCAAAACATTAAAAAGCCTTACCTCTCTAAGTTTGCCCTGTGTAAAAAAGCATTTTTTGGCTATAAACACGTGTATATGATGGGGAAAGGGTAGGCGTTTGAGTGCCTGCTGTATGTACCGGGCATGCTATGTACTGATTTTAGGCAAGTTTAATGTTTCTATATCTTATAAAAGAAAGATGGATTATTTAATATATTTAATCGTTTTTATCCCAGAAGTTACCGATACGACTTTACGATTACGTGCTCGCTACGTTTGCTTACGTTCAAACGTTCCTACACTACAGGTCTAAACGTAAAACTATAGGGAATTATATAAAAACAAAATGACTATTTTATTTCTAAATGGGTCGCCCTGTATAAACCGGGAAGTTATTTAGAAATATGGAAAAATAGGAAGGGCGAAAAGAGTATATATATATATATATATATATATATATATATATATATATATATATATATAAATATATATTTTTTTTTTCTTTCGACCGCCTTCTCAGCATTTGGGGTAAAGGCATCCTACACTGATTTTTAGACGAGAAATCGGAAAATATTTCCCACATCGAAAAATTGTATTGTATTCTGCACTACAGCACAGTAATTTGCACTACAAAAATAAAGTAAATTCGGCGTATTTGGCCTTTTTACAAATATTACGTTTCTTTTAAATATATAAACAAGAAAAAATTAAGTTTCTACGCCAATGATTTTTTATGTCGGTTTATGCGCGTATGATTTTTTTACGTTTTATAACTCTAATAATATCGGAGATCTACACCTATAACACCCAAAATCTAATATCCGCTTAAATCTGTACAAGCATTATAAAATTTATGTGAAACGGTTATCAACGTATTTAAAAATCATTTAAATATTTCATGTAACATTAGTGACTTCGACTGTATTTACCGAATTTACAGAAGTTTCAAACGGAATAATGTGCTCAATCTTAGAAGAATTTTAATAACTCTGACATGGTTTTATATGTAGATTTAACTAAGGCCAGATATGAATTACATCAAGCTTCTAAAAATAAATATGGTAATAAAAACGTGTAATATATGGGTGAAAAAATATTGGCTTAGAATGAACAACAACAAAAGAAAATTCTACTTAAATAAATGATCCTCACGTATTTATCAATATGTATAAGCTATAGTGAATTCCATTTGCGATTTACTTAATAAAAAATAATATTTGAAATATTATTTACATTTTATCTAAAATATTATTTTAGGATTAAATATTATCTGGAGTTAAGTTATTGCTATTGAATTCTACACTGCTTTTTTGTGTTTGTCTGTCTCTTAATGTGCTGGAGCGTCTTTGCACTGTTCATTTTAAGTTACCGGTATAGCAAAACCATTGAACATTTTAGTTTTCATTTATCCACTTTTATTTTCTGGTTGTAAAATCAATTAAAATGTATGTTAAGTTATTTAATATTTAAAGTATGTTCTACTATTCTATGCATCTTAATACTCTTTTGTTTAGTGTGCATGTACTGTTTGTACTTGACATGAATTGAGGTTTGGTATAAAGTATATATCATTATATTGCAAATGTTTAATTCTTATATTGATTTTTATTGGTATTTCATTTTTGCTTACGCTGGAGTGCATGATTTTGCAGTTTATTGGTTAGAAACGGATTTCTATTCTTTGCACATTTTAACACGCCTGTTGCAACACTGGTTTTGACTTATTTTCAGATTTTTTAACTGGGAAGTCACTTGATATCTTGGGGCTATCTGAAACCTGGCTTGATGCTTCGATTTTTAACCAAGCAGTAAGTATACCCGATTACAGAATTGTTAGAAGAGGCCGTGAAACACGTGGAGGTGGAGTAGCTTTTTATATCAAAAGTTCTATTAAATTTAAAGTTTTGGATACTCTGCCTTCCCATAATTTGTTTGAAAATCTGTGAATTTCATCCAAGGTCGGAGATAAGAGAGTGTGTCTGGGAACTTTTTATAGGCCGCTTACAGTGAATTTTTGTACCTGTTTAGAAATTTTAGAGTCTACTTTAACTTCATTTCTACCTGAATATGATATGGTCTTGTTAGGCGGTGACCTCAATGTTGATATGTCTCAGACTAGTAATGCCCCAAATTTGTTCTTATTACAAAAATAAAATTTGTATCAAGTAGTCTGTAAACCGAACCGTGTAACAGAGAACACTCGTACTTTAATTGACGTAATAATTACTTCTTTTACTTATCTTGTAACGAATGTTGGTGTTATACCCGTGGAAAATTTTTCAAATCACTCGTTGGTTAGCTAAAGAAAGAAAAATGTAGGAATGTTTTTTCAAACTTTTCGTGATTTTTCTAGTTTTGATTTAGATATATTTTTAAGAAAACTGGAAGGTATGTATTGGGACCAAATATTAATTTCACAGATATAAATGATATGCTCACTTTTTGGAACAATAGTTTTTGACATATTTCCTCCATTCAAAACTGTTAGGATTTATAAGCGGCCTGCGCCATGGCTTACTGAAAACTAATTCAAAGACTAAGAGATAGAGCCATGTTTAAAATATGGAAGAAATTAAGTCTAGAGAGTCTTGGAGTGAATATAGACTTCAGAAATGACGCAAATTTCTGTGTAAAAATGGAGAATAAAGCATATCTGGAATGTAAGTTTAAATCTAACCCTAAAGAGTTTTGGATTTGGAAGTACTTAAATATTTCTAGTAACAGTACGAATTCTACATTTGACTGTAATCCAGATTTCCTAAACAATCATTTAGACCTTCCAAACTCTATTTAACTCCAAATGATGCTTTAAATATAATTAGTAAGTAAGTTTAATTTTAAGAAAATGTCTGCCGATGACATTTTAAAAATCTTTGGTTCTATAAAAAGTTATGCTTCGAGAGTTGATAATCAAAATTTGAAAATGCTTTCGTGCCATTCTCCGTATCTCTTGAATTATTTGACTCATATAGTTAATACTTGCTTACTCACAGGTTTTGTCCCCGATGATTGGAAACAAGAAAACATAATCCTAAATACCTGCTTCATTTTAGCCAGACTTTTGACACCCCTCCTTTATACATCTTTATTTAAGCTATAGGCATCCTATTTCGATTTTAGAATCCCCTTTATAATCCCCAACGAATCCCCGTCTCAGCTTGGTCAAAGTGGTCGGGTTTCGGCTACGGATATGCCTTTAATTTTACCTATTTCTTACCTCTTTATTTTTTTAAACCAGCATCTCGCGCTCCGATATGTGGCTTGTCAACTAATTTGCCGAGATTTTTGGACGGGAAATTCGAAAAAAAATTATCCCTGCATTTTGAATCTTCGGGATATCAAAAAAACCCCTATCAGAAGCAACTGTTAAATAATTATAGACTATACCGAAATTAAATTCGTACCAAACGACGCGCCCATTTAACATCTATTATTGGCCTTGGGCTCACTTGTTTCCAGACGTATCGTTACCAAGCTAGAGAGTGCCGAATGTCAAAAAACACCAATTTCTAAAAATTTTCGGTCCAGGAACCGGAATTTTGCCGACTCTTGTTAACAAGATATATATAGATATCTCGCCCCTTTTGAGTAGGGTGGAATCAATAGCCGCTAGAGTCTCAATTAATAATTTAACTTAAAAATAAGGCTTCAGACCCATATTATGTTAACATTTGACTCAAAATTAGCCTGTCAAATATATTTATTGAAAATATCAAATATTCTATCTATCATCGGAAAAAATATTGAACCTATTATATACCAAAAATTACTTTTCTATGAAGATAAGTATGCATGTTTTACCATTTTTTAAAAAGGCTAAGCGTTATACATATAAAAAATATTTGTGTATTAAGGGGATGCTTTTATTCGCAAGGACTACTCTATATGTAAAGTAAAAAATAGTTAATATAAAAAGGTAAAAAAAATTTAATATGTTTCACCGTTTTTTTTTGCAACCAACAGCTTTACAATAAAAAAATATTTATGAATATTTTTTCGTTGTCTTGGGAGCTCTTTCATTCTTCTAAGCTACCCTGCATAGTGTAAAAAATGTTTATATGTACAAAACTATAAAATAAATTTCATGTTTGTTTGATGTTTCTGCAATACATTCTAAATTTACAAATACAAAAAAATAAAAGATATATATATATATATATATATATATATATATATATATATATATATATATTTATATATATATATATATATATATATATGTTTATATGTTTATATATATATATATATATATATATATATATATATATATATATATATATATATATATATATATATATATATATATAAATATTTTCTACATATTACACCCTTTATATATACTCACAAAATTTAACATCTGCGAGACTTTGACCCATATTATTTTTGGTTCAAATTTGAAACGAATTGGTTTGTCTGTTCTCAAGTTATTGCTCGAGGGAATTTTGTGTACAAGGTGATCGCGTATAATGTTACCCCCTTTAACTTTTTTGTTTCTCACTGTAGAAAAAAAAGTATTATATAAAAGTTTTAGAACTCACTGCATACTATTTGCACAACATATTTTTGTATATACAGGGTGTGTCATAAACAAATACCAAAGCAAAGTTACCTTTTTTAAATGGAACACCCTGTATATTGTTGCATTTTTGGATTCTACAGGAAATTCTAAACACATTTCATGTATAATATCCTATATCTAACATGAACCGTTTTCGACTTATTGCTGTTTGAAAATTAAATAATATGAGAAATAAGGTCGCGCAGGTCAAACATGTGTAATGAAACAAACTAAATAACACAAAGCAAAACTACGAACTAGAAAGCAGAAATATAAGTAGCTATACTAAATATAGAGTTGTTCGACTGGTCCTCCATTAACTTCAATACACCTTATTAAGGTTCTTCTTAATTTTTCCAAGGAGTTTCTGATCGACTCAGCATAATTAGTGTTTATTAGATTAATTTCATTTCTTATGAGTTGTTTAAGGTGTTCACGATTCTCTATGTTGTTTGCATTAATTCTATCTTTCAGTGTACCCCACAGGAAAGCATCTAAGGGTGTGAGGTCCGGACTATTAAGCGGCCATTTAATGGGACCATTCCGTCCGATCCAGTTTCCAAATATTTGAGTGAGATAGTTCGTTACTTCAACTATGTTGTGCGGCGGGGCGCCGTCTTGCTGAAACGTAAGTTGGTTTAAACGTGCTAGTGGTAAATCATCCAGAAACTCTGCTAACTCATTTTGAAGAAATTGCAAATATATATTCCCATTTAACACACCTTCAAAAAAATGTGGCCCAATGATTTTATTGTCAAGTATGCCGCACCATACATTTACAGACTGACGACCCTGATACTGGAATTCTCGGTAACTGTGGGGATTTTCTGTTGCCCAATGCCTCGTATTCTTCCTGTTTATCATTCCATTGGTGGCAAAAGTTGACTCGTCTGTCCAAAGAATTGTTTGTAGAAAGTTATTATTGTGGTTTATTATTCCCAGCATTTCACGGCAAAATTCTACTCTTTTCTCTTTTTGTGTGACGGTTAATTTTGGAGTAGGTCTAATTTTGAAAGGTTTGAAGCCAGCTAACTTAAGTGTTTTTTGAATTTTTCCATATGATGTATTTTTTGGATTATCTTGCATTTGCCTTAAGTCGGTTGAAATGGTTCTAATTGACTTACTCGGATTTTCTTGAATAGCCAGTAAAATGTTCAATTCGGTATCCTCGTCTTGTGGAATGCATCTTTTCTTTCTGTCTAAGTTTGAATCTCGTTGAAATTTAATAAATATTCTTCTAATGGTCTGTTTACAAGGAACCTTCATCCGTGCATTATTTCTTCGTAGTTCTTGCTGCGCCATTTTCACATTATAATTATTTTTAATATAAGCCATTAAAATAAACTGCTTTTCTTCTTTCGAATAAGGCATTTTTGAATATGAATTCTTACTGCTTATCAAAATTGACAACTTGTGTCACGAAGTTAACCAAGTTAACAGTATTGTTATCCATGGAAACCATAAAATACATCTTGACCTGCGCGACCTTATTTCTCATATTATTTAATTTTCAAACAGCAATAAGTCGAAAACGGTTCATGTTAGATATAGGACATTATACATGAAATGTGTTTAGAATTTCTTGTAGAATCCAAAAATGCAACAATATACAGGGTGTTCCATTTAAAAAAAGGTAACTTTGCTTTGGTATTTGTTTATGACACACCCTGTATATACAAAAATATGTTGTGCAAATAGTATGCAGTGAGTTCTAAAACTTTTATATAATACTTTTTTTTCTACAGTGAGAAACAAAAAAGTTAAAGGGGGGTAACATTATACGCGATCACCCTGTACACATATACACACATCCTTACAAACATTATTTTTCTTCTACAAATATGTTTTCTATTTTTTAAATTCTCTAAAACTTTATACTAAGAATGTATTTGCCAGCTCTTTATTTAAAATGCCTTAAACAATTAAATCCTTATAAATAACCTTACAAATTATTAAGTTTGTAATACGCCTTGAAGTATAAATAAAATCAATATTAAATGCTATCATACCGCACATGTAAAACATGTGAAACCCTTAATGGTGACTGATGATGATAAGCAGTCAGTATAAGCACAATATCTTCCAATAAGTTTAGAAAATCCAAAGCAGCGACTTTATATATACCCAGTAATTACTGTCAAAAATATATAACACGAAAGCATATAACATACTAAAGTCAGAGACACTATAAATAGCCCATACCGCACAGTGTAAAGCAAAAAATAGGAGTTCGACGTGTATCGAAGAAAGCAGTTATTTCGCAACCACAGTTAGAAGCGACTTTATATACCCAGTAATTAATGTCAAAAATATATAACATGAAAGAATATAACATACTAAAGTCAGAGACACTATAAATAGCCCATACCGCATAGTGTAAAGCAAAAAATAAGAGTTCGACGTATAATATAATAATAATATAATATATAACGCATATTATTTCACAACCACTTTAGTAGCCATTGTTAACATCATTTACTATTGTCTAAAAGGGAGATTAAGACATAAATATAAATACCTTTAAGTCTCCAAGCCAACCATGAATTTATTATATCGACCTTCAATTCGTATATAAATTAATTGCTATAACTTTATTTGCACACGATTCCTGATATATTTTTCGTGATGTATATCCATTTTCACCACTCCTCAAAGCATTTAAGATAGATCGTTCAACAGATATTTGCAAATTTTTCATATTAAAACATCGCTTTCCTGTCGCACAGTGTGGTAACATGTCAGTCAAAGCTACACAGCTGGCAGAGCCAGGCCAACTTGGAAAAGTGGCAAATTCAATGGCAAATGGAAAAATAATGAATTTTACGGAAAACTAGATTTTACTCAATTTTTCGGCCTATAAAAAAAATAAATATTTATCTATGTTTTGCAGAAAGAAGATGGAATTTTAGATATATTTAATTGTTTTTATCCCAGGAGATACCGATACGACTTTACGAAGGCCCAGAGAATGGCAACCAGAATTCGTGCAAGCCACAATTTAAAAATGTTTAGACCAGATTCTAGAGAAAATATAGGCGTTTCTTTGTATATTTACTTGATATACGCTAACGTAAAACCATAACGGAATCTATAGACAGAATATTGTTTATTTCTAAATGGCTCGCCCTGTATAAACCGGAGAGCAACTTTAGTGATGTAGTTTATAAATTCTTCGGAGGAAATTTGGGACCCCGTAAACAAATTTCACCCCTCGTTACTCTCCTCGCAAAAAAAAAGTGAAATATAGGAAAATTGAAAAGATGGAAACAGTTTTTGTTTAGTTTCTCTACATTACGACCGCCTTCTCCCCATTTAAGGTATATGAATCCTATAATGATTTTAAATCTAATTTATGTTTTCCGTAGAATCCCCTTTTTACCTTGCAAAAGTAGTCGGGGTTTCGACTTCGCAAAGTTACAAATCATTTTGGCATTTTTGAAGATATTGTGGTGAAAATTATGTTATACATAACCAAACATACACACACACACGCATATGTATAAACATCATAATTTTTCGGTTTACTCATGGTTTCTATTTTATTAAATTTAGTCTCTTCTTTATAATATATGGTATACAGAATTCTGTTTAAAATACATGCAATCCAGAAGATATTGGAAAATATCTGGACCTACTTATATCGAATTAAAAACTTGGTGATTTGTCAAAACATTTATCCTGACGTTTCTCGATCAAATCTATCCGTCACGGCCTACCTTAAAAAAGGCTATTATCTTTAAAACGACTAAAATTTACATTTTTTTGGTGAACCTCGATTTTTCTGTACCTCCGACAAAAAAAACATAGTTTCTTGTAGAAAAAAAAAAGAACTTTTAATGGGCCTTGTAGCTTTTGTCTCAGAAGGTTCCAATACGTCATTACGAAGGTGGACAAACAAATGTCGTGCACCCTACATTTCAAAAATTATTCGAAAAACGTCCTTAACTTCGATCATACTGAATTTTATGCTAGTCTCTAGAGGAAATTTGGACGTTCCTTAGGTTTTACTTGATTTGCCTAGAGTCAACAGTATAGATGATGCAGTGCCAAACTTAAAACACTAATGAAACATACAGAAAGATAATTTCAGTTCTATTTCTAAATAGCTCGGCCTGTATAAACGGGAGAGCAATTTTGGCGACTTGGTTTTTTAATCCCTGGGAGAAACTTTGGGGTCACATAAACTATTCTTGTTCCATATTACTCTTTTCGCAAAACAATAGTGAAATCTGGCAAAATTTGAAGGACAAAAATAGTTTTTTTTTTTGAAATTTCGACCAGTTTATACGCATTTGAGATATAGATATCCTATTTCGATTCTGAATCTGCTTTATAATCCTCAATGAACCCCCGTCTCACCTTGGTCAAAGTAGTCGGGTTTCAGCTCCGCAAAATGCCTCCAAAGCTACCTCATTTTTTACCTCCTTTTTATTTTTTTAACCGTCATCATGCGTTCTGATGTCGCTCGTTAACAAACTTGTCCGAGATTTCGGAAAAAAAAAATCCACCTCGTGATACAAAAAAAAAGCCTCTATCGAATGCCGTCTAAGTTCTTATACGCAAACGGCGCGCCCATTTAAGCTCTAGAATAATTGATAAAATTTTAGCCCAGGAACCGAGAAACTGAGGCTACTCTTGTTAACCAGATATATATATATATATATATATATATATATATATATATATATATATATATATATATATATATATATATATATATATATATATATATATATATATATATATATATATATATATATATATATATATATATATATATATATCTAAATATATATGTATATTTTTATATATATATATATATATATATATATATATATATATATATATATATATATATATGTATATATATATTTATTTCAGTCTCCAATGTCTCTCATTGACATTAATTTTTCTTTCCTCAATCAGAATCAATCCGCGGGAAAAGAAGTCGACCTTGTTTCCATTTGCGATAGAGACTTGGACTCTGAATATGAACACAGGTCAGTACTCGTACATTTTTCTACAGCTACAGACGATAAAAATAATAAATTTTTCAAAAACAAAAAACCACACTTGGGTGGACTATCATGTTGGCAAATATACTTTTTAATTTTGGCCATCCGGAAATTCTCGGTTTTCCATCTCCAACACCAGATATTTTTGTTCTAATATGGCAACCTGGTAACCTTAGACGTTGAGCGGCTTCTTCGGTAATAAAGAATGAATGAATGACTGTGGGACTTGATCAATAAGGATTCTTAACGTCTGCGGTGAACTTGAAGTGGCAACTTCGACAAGTGGTGTTGCGAGTAGAACATTCTTTTCTTTTTTAGTTTGGTTGGTTGTAGTATTCCTATAGGGTGATCGTTTGTTCTTCTTGGATAAGGGGTATTTAGGGGGTTTCTATACGGATTGTTTCAAACTCCTGAGGGACCTCTGGGTTGGTAGTCTGTTGACCGATGTTGATTTTGTTGCTACCAGTCAACGTGTAGAAGGGTGTGATGTTGACGGCTACATATTGCACCTTGTTTGCTTACTGCTTTGCTTGCTAACAGATGTGCTTCCCTTGGATATACTTGAGTCTTTTTAGCGCTGACAGTGCCTTAAACTTTTGCCAATGGAAGGTCATGTGTTGCTAATCGCTGCAGAATAGACAGATTGAGCTACTGAATCGCTTTTACGCTTGATACGACTGTTTATAGTGACTGAAATCTTCTCTCAAAAAAATTTATAAATTCTTTAAAATCTAGGATGACGTAAGGCTTCTGGAGACTTTGTTCGTAAGGGCGATTGGTTTCAGGATTCCATTTTCTGTTGATTATTCGGATTTTCATAGGAAATGATGATTTTTAAGGGCCTGTGGGCATTTACTGGTGATATCGTGCAGTGTTTTAGCTTCTGTGCGTCTTCCTTTGTAACTGTTGGTAAATTCAATATTTTGTCTAGTAGTTTAAACATCTTTTGTTTTCATATCGCTTCTGAAATAAATCATATGTTGAATCATGGGTGATTTCGATTGATTCAAGGTGCTGAATTAACTTGCTTGCTTGTTTAGTTTCTGTGCGTCTTCCTTTGTAACTGTTGGTAAATTCAATATTTTGTCTAGTAGTTTAAACATCAGTAGCCTTTTGTTTTCATATCGCTTCTGCAGTAAATCCCATGTTGAATCGCAGTTGACTTCGATTAATTCAAGGTGCTAAATTAACTTGCTTGCTTCTCCACATGTCTTCAGGTAGTGCATTTTCTCGGCCTTCATCAACATTCGGTTCTCGTAAATTACTTTTTGAAGATATCCAAAAATGTACACGAATTTTCATATCTTCCATGAAAGATTGCAATAGGGAGTGCTAAATTTCGTTGAGGGTGATTTACTATAATTTGTTGATTTGGAGCGACCACGTTTTCTTGAGTTCTCAATGACAGTTTTTCAAGGGCTTTTTCGTATTGGCTTAGCGTCTCTGCATATGTGTCTTTGGTAAAGTAGTCATTCTGAAAAGTTTCTTCATTGATCCTGATTTCTTTGTGAAGGTATTGGACAGCATCCCACTGTTTCTTAATTTTTTCCATCTGTAACTGAGAGCGGGGTTTAGATTTAATTATTTCTTAAATACTCAAAAAGCTGTGAATACTATCAACTCATATATATATATATATATATATATATATATATATATATATATATATATATATATATATATATATATATATATATATATATATATATATATATATATATATATATATATATATATATATATATATATATATATATATATATATATATATATATATATATATATATATATATATATATATATATATATATATATATATATATATATATATATATATATATATATATATATATATATATATATATAGTATTCACAGCTTTTTGAGTATTTAAGAAATAATTAAATCTAAACATTGCTCTCACTTACAGATGGAAAAAATTAAGAAGCGGGGTTTAGTGAGATGCTGCTGTGAATACTATCCTCATATATATATATATATATATATATATATATATAGTATATATATATATATATATATATATATATATATATATATATATATATATATATATATATATATATATATATATATATATATATATATATATATATATATATATATATATATATATATATATATATATATATATATATATATATATATATATATATATATATATGAATCAAGTTTATTTTCAGAATGACTACTTTACCAAAGACACATATGCAGAGACGCTAGGCCAATAAGAAACAGAAAAAGCCCTTGAAAAACTGTCATTGAGAACTCAGAAAACGTCGTCAGGCTCCAAATCAACAAATTATAGTAAATCACCCTCAACGAAATTTAGCAGTCCCAAAAGTTTCTATTGCAATCTTTCATGGAAGATATGAAAGTTGGTGTACTTTTTTGGATATCTTCAAAAAAGTAATTTACGAGAACCAAATGTTGATGAAGGCCAAAAAAATGCACTACCTGAAGACATGTGGAGAAGCAAGCAAGTTAATTCAGCACCTTGAATCAATCGACGTCAACTGCGATTCAACATGGGATTTATTGCAGAAGCGGTATAAAAACAAAAGGCTACTGAAGTTTAAACTACTAGACAAAATATCGAATTTACCAACAGTTACAAAGGAAAAAGGACAGAAGCTAAACAAGCAAGCAAGTTAATTCTGCACCTTGAATCAATCGAAGTCACCTATGATTCAACATGGGATTTATTGCAGAAGCGATATGAAAACAAAAGGCTACTGATATTTAAACTACTAGACAAAATATTGAATTTACCAACAGTTACAAAGGAAGACGCACAGAAGCTAAAACAACTGCACGATATCGCCAGTAAATGCCTGCAGGCCCTTAAAAGTCATCATTTCATATGATAATCCGAATAATCAACAGAAAATGGAATGCTGAAACCAATCGCTTTTACGAACAGAGTCTCCAGAAGCCTCACCTCATCCTAGATTTTAAAGAATTTATAATTTTTTTTGAGAGAAGATTTCGGTTACTATAATCCGTCGTATCAAGCGTAGAAAAGCGATTCAGTAGCTCAAGCTGTCTATTCTGCAGCGATCAGCAACACTTGACCCTCTATTGGCAAAAGTTTAAGGCACTGTCAGCGCAAGGAAGACCCAAGTATATCCAAGAGAAGCACATCTGTTAGCAAACAAAGCAGTAAGCAAACAAGGTGCAATATGTAGCCGTCAACATCACACCCTTCTACACGTTATCAACAAAATCAACATCGGTCAATAGACTACCAACCAACAGAGGTCCCTTAGGAGTTTGAAACAATCCACAATGAAACCCCCTAAACACCCCTTATCCAAGAAGAACAAACGATCACCCTATAGGAATACTACAACCAACCAAACTAAAAAAGAAAAGAATGTTCTACTCGCAACACCACTTGTCGAAGTTGCCACGTCAAGTTCATCGCAGCCATTAAGAATCCTTATTGATCAAGTCCCACAGTCATTCATTCATTCTTTATTACCGAAGAAGCCGCTCAACGTCTAAGGTTGCCAGGTTGCCATATTAGAACAAAAATATCTGGTGTTGGAGATGGAAAACAGAAAATTTCCGGATGGCCAAAATTAAAAAGTATATTTGCCAACATAATAGTCCACCCAAGTGTGGTTTTTTGTTTTTGAAAAATTTATTATTTTTATCGTCTGTAGCTGTAGAAAAATGTTCGAGTTCATATTCAGAGTCCAAGTCTCTATCGCAAATGGAAACAAGGTCGACTTCTTTTCCCGCGGATTGATTCTGATTGGGGAAAGAAAAATTAATGTCAATTAGAGACATTGGAGACTGAAGGTCCCTTATAGGTTTTCTTAGCTATCGTTTTGTCATTTCATATTGTTATCAAATTTACGTTGACTTTGTTTAAATTAAAAACTGGTTCTTTAGGTTTGTTAGTTCTGAAAAGGTATTATGTTTAAAAGTTCTATAGCTTTTATCGTGTCGAGTAAAGTATTTAGGGACTTTGAGCGACAAGCTTGATAAGCTTGTCGAGCGCTCTCTACTCACCTGAAGAACTTGATTGATTCCCCTCGCCAAACAAATGTGTGAGCTTTTGCTCAGAAGTTGGGGCGGGGTGGCTGGGCTGTGAATTATTTGACATACATTTTTTGGGAACTATTCCAGAAGTTGAAATAGCCACGGTATGCAATTTGACAAAGTTTTAGGAATCAAAGTCTGAATCTATCAGGCAAAATATTTTAAATAGCAACGGGAGTCAGTCGCACGGTATAATCGGGTCAAGATTAAACTAAGAACGCTACCGGGTAGATACCTAACCCTTAGCCTAGTTTACAAAATTCTCAAAACATTTAAATAATTTAATTTCTTATAAAATCCTGACATATGATCCGTGGACCCTGTGTAGGCTTTGCTAAGTCCATACACCGTTAATAAATATCTCACTTTTTGATTGCAAGTCGTTTTTAACGTTCAAGAAAACCACTGTTTTTGTCACTGTCATTTTTAGTGTTCAGTTATACGCACTAACTCTGTACGTAAAAAGGTTTTAAGTTTACAATTTAAAAGTTTCAAAAATCACACAAGCAATTTCTACAAAATCACTTGGAAAAATTGTTTTTCAGTTTATCAAAAATCAAAGTTTTTTCCAAAAAATCAGAAGTTAGCAAATCTTTCGAATTAGGTAACTGAAAAAGTTACTGTCCAAAAATATGCAAAGTACTTAAGACATAAATCAACTTTAAAAAAAAATTAAAAATAACTAATATCTATAATCTTTTTCTCAACAAGACTAAAATGTATATATGAATAATAAAAATATTGAAAAATAAAAATCTTTTAAAGTTTAAAAATATACAAAAATTTTTAAATGCAAAAAAATTATTAATTATCAAAAAAAATTTAATATAAATTTTAATAATTGACAAACTTAAAAAGATATTCTAACCAAGCTTATTGAGCCCTATCAAATCCACCCGGATAACGCCGGTTACGATTCGATACGCGAAAATGTCTTTTCAAAATATTTAACAAAGTCAAAAGTCTAAAAATACTAAAAGTGTATGTTATTAATAAATATAAAAATACGCAAATATATATAAATATAGCAAAATCAAAAAATCAATCAAAAGGCACGTTTAGTTCTAATTGCCCCTAAAATTAACAATCCTCCTCACTCAAGAGAGATTGATAACTTTGGTAGCTGACGTGCCAAGAGACTCTCTAAAGGAAGAGTTTTAGTTTAAGAGAACAAATTCACCAAGCGTACCTAAATCTACATCCTAATCTAGCTTTACAAAAATCAAGTTTAGTTGTATAACAATAATTTATGTTTAAACAACTAGATTTATAAATTAGAGTTATCACTCGGAGATAATCCAATTTAAAGTTTTATATCAAAGTCAAAATCAGGTAAAAAGCCCAATCAAGGGTAGATCATTAATAAATCAAGTAAAAATAGAGAACAACATTATTATCACACTATTAGTTTGCAAAAAAAGCAAGTTACAAAATCAAAAATGTTTCAGAGTCAAAATAAGTAAAAATCACGAATCAGTATATAGTTTCAAATATCAAAATAGCAAAACTCAGAAACTTTGATTGTGCAAAAAGTTTAAAATGCAAAAATGAAAAAATAGTGACAACAATTACGCCAAGAAGCACTTAAAACAAATATACTAAGAACATTTTACGTGAGAGTGACTGTGAGTTACTCAATATATATCTTGGAGAACGCTTATGAGATAAGAACGGAGACTCCGGCTCACCTGTTTCTTCCTCGCGCAATTTAGACAGCCAGTATTTTTTCTTCCAAATATCCCCTTGAGAGCATAGATCAATGGAACCAGATCTAATCTCCTAGGATGATCTTCACAATTTAAGCTCTACTCGGAACCTCTGTGCAGTGGAACATATCGATACAATGATCCGGCGTATTCCAACGTTGGGAACTAAAGTGCAATATTTCTCTCGAAGTCTTTTGGCTGTATCACTAATAAGGACAATTAAGAAACGCACTAATATACACAACCGGTGTTTAAGGAGGACAAATTAAGAACACATGAGACACTCACGAGATTAGCGAACAATCTGAATCGATTTGAATCAAGTTGAAAAGTTTAGTCTATATTTAGTAGTTTGCTGCCGACGTTACGGTTACTCCTTTCCTGCCACTTTGGACCAATGGTGGCCATTCTGGGCGGAGTCCGTTGAACGAAACTCAAGTCAATTTTTCTCAGTTTGTTCCGATTTTATTTACTGTTCACATCTCCTGAGAAACTTTCAAGTCCTGCAGGAGCCTTGTTTTTGATTATTTTTTATATCGTGTATTTTTTTGTGCTTTTTGGCAGTTTCAGATTTTTTCAACTACTATTTTCTTTTTTCCAAAAAAATAATATTTCGGCTCTAAAATGGTTATTAAACGTTAATACACATTTAGTTCATCAATCCCTGAAGGTTTGCGATTTTTTCTCAAAGTGGTTTTGTTGTAATCGCAAGTTTTCGGTAGGACCTGGTGCTGCGCTTCCGAGGCCTTTTTTCTACCTTCAACGTAGTTTTTTCGAATTAGGTTTAATGATAAAAAATGTTTTTTTTTATTTCAGCTATCTTTTAGTGAAAATCCGATTTTGATTCATGAAAGACCGAAAATGCAAAAATTAACTTTTTTTGTTTTTAACTTTAGAAAGCTGAATTGCCTAGGAGGTAGTTTTTGTCATTTAGAATTTTTTACAAAGAATAACTTTTCCCAATATCGGTTTTGATTTTTGAGATACCGAGGTGGCGTCCTTTCAAAGAACGCGTAGCCTCAAATTCTGGATTTTCATTTGCTGATAATTCCTTCGGGAATTAAGCAATCTGGCTCAAATTTTTAGAGAAGTTGTCTTTGTTATAAAAACAATCCCTATGTTTGCACTCTTCCGAAAAAAAACCAAAGCATACCTCATTGAAAGACCTTTTTACTGCGTTAATGATTTTTATAATGAAAAAGTCTCTATTTTATTTGCTTGTTTAATTAAATCTCTCTTGGGTGTCATGTTGCTGCGTAGCATTTGAAAATATTTTATAAGGAATGAACTGTCTGATAGTCCGTTAATATTAATTATTTTTCTTACATATTGGATTAAAGTTATACATTTTCTTTTTTTTCTAATAAACTTTAATTACTATATTAGTTCAGTACACTTTTTGTTTACCTTCACTTATTTTGCTTGTATAATAATAACAAAATAGAGTTTAAGGTCCCGTAATTTTAATTTCAATGTCATGGAAATTATTCACCTCGCATATGAGCCTATGAAAGCCAGAGTGGTCTAAGTCATATTTTTTTGTTTTGAGATAAATGAAGTTAAAGTTTAGGAGTTATTTGAAAATCCCAAATCAATTAATTGTGTCGCTCTTTACGTCACTGTTTTAGAATAGGACCAACTTAGATTTTAAGAATAAAAAACATATTCTATCTCAAGTTTGAGCATGTTTTTTTTGCATATTTATGACTTGGACCACTCTGACTTCCAACCGTTTGGTGACTGGAATTTATAGTGGTAGTTATATTCCATTAGGTTTGGAATTAAAATAGCCATTATTATCGATGAATGTAATTTTAATAATAAACTGAACATAGTTTTCAAAAAATGATAATGGTAAACATGAATAAATACAAAAATAGGGTATTACAGTTGTTCATCTAGTGAAACATTATCTTCCAGAGGGCCGATGTCTTCTATGTTTTGACATGTTATTTCCAAATCCTTGAAATATTGCTGGTGGATTGGCGGGATAAACTGATACAGTTCTTCCATATTCTTTTTCTTTTTGGCACTAATAGGTAATCTGGTTTGATTGAGTACCGGTG
The DNA here is from genome assembly GCA_030620095.1 of Kuschelorhynchus macadamiae. Lineage (NCBI taxonomy): Eukaryota > Metazoa > Arthropoda > Insecta > Coleoptera > Curculionidae > Kuschelorhynchus > Kuschelorhynchus macadamiae. The sequence continues at coordinate 168,324 of JAUTXW010003629.1, forward strand.
TGTCAATATTTTTGAAGTCTGGAACTCGACCTTTTTTATTTGGAAGCAAATCCATTACCTTGAATGGAAGGGTTTCATTCAGAGTTTCTTTATAAAATATTTTATATGGTTCGGACTTCTTGAAATGAAGCCACTGTATCTTTAACCATGACACTTGTTCATTATCGGTATTTGTCTTCCGGCGAGTTACTGCTTTTTCTAGTAGTTCCGTAGAAACAAAATCTGTTCTCTTCATTTTATGTAGATGAAAAAATGGTTTCCCGCTTTTACACTTCTCAATTATGGAGTAGCAGTCCTCAGGCACGTATTTTATTCGATTTTTCGCATATTGTTCAACAATACCAAAATCACGATCATTGGGCAGGAACGAATGTCCAGACACCATAAATTTGTGGTCAATTTCCTCTAAGTTTACTAGTTCAGCGTCGACGAGTAGTTTTAGCCACAACAAACACTGTTTCAGATTGCGATTCTGACCTCCACAAGCATCACTGAATGCAATAATGTGTTTGGCATTTTTCGCATGAGTTAAAATATGCTTTCGGATGCAAGAACCGATTTCTTGAAACCCGCGAGAAGAAATGGTTTCATCCCATGCATACATAAAAGCATTTTCTTCTTCTGACAATTCGTGTATGCCAAAATTGTAGACATACATATTTCGTTTATAGTAGGCAACCGAACACGTCAAAGTTGGGAAAGGCAGTGCTTTTTCTAAGTCGAAGGTAAAACCATAGAATTCACCCTTATTAATAATACAGGTAATTTTATCTTATTTTAAAGATTCCCTGGCTTTTTCTGCTTTTCGTAAATGTAAGTCATGTTGAATTTTAAGGTCACTTTGTTCCTGCGCTTCGGTCGAAACACTAAGCTTTGATTTGAAAGTATCACATTTGACGCAAGTATCTTTCAGGGGAACATGAAAATGTAAATTAAAGTCACGGTGAAAAATTTTTCGATACATCGCTTCTGAAACTGCGGTATTGTTCTCTTCATCGCACTTCTCTTTATACAAATTATACATAATTCGAATATTTAGGTTGTTATCTAGATATTTTCTCAAAGGGTTATGAGCTCTGGTATAATGGGATTGGTAAGCGGGAAAACTGTTAATGTGACTACGCACGTCTTCTAGGTTTTCCTCTGAAGTTTTATTTTTCGGAGGGTGTTTTCCCCGTAAGTCTTCTCCAGGAGATGATGTACGCCCTCGTATTAAGGCACGCGATAGGCGTCCATTAGATATTTTGTATGTATCCAGAAAAAACTGTTTGCAAACTTTGTACGATGTATCTAGGTTTATAAAGTAGTTGTTTGAAACACTTTTCAATTTTCTAATTCCACTTCTTGGGCGATGGACTTGTGGCAGGCATTGTTTAACCGCACCACATAAAAAAGCATTTTGTGTCGAAAAACTGCCGGTTTTCCAAAAGTTTTCGAAAGCTCTTCTTCTCTGTTCTTCTGGAATTTTCTCAAAACACTTTTTCTTGCAGTTGCAGTTCACGTTCGAAAACTGCTTTGCCGGAACTACCTTGTGGCTGGTACTAACGTACTCCTCTCCACAATTCCTATTTCTTTTTCTCACAGCAGACCTATGTTTGTGAGGCTCTCTGTAACGTTTCCTACCAACACGCTTTGTAACATTCGAGGTTTGAGATCTATCTCTTGGCTGAATTTCGTTTTCGCCTAGAACCAAAAGTAGAAATAAGTTTCCCGTCTCTCATCAACAACATGTTTGAGATACTCTGTCAGTGGCGGCTGGTGCATCGGCGCTCATGAGGTCACGAGCCGCCACTGTACTCTGTATAGACTGCAGTAAAACAAAATGTGGTTTATACTTGTTGCCGAAAACATCATTTATTTGCAAATGTACCTTTATTTTGTAATTTCATTCATCTGTTCCAATGTTTACTTCAAAAATATAGGTTATGTGTTCTAAACTATGCTTAAATGAAATATGTACCTGATACAGAAGAATCGGACTCCGGGGAATCTTCTGGTTCATATTCACTCTCACTGGCACTAAAAGGTTCTTTATCGGACTCAGTAGAGCTCATTCTTCTTAATAATAATTCACGTCTTTAGATTTATTAGAACACAATAATAAACACTGCAGCTACAAAGTATTTTGACAGAATGGGCTAAGTCAGACTTGTACCACTCTAACGTGCAATAATATGATGATCATGTCTTACAATCAATATACTAGCGACATCTGTGAGTAAACTAGCAAAGAGACATTTTTCATATTAAAGTGGACGTATAGAAAACTATGTAAAGAATCCGAATATGTATAAATCGCAAAAATGAAAAATCTTGACTTGGACCACTCTGGCCTTTCATAGGCTCATATGTATTGTTTATTTTTTTTGTTAGGTCACCTCGATTCATTAACCGAACATTTACAATTTACGTATTTGCATTGAGCTATCGAAAAATATGATTTTTTTCGATTAATATTTAATTTTTTTATTGTTTTGTTTTTTCTTTTTATAAAGTAAATGGCGCTTTGTCCATAAAATTGTTAGAATTTTCCTGCGACAATAAGGCATACTTTCGATTGTTTGTTTGTTGTTCAGTTAGCCCCTTTCGATTTTCCATTTCGGCCCTTGGCCATTTTCAAAGGGAAAAAAGCTTGTTTCGAAGTATGACTTTATAAGTTTGTTATTTCGTAACCGATTTTGATGAATCTTTTTTCAGTTTGTTTGCTGCAATAAGGGCTTTCAGAAAATGTTGTTTTTGAGATGAAGAATTTTGGAAATTTATGTTATTTTTCAAACTGCAAGAATTAATTAAGATATTGAAATGAAACTTGAATAGGCGTGAAGCGCATAAGAAGTTATACTTTTTGACAAACTTTCATTGTTCATGTTTGTTTATATAGAAAATGTTGTTATTGATTTTATTTATGAATCGCACAAAGTCCGATATACAAGGTTAACGCAAACCATGCCAAAGCAACATCTCCATATGCATAACATGGTAGCTGGAAATATGAAATTTTAGCAGATACTACCTTCAAGACACCTGAACCCTTAGAGAGAAAACTCCGGAGGGTTTATTGAAACAAACCACTGAACTAGGTTGGATCGTGTCCAGTCCCATACTTTCTGAAACACAAAACGTTAAAGTCATTGGCGTGATTGGTCAGTGCGACGAAGACAAACAGTTAACTAAATTCTGGGAGATTGAAGAAATGTCACTAGTTCAACAATAATTAACAGATGAAGAACAAGCTTGCGAAGAACTCTACGAAAGAACTACAGAACGAGTCGTCGACGATAGATTCATAGTCCGTATTCCTTTCAAGCAGAAAGACTTGCGAACGTTGAAAAGAAATTTAAACAAGACGAACACCTGCAAGAACAATATATAGCATTCATGGATGAGTATTTCGATTTAGGGCATATGACAAAAGTTAGACGCCATGAAATAAATCAAAGAAAAGTACTGTATTCCCCATCAAGCCCTAGTTAAAGAAGCAAGTATTTAAACTACCCGTTTAACAGTTGTCTTTGACGCATCCTGGAGAAGCTCCACAGGCATTAGCCTTAACGAGATAATGCACGCAGGTCCAAGACTACAACCAAATATAGCGGACATAGTTGTTTGTTGAAGAAAATATCAAATTGTATGTTGCGCAGACATAGAGAAAATTTATAGACACATTAAAATCCATCCAGAAGATCAACCATTCCAGAGAATTTTATGGAGGGAAGATGCCACTCAACCAATGTTTGAACATAAACTCACCACTATTACATACGGAATCACGTCAGCTGCGTTCCTGGCTATTAAGAAACTTCAAATACTGGCAATTGACGAAACAAACAAATTTCTTGCAGTTCCGGTAGCACACAACGTCTAAGCAGCTCTCGAGTCCCAAAAACAATACTACATGCTCAGTTCAGCCAAATTCAATTTAAGAAAATGGTCAACCAACTCGCCTGCATTACCGAAGTCTGTTCCAGAGTAACTTAGGGATCAGAAGATTGAAGAATTACCGGCTAAAAATCCTTAGGCGTTTTGTGATTCCCAGGAGATGAGACATTTAAATTCAAAATACAAGTTTCCGAAATCGGCAAGCTAACGAAAAGAAATATTCTATCAGAAATTTCCAAACTTTTCGACCCCTTGGCATGGCTAGCACTAGACCTTGTTCAAGCAACACTCGTTATCCAACATTTGTGGCTACGAAATTTCGTCTGGGACCAGCCCGTTGATCAAGAAATATCCATAAGATGGTTGCAGTTTCAAAGCAAAATAAAAGAAGAAATGAAGAAATCCCTAGATGGATGCATTATCCGATCTACAAAATAGAACTACATAGACTCTGCGATGCATCAGAAAAAGCTTAAGGTGCAGTAACTTACAGCAGAATAACAGAAGGAACTAATCATATCGTCACACTCTTGCAAAATCAAAATTTGTCCCAGTAGAAAATAAAACAACCTTACAATTGTTAAAAATTTTAAGTTTAGTCATTAGATTTTTAACACAAAAGACATTCCCTGAAACGATTCTATGATCACCCCAGGCTGGATAAAAGGTGGGTCCACACAATAGCGAACCTTTGTAGCAAACAAAGCGAAATAAACAGAAATACATCACAAGTTTCCTGAACCACGTCAAATCCCAAGAAAACTCTGCAAATGTAATCTCTGAAGGATTAGATCCTAATAAAGTAGAAATAGCTTATCTTTGGTGGAGAGACTCTCATTGGCTCAATTCATCTAACAATCTTGTTATAAAATGGTATCCGAAGTACAAGAAGAATTAAAATCAACTTGCCACAAAGCTTAGATTATAATAACAAGTGACATATGGGAAAAATTCTCGGAACTTACAAACATGCTATGAACATTATCCTACTACTACCGATTCGTCAAAAGAAGAAACAGCCTCATTCTCTCAGTCAAAGAAAAAATCGTCAAACTTATTTAAACACCAAAAAGTCCCGAAGAACATAAATCATTGGAGAATAAAAAGAGCATCGACAAAACAAGCAAGCCTCAGAATTTAAGCCGCTTTCAGGACAGCAAAGGTATCATTCGAGTTGGACGAAGACTGGAGAATGCATCGACAGCCTACGATAAAAAAACACCCAATGATCTTTCCCTCTAACAGCCACATGTCTAAGGTAGTTATAACAGAGTCTCACAAGAAAACTCCATAGTGGTAACCAAGCAAGTCTCTCATACGCTGGCTTATCTACTCGTCGGTGGGGAAGATTCTGAAAATCTTCATTAAAACCTAATTTAACTTGAATGGTACCATCAGGGCTATATTTTATAACTTTAATATTATTAACGGTAGGATCATTTACCCGCCGGCCTGGTCTTATGGAGTCAAATTTCGGTGACATTGAATAATCTTTTATAAAGTCGAAATTAATGTTTTTAACTAAATAAGGATTTATTTTTCTCGCACTTGTTGTAACTTTAAAGTAATTGCTTGGTAAATATATTGACTTATTTTTAAGATACTTTTCGATAGTAGCGTGAACCGAATCTACTTCCATTTGCGTGTGTCCGCGCTCAAGATATTTTTGGTAAATTGTAATGTTCTTATGAACACTTAAGCTTAACAAGGCATTTGACAATACAAAATTTTTATTCTGATAAGTGCACCCATCACTCCATATTATAAGGGTTTTATTTAAGTCTTCAATCTGTAAAAGGTAATCAATGATACAACTAGCAAAAGTATTGGCTGTAATATCGGCCTCGGTTTCATTAAACCAATAGCAAACACAGTGGTGACTATTAATGTAAAATACGGTAAAATTATGACAAAGTAATTTTGTTTTATAATATAAAGCTGAAGCATTGAGAGATAGGCATACTTTTACACCCTGCATATCTTGAGCTAAAACAATAACTTTGCCTTGTGCGCCCAAGAGTTTATCTTTATTTTTCTCTTCCCTCGCTAATGTTTTTCTTGTAATGTTTTCTTCGTAGGTCTTATCATCTAAATTTTTGGCTTCATATGAACAGCAGGTATTGCATTTATCTTTTTTGGGTGGCTGGAAAGCAATATTTTGGTCTTTTACAGTACAATCAAATGTATGCCTGCATAAAGGCTTAGCGCTGAGATTCTTTTCCAAAAAGTATTTCTGATATTCTCTATAAACTGCAGACATAGAATGTTCATATATTGGTTCCAAATACAACTTACTAGTAGATTTTCTGCAGTAATGGGATGGAAGTTTTGCTAAAGAATCCAGAAATTGTACAAGAATTCCTTTCGCAACAGCACTGTCATTTCTAGGTCCCTGATTTTTTCGTACAGTAAGGTTTGCAGCTTCTTTTGAAGGATGAATCCCTGATTCACAGTTTTGAACCCATTTTAAAACACTCCATTCTCGAAGACCGAATGTCGAAAGAAAAGTTGTTTTACATACCTTAAATACTCTTCCATTTATATTAAGTGTATATTTTAAAGTTGAGCTTCTTCTTGAAACATCAGTCGGACCCTTTGTCAATCGCGCCGGCTCTGCTTTTGTAACAAGCGAACATATGTATATTTTTCTTTGGTCCCAACTCATTTGGGACCAAAATTTGATGAACAGTTGGTTTCTGTTTTCTTCGGAAATTTCCTGACAGTTGCTGACTTTCGATTTAAGGCATACATTTGAAGTGCAGCGGGGGCCCATTTTTCTCTCATCTCTTTCAGTCCCTCTTTTGGCAGGCGCACCTTTAGCTCTACTCCAACCCTTGTAAGATTTTCCTTGCTCTCTTAACTTTTTGTTTTTATAGTCTGTCCAGTTTTCCATATTTCTTTTTCTTTTACAACTTTTTATCCCTACGTAGTCATCTTCTGAGTCTCTGGAGTCTTTTCTTAGGTTTTCTTTTATTATAGGGCTCTTTGTTACTTCCCGTCTATCGTCAAAATCGGTAAATGCATTTGTTAATTTGTTTAAGGAAGGTGAGTATCTTGATGCGTTCAGCATTTCTTCACAATTTCTTTTATTGAAGTTCTGGTCTATATCGGACAAAGTAGGGTCATTTTGCTTGTACACTATCTTGTGGTTAAGGCAGTTATCTTCTTGATGGTTTTCTACATACTCATGTAATTCATCTTTTTTATCTAAAAGCGTTCGTGCTTCTACCTCAGTTTGTGATTCCTCTATTGATCCAACGTTTAACAGACAATCTTGAATGTCACTACAAATATTTTCTAAATTTTTATCCATAAAAGATATGTTTTCTGTAGAGTAAGAGCAATTAAAAAGGCTTATATTATTAGAATAACAGTCATCGGATATAATATTGGACACATTTTCTATCGAAAAATCTTCTGAAATGACATCTTGATTTTCTTTATCTTTTTCTTCGTTTGTTCGAATGGTAGGATTTAATGGTTGGATAATCGGACTTGCCTGTATGTTACTTGTTAATTCGTTTCCCACTTCATTGTAAATTTTACAGTTTTCTAAAATAATAGGTTCCAAGTTCCAAGTTGCTCACTAGGTCATTTTGGTAAACACAACATTTCACTATATTATTGCCTTCTAGTAAGTTAGTTTTGGGGAGATTTGCAAATATTCTATCAACTCGAGTTGGAAAATATTTTTTAATTTCCATTTTTGTAAATCTGTAAAAAAATAAAGATTATAAAAATAAATGTTAAAAAATATAAAAAAGGTTAAATATATAAATCATTGGACTGAAAATTAAAAAATTAAGCATAAAAAACACAGCATTTGATAAATTCAATATATAGTGTTGTATCACGTCTGAAGCATTTAAGACAATGTTCAAATCTTTAAAACTTCTGTGTTTATGTAATGATAATTATTTGTTAAATTTCAGTTCAATAATTCACAAATAAAATAGTTTTTTAATATTTTTGAACGTTTCCTTTATTTTGTACTTTTTAGCATTATTTTTTATGACCCGGTATTAGGCATTATTTACGATTGAACATTACAATATTGTGTTGTCATTGGGTTTATATATTATGTATACCAAATCTCAGTGTAATTACAAACACGAGAATTTTTTTACGTTTATTTTATTAGGTAAATTTGGCATTTTTTACCCATCTTGTATAAAACCTTAACAATTGGACACCACAGTGTTGTATTGTAATCGTATTATAATTCCGATAACCGGAAATGCTTCAAAAGTTGTTTGCAAGGTTTGACTCAAACAATACTAACAAACTAACATCTAATTAACATACAAGTGAAACTAAATAAAAGCTTTTTAAAAGCAAATCCTATTATGCATTGGTGAAAACAAGTATTTGCGATCTTTTTATTAGTTGGACTTAACGTTTAGTACATGTGATAACTCGTATCTACATGTCTTCAAACATTCGTAATAAATAGGGCTAATAAAGAATAAAATGGGTTATCTTTTTTTACATAAAGAAAGCAATAATAACCAAACTGTATAAAATTTATACTAATTTTATCGATAAAAACTGCAAAAACTTACCCAATTCAGAAGCCCACCAAAAACTCTGTCGCGGCCATTACAAATCGTACTATACTACTAAGATACGAGGTCTCACCAGTTGTTTTGTGTCAGTGCACATGCGCGTTGTCACAAAAGTTAAAATTCTAGGTCAAGATATTGAAATGCAGATACGGGGTGTATTCTAAAAGATGCGTAATTACATTTGTAATAGATCTGATACCTTAACTAATTTTCGGTAAAAGTGCAGATACGTGGTTTCACAGTTTTCAGAAAATGGAAGATACGGGGTTTCACTTCTGCACCGTCGATGTACTTTTCGGCTGCGAAAACAAAACTCCAAATTTTTTTTTTTTAACTTTTTTTTAGAAGACTCCAAATTTCCCAAAAAGAACGAAACAAATTTTCAAAATTCTAATAGCACATCTAGAAAGCCTTCACCAAAACATTCAGTTTGGTAAAAGAATCATTCAAATCGGTTAGTAAACAAAAGAGCTATTAAAGATTGAAATTTTATGAAAATGCATAAAAAGACAAAATTTACCACTGAGAAGTAGGTATGAGTACTTGATTTTAATTTTTTTTTGTGTTTGGAAACGCGCTGTTTTGTTTTTGCCTGATTGGCTAAAAACGCAAAATCGAGATGTATCTAGGGAAACCTCAAATTACACTATAAATTAACCACCAAACATCATCAGATACCGATCTGATCGGATAGTGGGAGCAACTACTCGAGTGAACAAGTGATTACCTAAAGTATCCTCTCTAGCATACCAGTTTAGTATACACCTAGAGGAACATTGCACTAAACGTTTCCAACGTTGGATGCGCCTGGTCACTGTGTTAACCTGCACCTCGGTTCCGAGTAGGGCATTGGCAGGGAAGATCGGCCTGTGGAATTAAATCAGGTGTAGTTCATCAGTAACAATCTTAGTGAATTTCATTGAACGTGTGAAATAAACTTTGGAATCAACTAAAATATCTTAAGTCACCCGTGAATGGACTTAGTAAAGGAAAGTAGAATTTTTTAAGCAAATAAATCATTAGGATTTTTGATTTTGTAAACTGGGCTAAGGGGTAGGTATATCCACCCGGAAGCGTTGTAGTTAAGTACCGATCTTTGACTTTTCCATGTGACTTATTGCCCGTTGCTACTTTCAAATTTTTGTCCAATTTATTGGATTTTGCTAAACAAAACATTCACAAAAGCATAACGTGGCTACCAAACCTTCTGAGGTAGTTTCCACAAAAGATATGTTCAATAATTCAATGTCCAGCAACGGAAACATTCACAAAAGCGTAACGTGGCTACCCAACCTTCTGAGGTAGTTTCCACAAAAGGTATGTCCAATAATTCAATGTCCATCAACCCAATCCCCTCTTTAGAAGCAACTCAGCCTTTGCGTTGGCAAGGGGAACAAATATTCTAAGGTTCCTCGGGTGAGTGGCGGGCGCCCGAACAGCTCTTCAAACTTATCCCAAAATAATTTCCCCTCGTACCACAACAACCCTGGTACTACTTGTAGAAACTTCAAATATCGCACTGAAGGACTTACCGACTTTAAGAATACTTAATTAATGGAAATCCCTCAATCTAGAGATAATCCGGTCATTTTTTCACCTTTAACTCTATCTACCAATTTTGACCATATGAATAAAAATAAAATCCGAGCTACTGGTTTGTTCAATAAACCCAGCCGACAAAAATAAATAGTAATTTGCAATCACCAGTATCATTAATCGATATGGACTTTTCAGAGCCAGAGCCAGATCGGTGCAACTGTGATAAAGTCAACTTGAGTTCCATTTGCGACGAAAACTCTGAAATTTTACATGACCGCAGGTCAGTACTCTGAAATGGACTAAATGATGAAATTAATTATTTTTCAAATTCAAACCTTGTTATAATAGAACATGGCATCCCTGGTGGGGAAACCTTTCAGAAGAATGTTGTGTTCAGCAGGTCAAAAACCAATCCGCCCTGCGTCTAATAGAACACCTTCCTGCTGCTGCTGGTCTGGGGTTTCGAGTCGGTAGAACTCCACCAACTGCCAGATTTACGCTGTGAACGTGCTTTTAAATAATTTTTAATAACTTGTGCTGGTTAGAAGTGGTGGTCGCGCTGCTTTAATTGGCCGCGATGAATCGTGATTATTGCTTGACGATTTGCTATGTTGATTAGCGCGGTATTTTATATTATAACCGAGGAAATTCACGCGTTTTTCTGCACATTGCGCAACGTGTTTTTTCTGATTAATTTCGTGAAACAAACATGTTTAAATAATGAATAATAACAAAGATTCAGCAACGAGGCATACCTTCCTCCAAAATTTAATAACTTCTTTACACACCCCCTATTTCGGAAAAATATTTATTTATACATATTGAAGATTTAAACTTAATACTAGGTCCTTAAACAAAAAGAAGTGGTATCCTGGATTCGTGTTGTTCTGACATGATAGCAGGTTGGATGGTTGGCCAACCTCTAGACGATCCTGTGATGATCTATACGTTGTGGTGGATCCTCAAGCTTTGTCCTGGTACCTGACCAAATGCCAAAGTGCCACATTCTCAATGGAACATACGGCATTACAGGCAGTGTGTGTGTGTATTAAAACGAATAGCGTTAATCTCTTCTGACGAAGGGTATTCGGCCGGTAATTAGTAATAAGCGCATTAATCGGCCTGATGATGAGCTGGTTAAAATATTTGACATCTCTAAGCTTTTTACTAGAAGGTACTTTTATATCATATACAACTGGTGGGACAACTTTAACTACGGTATAAAGGCCGGAGTATTTGGGAGCAAGTTTTACGGCATATAAAAGCGGATTCTCACTCTTTAGAACCATATCGGCAATATGACACCTGTATTATCGATTACGGAGATTGTAGTGATGTCTTTGGGTCGGAAAGCTTCTTTCAACATTGACACAAACTAGCTCATAGGCGTCTTTCAATTTCAGCTTTGGTAGTTTCGGCGGGATATGCATCTGGTGACTTCCGGTGTAATAATTTAGGAGTTCATATCCACAGTTCAGGAAAGCCAGTGAAAATCCAGTGGAGTCATGTTAGGAAGTATTACCCTCGGATACTAAGTCTGATAGATGCACATCTCATTTTCTGTGATCAGCTTCACAGAATTGGGCCACCATGGATTTAACGGATTTGTTGGTGCGTTCTACTGGATTGGCCTGTGGTGTGTATGGTGGCGTGAATCGATGATTAATGCCCATGTCTCGGAGATTTTCTTTAAAAACTTGCCCTGTGTACTGAGTTCCATTGTTGGGATAGTACTCTGCGGGTCAACCAAAGCGAGTAATATTTTTTTCATAAAAAGCGTGATTTACGGCCCCGGCAGTCGCTGTTTGAATTGCTCGGCATTGAATCTACTTGGTAAAACGGTGTTGAAAAACGACAATGTAGCTGTTCCTTTGGCCGATCGAGGCAAGTGACAGGTGTCAACGGTGAAAAATTACCCTTCTAAATCAGGCTTCATCTTTTCTAATCCCTAAACAATAGCTACGCACTCGTTTTTAATTGCGGATAATATCTTCTCACTGGCGTTTATAATGCGACTTGCATAAGCGATCACATGGTCGCCATCAGATCAATGTTGATTCAATGATGCACCTAGCCCATTATCGGAGGCATCTATCTGCAAAACGAATGGCTCGGAATAATCTGAACAAGCATGGGCTTCGGTCAGACAACTCTTTAGCTACTCAAACGCGTTCTGTTGTTTTCCTGTGCAGGTCAATCGGATATTCTTTGTATAAAGGCGGCTCAAGGGAGCGGAAAGAAAGTTTTGCGCAAAACGTCGGTCCCTCGAAATGGCACCCAGGAATATTCTTAAACCTCGTAGGTTGGTGGCAGGTGGAAATTCCTATAATAGCTGAAGCTTTTTCGGGAACGGTACAGATACCATTGGTGGTAACTAGATGTCCTAGATATCGTAGAGATCTGCGGCCGAATTGACACTTCTCTGGGTATAGTTTTAGGTTGGCGCGTCAAAGACGGCAGAAAACTTTACCCAGATTGCTGATATGTTCTTCGAACGTCTCTCCCAAGACTATGATATCATCCAAATAAGCATAACATAATACGGTCCATCAGACGTTTAAATGTTGCTGGAGCGTAGTGCAATCCGAATTGCATGACTTGGAACTAGAATAGCCCTGTTCTGGGAACAGCGAAGGCAGTGATGGGCTTACTGTCTTCGGAAAGCGGAACCTGCCGTTATCCTTGTTTGAAATCTATGCTTAAGATATACCGTGCCCTTTAAAGCTTGTCCAGGATTGCATTAATATACGGTAGTGCATAGGCATCTTTGAAAGATACGGCGTTAACTTTTTAGAACCCTATGCAGCGGTGTATTAGTAGTTCGGACTTCTGTATTAATGATCTCTTTCATCCTGGGATTTTGTAAACGGCATCTCTGTTGGATAGACTCGGTATTTTCGATATACATTATGTGTTCAACTGAAAGGGTGGTACCATGTATTCTCTAAAACCTTGGCAACTCTTGGTTCAGGAACAATTTAAGATGTTTTCTTGTTTGGTTAAAGTCAGCTTCGGTTCACTCTGGATTTCACCTACAGGGCTACACATATCGGGACTATGGGGGGGTTCGTCATTCAGTTACACTTTACTACATGCAAGATCCAGATAAAATGGGTGACAGCCTAAAATATCTATTCCTAGCACTAGATCTGATGTTAGGTCTGGAAAGTAGCAGATATCTTTGATTAGCAAGAAACTACCAAGTTTCAGTGGTACTCGGTATGCTTTTGTGATTTTTATCACACCACTATTGGCTACTTTTGCACTTACGACCATCAGATGGACCTTCTGGCATCTAGTCTGCTGGCATAATTCGGCTACTAAGTCTTCCATGTAAGAATTTGCAGTTTCAGTGTCTATAAGAGCATATAATTTTGTGTTTCGAAAGGAGACTCTGACATGAGGACGGGTGTCAGAAACAGGTACGGGTACGACAGGAGAATTGGTAGAGGTATTGAGAAGAACTCCATCTTTCCTACATCTTGAACAAAATAGTCTCGGTGTGCTTTGACAGTCGGTTTTTAACTGCATAGGTTCTTCGCATCTCTAACAATTTTCATTTTATCTTCAGATAGGATCTCGACGTCCTGGTGGTCTCCCGGTAGATGTATTGTAGTTGTTGCTGATTAGCGCGGTATTTTATATAATGCAAGAGAAAATATTTTTCTTATTCATTTTACAAACTAAACGTGTTTAAATAATGAGTAATAACGGAGATACGGCGGACGAAACGTACATTCCTCAAAAAGTTGGTAACTTCACTACACTATGTACGTTTATAAGTTTTGTATATAGGTAAAAGTGTTGGTGACTGCGACGCTTCCTTTTATACCCTCACTCGGGGCAGAAGGTTATATCTGCGCAGGCGTTGGTCGTTATTTATGTTTTCCGGATGGTGCTGTTGTTGTTGCGCTAATTGCGCTTGAGTTTTTGCGATTTTAGATTTGTCGATTATTGTCTTCCATACTGTTGGTAGTTTTAATGATTCTTCCCTTTTATTCAAATCACCTTGTTTTTCAATTTCTATGGCTTCTCGGATTATTCTGGTCTTATAATGTTCAATATTGGCAATCTCCCTACACCCATCGAAATTTATTTTATGGCCGGTTTCCTAATGATGTAGGAATAAAGCTGAGGTTGTTTGTTTATTTCTGATGCTGAGTTTATGCTCTTCCACTCTTGCTGATATGCGCCTGTTAGTTTGCCCTACGTACAACTTTTCACAGTCCTGGCACGCAATACTGTACACTCCGTGGTTTTCCAGTTTGATTTCGTCTTTTGGGTTTCCGAGTAGTTTACCGATAGTTGTTTGTGGCTTGTGTATTGTTTGTATGTTGTGTTTCCTCAGAATTCTTCCGATTCTGTCTGTTGTGCCTTTTACATATGGTAAGACTACTCGTTGCTTTCCCGGTTCATATTTTTTGTTGTTCGTTGTTCGGGAAACCTGTGCATTAATAGCTTTCTCTATGGTGCGATTTGTGTAGCCATTTTTCTTTAAAGCACTAGATATTACCTTAAGTTCGTTTTGTCTCGTCTGCGTTTTAGTTAGTCGTACGGATCTAGATATTAGAGTATTTGCCACAGCTTGAATTTGTGCTGGGTGATGATGTGATTTTGCATTTAAATATCTGTCTGTATGTGTTGGTTTTCTATACACGGTGTATTCGAAATGTCCGTTATGTAGTTTTGTGACCAAAACATCTAAAAATGGTAGTTTGTTGCTTTCCTCTAACTCTAGAGTAAATTGTATTCTGGGGTGGATTGAATTTACGTGAGTCAGAAATTTTTCGAGCTCTGTATGACCATGTTGCCATATAATAAATATGTCACCCACATAACGAATCCATAATTTGGGTTTTAAACTGCTTTTCTTTCTCAAGAGCTTCTTTCTCGAAGTATATCATAAATAAATTCGCGACTACTGGTGATAGCGAGGACACCATTGAAAGAAAAATAAGTATTTTTGAGGCAACGCTTTGAGAGTTCAATTATATGTGCCTGGAAATCCTCGTTCATAGCAATCTTGTGCAATGCTTCGTCGATTGGAATACTGGGATATAACGATTTGACATCTAGGCTTGCTATGATATCATTTTTTTCAAGAACTATATCTCGTATAATTCGAGTGAAATGCTCCGAGTTTTTTACGAATAAATCAGCTTTTTCTACAGTTGGTTGCATAATTTCAGAAAGGTATTTCTCCAGTTTTTGTAGCGGCGAATTAACAGCACTAACAATAGGTCTGATAGGCGCTCCTGGTTTGTGTATTTTTGGTAAACCATAGAGTTTAGGACATCTGCTCGACTTTTCCCGTGGTATGATTTTTTGTTGAATTTCGGGGTTTATTGGTGAACTTTCTATTTTATTTTTAGTTGTTTTTTCTATGTACGTTGTCGGGTCCCTTGGAACAGGCCTATAACAATTGTCTTGTAGGATATCCTGCATTTTTTGTGCGTAATCTTGAGTATTCATAACCACAGTTGCGTCTCCTTTATCTGCTGGAAAGATTGTGATGTCTTTATTTTTTCGAAGGTTTATAAGAGCCCTTTGTTCAGTGGCATTTAGGTTTTGTTTTGGTGTTTTGCTTGATCTTAAAATTCTTGCCACCTCTTGTCGAATCTCCTCTGCTTTTGTTTCTTCAGAGGAGTCAAGGACAGCTTCCACTCCAGCTATTATTTCTTATTTAGGGATTTCCTTAGGAGATATCGCAAAATTAAAACACTTACTCAGTACGGATATTTCAGCATTGGACAAGATTGCTATGAACGAGGATTTCCAGGCACATATAATAGAACTCTCGGAGCATTGCCTCGAAAATACTTATTTTTCTTTCAACGGGCAAATGTATAAACAAATGGATGGTGCTCCAATGGGGTCCTCGCTATCACCAGTAGTCGCGAATTTATTTATGATATGCTTCGAGAAAGAAGCTCTTGAGAAAGCAAGTTTAAAACCCAAATTATGGATTCGTTATGTGGATGACATATTTATTATATGGCAACATGGTCATACAGAGCTCGAAAAATTTCTGACTCACGTAAATTCAATCCACCCCAGAACACAATTTACTCTAGAGTTAGAGGAAAACAACAAACTACCATTTTTAGATGTTTTGGTCACAAAACTGCATAACGGACATTTCGAATACACCGTGTATAGAAAACCAACACATACAGACAGATATTTAAATGCAAAATCACATCATCACCCAGCACAAATTCAAGCTGTGGCAAATACTCTAATATCTAGATCCGTGCGACTAACTGAAACACAGACGAGACAAAACGAACTTAAGGTAATATTTAGTGCTTTAAAGAAAAATGGCTGCACAAATCGCACCATAGAGAAAGCTATACAACAAAAAAGCGTTCCGTTTCTTTTACGAGAGAACAAAAAAAAATACAAGTGATAAATATTTCATTACTGCTCTAATACAAGTTCTGGCAGCATAAACAAATTTGTCAATAAATATCTGCTTATTTCAAGGTACGTACTTTTATAGTGTTGAATATAAATATGTTTTAACGTGGTAATATTGTTTTATATACAGTGTGTCTCTTAAATGTTAATGTCTGTATTTTTATAATTTTAGCATCAAAAAATTTTTCTGAAGATGCCCTAAATTACAGGGCGAAACGTCAAATAAATGAAAAATTAAAATTTGGTATTTAATTCGAACCTAAACCCAAGAATTTTCCACTTATATATATATATATATATATATATATATATATATATATATATATATATTCTTCAAAATGTACGCCGGTATGGTTCCATTCAACTCTAGTTCTTGATGTTTTAATACAGCCAATACAAAAATTATTTCTGCAACGGATGTTATGATAGTGTAGTTCTCTGATGTTAATGACTATTTAGAATATTTTTTAAAATGTATAAGACAGCTGAGGTTAAAGTAACAGTCCCTCAGTTATAACCAAATTAACCCAGATTAACTGCTTGTGTCACAGTTTAATTAAAATGCACGCAATAATATGTGATTTGATGCCAGAAGCACCTACTTGTTTTGAAATATAATATATACAAAGATTAAACTTATCTATAAACGAATTTAACCAGCCGATCCGATACAATTCGTCGTGGACTGGCAACAGCATCGGCCTTGGGCGATGTGCTACGCGGAAATGGCAAAAGAACCCGAATATACGGATTAAAATACAAAGGTGACATGCATTTAGGTGTTAATATATTTTAGATTGGATGGATTGTTTATTTAAATTATTAATTAATGGAAGCTGCTAGTAGTTAAAATATATGTGGTAGTAATTAATAGAAGATTGTGGTAAATGAAATATGTATAGTAGTAAACAATGAAAGTTGGTAATAGTTGAAACACGATTGGTAGTATTCAATGGCAGCTGAAATATGATTGGTAACTAATTAATCGAAGGTAATACTTCTTAAAATGCATATTGTATTAAGCAAGGTAGGGTGGTAGTAATTAAATTATATATGGTAGTTATTAAAGGAAGGTGCGTAGCTGAAACACAAGTCGTGGTAATCAATAAGAGGGTAGTAGTTGAATAATGTATGGTAGTAATTAATGGAAGGCGGTAGCATTTAAAATACATGTGGTAGTAATTGGTAGAAGATGGTATCAAATGAAAAATGTCTAGTAGTTATCAATGGAAGGTGGTAGTAGTTGAAATACTATTCGTAGTTATGAATGGAAGCTGATAGCGGCTGGATTATGTATGGAAGCAGTAAATGGAAGGTAGTAATGAATGAAATATGTGTTGCAGTAATCAATGGAGGCTGGGAGTATTTGAAATATGTGTGGCTAGAACTAAAGAAAGGTAATAGCAGTTGAATGTAGTAGTAGTAGAATGGAAATAAATAAAATATATATCGGGTGTCCAAATAACGGGAGGTCGCAGGTTATATCTCAGTGAATGTTGATCAATACTTTTCGAATAAAAAATATTAAAAGTACTTAAGAGAAATCGCTGGAAATTATTTTTAAATCTCTGGTTCCTCCGCTAGACTAGACTAGCCGTTTTTTCTCTAACTCATCAAATAGAGGATGGGTGAAATGGCGAATTTCTGTTTGCAGAAAAATCATAACTTGGTTTTAAGTTAGCGGATTTGAACAAGTTTAGTCTCTTTAAAAAACATTTATTGAGCTTTCAAGTGACGTGTCAGCTCTACCGTTTTACGCGCCGAATGTCAGATGGAGACTAACTGGCAAACTGGAATTACTTTCTACCGTGTCGCTTTCGATTACACGGGGCAACTTTAGGGATCTTTACCTAATGAGATCTGAACAAGTGCTTTTAAGTGGTAGTTCTGTCTAAATAAAGATGGTT
This sequence comes from Kuschelorhynchus macadamiae, assembly GCA_030620095.1. NCBI lineage: Eukaryota > Metazoa > Arthropoda > Insecta > Coleoptera > Curculionidae > Kuschelorhynchus > Kuschelorhynchus macadamiae. The sequence continues at coordinate 186,634 of JAUTXW010003629.1, forward strand.
CGTGCATTCAAAGACAAAACGCGGTCTCATACCAAGCACTCTAATTATTTAATTTGTCAAAGCCGTGAAATTAACCGTTTTATATTATTGTTATTATAGGTTATTCAGGCAGTAATTTGGAAAAAATAAGTAGACCGTGTGTGCAGATATTTCAAGTTAAATGATATTGCAATACTATACATCTTTACAATAATCGCTTCTTATTTACGTTATCATCGCAAAATGGACTACAGTTTTATTTACAAAAAATACTAGTTTTTTTTTAACAGCGTGTGAAAAATCCCTTATATCGTACTGCCGCCTTGCGGGATATCTTTCAGAGATTAATTATTTATTACTGTTGCTACAGTATGATTAAAAGCCCTAAATCATATGCGAAACTTAAACACAGAAACTGAAATTAAATGTAAGCTATTCTCATTCAGCATACAAGAATGCTTGGGTATTTTAAAACATAAGTAGTCCTTGAACAAACTTACAGCATTCGACGTGTCAAAATAGGTAAATTTCATTATTGGTTTTGGTTCGATTCAGATGTTCAGAAAATAAGTATTCCAAGCCAAGAAGCATTTGATACGCTTGATGTATATTTTGAAAAAACAAATTCAAAATGCACTAATAGCTGCAAGGATGTATGGTGTAAGGTACCCTGAAAGGCTGAAATATGTAATATTTTTTTTATAAAGTTGACTTATTAACGTAAAACTACTTTCATCGTTCGGTTTTTTAAAGCCGTGGTATAGGACAAACGGAGAAAAATATAATCAATGTACTAGCATATATTGACATCAATCCGCATGTCAGTATTAGTAGAATGGGCATAGATTTCGGAATTACTAGAGGTACTCTTCACAATATTCCGCAAAAATATAGGTAAATGTATTTTTTTTCATTAAGTACATTTTTTGAAGAATCGTTACCCATAAAAAGAGTCATCCATATAGTTACTAATTTACATGTTATTAAAATAATTTGACATGTTTATAAAAAAATATTATTTGTCCTACATTAAATTAGTAGGTATCAGTATTAATAGAATGATCGAAAAAGATTTCATTATGAGCAATAATCATGTTCCATGTTCTACAAATTAATAATTAAGTGATTTATCACCGGTAAATATATATATATATATATATATATATATATATATATATATATATATATATATATGTCCTCATCAAAATGTATAGCTCGCAGTAGATTGGCATGCCAACCTCTCGATTTTTTTTTTTCTTTCGTAGCCAAATATTTTTTATTCAAAGCTGTTACAACTTCAAAACTTGCAGACGCTCACCAAAGTTTTCCACCGAGTGCTGCCAATATTACCAACTTCCCCCGGTCCGACACCGAACCACGCAAAATCAATAAGTAGGGTAGAACTTTTACGCACTGTTTCTTTGCATACCATGTTGTTTTACACCAGGCGCTAATACAGATCGATTTCGATTATCGGCTGGGTTTCTGTCAATGTTTAACGAATATGACAAAAAAAATGAATAAGGAGGATTTTATGAACCGACGAGGCCACATTTAATAGTGGCGACATAATCTATATTAATGGTCGGCCAGCAATCTCCAATGGATGCGGGAATCCCAACACCAGGGCCGCTGGAGACTCAATGTTTGGTGCGGCATTATTGATGGAACAATTATAGGACCATTTTTTTAATGCGCCGTCTAACGGAGCTAGATATTTAGATTTTCTCGTAAACGAACTACCTTTTCTTTTAGAAAATGTGCCTATAGGATATCGATTAAATATGGTTTTCCAGCATGACGGATGTGCTGCTCAAAATGCAGTTAACGTTTGCCAATATCTGTATAATACCTATTCAGGAAGGTAGATAGGAAAAGAAAGCATTTTTCCATAATCCTAATCTGATCTGATTAGATTTTAATTTGTGTGGAAGACTAAAATAACTTATTTTATTTAAATAGGGATATTCTTTTATTATCTAGGTACTAGCCACTGTTTTGAGTTTGATGAATAGGGCAAAATAATTGTGCTGCAGGAGGCACAATATCTAATCATTATGTTATTAGTCTATTTATAACATGAAAACTGGGAATTCTTAATAAAAGTATCTAGATATTGATGTCCCCCAAAAATTCTCTATATCCAACATTAACTTTTTAAAACCCTGTAGTTACATTAACATTGTTAATTTATAATTTAGTTGTGGACTAAGATTGTTGCCTTGCGATAATATTATGTTACTTTTCAACATTTGATTTAATTTTTTTGAACTAAAAATATTATTAGGTACGTATATTCGTAATTTTTATGTGAAAAGAGACATAATTGTGATTTCTGAAAAATATTATTATTATTATTATTAGTATCGAAATTGACAAATAATTTCTCAACAAATTTTTGGGTTCCAAGACCATCCTGGATGCATGCATTAAAAGGAGTGGGCTGGTTTCTATTAGTTTTATGTGTTGTCATGTAAGAATTTTCTCACTATGTGGCAAGTATTGAGCAGGATGGCCTTCTCGATGTCGATGAAGGTGTTAGTATGCAGTCCTATGATTTGTAGGTTCTGTTCTAGTGTTTTTGTAACTAGTCTAGTTGATGATACGATGATCGGTATTACATGAACCTTATTCAGTCGCCACATCTGCTGTATCTCTATGGCCAGCTCTGCATATTTGGCCTTTTTCTCTTGATATTTATCAAACACGTTATTATTATTGCTGTCTTTGTTTCCTTATTTAACAATACCACATTAGGCCGATTATTCGTCACCCGTCAGTCTGTGAAAATTGCGCGGTCTTAATACAATTTGAAGACATTATTTTCAAGCACTGAACTTGGTTGGTATTTATAAAAGGGTACAAAGGCGTATTTATAGGCAAGCTTCTGGTGTATGATGTTACACACCTGGTTATGTCGCTGGAGGTAGTCCGTGTTTGCTAGGTAGTCCGTGTTATATGCTGTATAGTCTCTAATCTCTCGCTACATTTTCGACACTAATCGGACTCAACGGGCCGGTCTTTGATGATGAATTTAGTGTAATTTAATGTTAATAACTTGGTCCTGTGTTGCCATTACAAATCCTTTTGTCTCTGGGAATAGTTTTCCATCCCTCAGCCTCCTGTTGTATGCTTCCTTATCTATGTGTGGCTGATTCAAGTCATTGTGATGTCGGCCGTGCAGTGCCATTTGAGCCCACTGTTCTTATTTGTCGGGATCTGAAATTGATTTTAGGATGATGTTGTCACTTGTGAGATTGAGAGGAGAGTTCGAGTGGTCACTTAAGGCCACTATACGGTGGAGGCTCGATGTTTGTGCCTTGTTGGTGAACAAATCTCTCAATTTTTTCAGCTGTCGGGAGTGCGAATTAGTCAAGTAGTGATGACCTTGGGTGGTGTGACTTGTACTTGGTTATCATTAGGCGAGTAGTTCGCTGTAGTCCCTCTAGCTCCGTGTTAGTCCATTTCAAGATTCCGAAATTGTAGGTCAGTACGGGTACGGCATAAGTGTTAATTGTTATAATAAGATTTCTGGCATTCAGTTCTGTCTTCACAAGAGCTCGCACTCTTTGAACGCACTGATCTCTCATCTTGTTCTTTCCCTGCTTATCCTGGAGCAATCTAGCTGGTTGGAATCCTAGGTACTTGTAGGTCTCTCCTTAGTTCATCGCTTGGACTATTTCTCCATTGGGTAGGGCTACATCACCATTAACGACTTTGCCTTTTTCGATGTTTTAGGTTTTACATTTTTCCATTCCTAATTCAATATGGATGTCTTTCGAGAAGGTGTATGTCACGACAATAAGCTTTTTTAGTTGGTTATGGTTTCCATCATATAGCTTAATGTCATCCATATACAGAAGGTGGGAAATGGTTCGGGAATCGTCTATACTGGCTTTGATGATGAAGTAATATCCTGTATTATTGGGAAACGTGGATATGGATGTGGGATTGATCGCCAATATAGATCCTCAAGTTCATTCTCCACTGGTGCTTGATAGTTGCCAGGAAATTTATGATCATAGGGTGAATTTTGTATATTCCTAATACGTCTATGAGCCAGGAATGTAGTACAGTATCAAACGCCTTTTTATAGTCTATAAAAACATTGGGTATGTTGCGTTGTTTTTTCTGTGCCTGCTTAAGTACCATAGAGTTGATAAGTTACTCTTTGCATCTTTGATGGTCTCAAATGCATCCCTTTTGTTCCTTGGCTAATAGATTATGACTGTCAATATGATGATAGATACGATTTGCAATGCATCCTGTTAGGATCTTGTACATTGGGGTAAACAGGTGATGGGCCTGTACTGGGACGGGTCTTCTGTCTTATTGCCTTTGGGTAGCATAGTTGTAGTGCCTAGCATTAGAAATGTGGGGGTTGTCTCCGGATAATGCTTTATTTTAGTAAACTGACGGGCTAAAGCTTCATGAAGGACCTCAAATTTCTTATATCAGAAATTGTGAATATGATCAACTCCTGGAGACTTTTAGTTGCTCGTTCCATTAATAAAGTTGCTAAGTTCCTCCTTGGTGATAGAGTCAAATTCCATTTGTGGTGTTTGAATCTGATTACGTTGAGAGTGTATCCATGTAGCATTTCGGTTATGTTCTTTTGGTTTTTCCCAGATGTTCGACCAATGCTCAGTCAAATGCTTTTTGCTCGGCAGCATCTTCTCAGTATTAGTTTGATCTTTGGTATTATTGATTATCCGATAGAACTATCTTTGATTGGTGTTGAAAAGCCAGTTCTGCTGTTTTCTCTTTGAGCATCTAAATGTTATAATAGGAAATTTAAAAAATAACAATCAGTCAGTTAATTAGGACACCCTTTTATTTCTTTCTAAGAAATTAACTACAGATGTAATTGTGGCAAATAAAAAAAAATTGTACCCAACTTAAGAAAGAACCTTGATTTAATTAATAATTTAAAAAACACTGCCCAAGAACTATGGCAACTTCTTTTAATGTATTTATTTATAAAGGAACTTGATCCAAGTAGGTCCTTTGAATCTAAACAAATCTCTAACCTTGATAATTCCATGGAATTTCTCTAGTTAGAAGGTACACATCTAAAAACTTTGACTAAATATAATCCAACTAAAAAGAAATACATACAGAAAAGTGGTTCTACATTTGAATAATCAACAAAGCAGTAACAAACAAACAAAAGTATGTTGTTACAATTTTAAGGACAAAGCGAAATTTACTTTAAAACAAAAAAAAGCAAAAACACTGAAAAATCGAAATATTGATCGAAAAAAATCATATTTTTCGATAGGTCACTGCAAATATATAAATTGTAAATATAATATTCATTATATTCGTAACAATAATAAACTGAAATGGAATGGAATAAACTGAAAAAATTGAAATTAAAATTACGCAACCTTAAACTCTTTTTTGTTATCGTTATACAAGCAAAATAAGTAAGGTTAAACAAAAAATGTACTGAACTAATATAGTAATTAAAGTGTATTAGAAAAAAAAGAAAATGTATAACTTTAATCTAATGTGTAACACAAATAATTAATGTTAACGGACTATCAGACAGTTCATTCCTTATAAAATATTTTCAAATGCCTTGCAGCAACATGATTTAAGTAAACAAGCAAATAAAAAATATTTTAATGATAATATTCGTTATAAAAATCAACAACGCCGGTCAAATCAGGTCTTTCAATGAGGAACGCTTACATAGGGGTTGTTTTTAAATGTTCTGGAAGATGATTTTAAAGTTTTAGTGCGTTGTAAATAATTGATTTCTTTAATAATTCTGTGGAAGGAATAGGAAGGTATATGCCATGCCTAGAGTTTCTGGTAGGATATACGTGTTGTGGCCTTTCCGGGAACATACTTATATGTTTTCTTATCAAACAGACGGTTTCTAAAATAAATAATGCAGGAAGTGTTTATTTTTCCTCTTTTTTTTTAAATAGTATTAGCAGTGCACTCTGTTATTTAGACCAAACAAATAGCAAATGTCTCTCTTTTGAAGCCTAAAAATACTAAGAAATTGCTCGTTGGTACAGCAGCCTCAAAAGGGTAGGCTATAGCGGAGATGGGATTCGAATAGAGAGAAATAAGTAAGTCTGGCAGAAGACACGTCCAGTTCTTTTGAAACTGATCGAATGGCAATTCAGGCGGTAGAGAATAGAGGCGATGGGAGTCAATCTTCATTTTGTTAACAAACTAATCATAAAATTTTTGGTTGCGAGAAATTTAAAAGATTAAATGTAGATCAAAAAGGTTCTTTTGTAAATAATAAAAAAACTGTTTGAAATGTTAATGCGCAAACAATTCGAGAAATAAATGTAATTTAACCGTATGCTTCCTATGCTCTCAAAGACACTACACTACTGGAAGAGTCTCGAAACCAATTTTTTTAACCTTCTTTTTGTTCACAAAATAGATTATCTAATAACAACTCAACTGGTTTTCGAAATTCAAGCATTATAAATAGGTCTACTACCGTTTTTAATAATACAAATAGAAAAAAAACAAACTACACTTAGACATATACTAATCCCTCTTATCAAAGTGTAATTACTAATCGTAAGTGTAGAAACCCTAAAAACTAAGTCAATTTCACCCCATAATGACCCGCATCTCATTGTACAAAAATCACAATCAAAACCTACACTTAAACCCTCTAATTTATGCAACAGCTTAAAACCATGCTAAAAAATCACATGTACTCTTAGCCACCTCCTGAGTAACTGTGTACAATGCACAGAACCGCCCCCTTCAGGTTAGAGTTCTATTAGACTCAGCCAGCCAAAATTCTTTTGTTACAGCTTAGTAGCAAAACTAAACTATGTCCCTTACAACACACCATTAGTGCATTAGTCTTATTTCACAAGAGAAATTATTATCCAACAAAATGGACCTAATTTTACACAAATATGTATGGTAAAAAATTCAAGGTATCTGCGCGGTTATATCTAACATTACTTGCAAAGTCTCTTAAGTCACTATCGACACATCAAAACTAAGTATCCCCCTCACTTTAAACTAAGTAACCCTTTTTTTCTATCTCGTCGGAGATTGATATATTGATAGGAGCTGATCATTACTAAAATTTACTATTAAACGATGTTGTAGAGTTAGGAAAAACCTCCCTGTTTTGCAAAACATCCTATTATGCTGGGTAACAACTGGGAACGCCCCTGTTTGCCCCCCTTGTTTGAGTAACTGTTAAAGTCAGAACCCCTCACACTTCCATGCTGAAAGAAATGTGCATTGTGGATCTAACTAATTGTTCGCACAGAGTAAAAACGTTGGAGGCAATTGACGAAGCCTCTTGTAAATTCACAGCTAAGTTAAAAAATAAAATAGTTGAAAAGTTGTCTGTTAACAATACCCAAATACTCTCTAATGGGTCACATCATTGCCTATAATTTCCAAAAAACATTTTGAAAAAGTTTTTTAAAAGTATTTTAAGTATTCTAATATAAATAAAAACTTCTTTAACAAGCAATTAGGCATCAGTCATGTACAATATGCCCCCCTTAAACTCAAAAATGTTATAACACTAACAGAGACTTGATCTACAAGTGACATTAAAGATACCGAGATGTTTGACTCTAATTACACTGTATAGAGATCAGACAGAAACTACGAGGCCTTGGGCTGTATCAGAGAAGGTGGAGCCTTGACTGATGTGGGGTCTGAGCTTAATTCTTATCAACTGGAAAACTCTAATGATCCATGATTTGAAGAATTGTGTGTTTTGCTGCAGCTAAATAAGGCAACTATAATCGGTTGCGTCTAGATTCCACCAAATAGTAACATTCAATTATATAGGAACTTTATACATACTTTAGAGAACTTGATGCATAAGCAAAAAAACGCATAATTTATGATTTTGATGAACTGGCAAAGCGACGCAGGTATTCTTGTGCCAAATGATCTATCATCACCCGCGGCAGATTGTCTGGTAATGGGCATGTTTTTAATGAACTGCAGCAGGTCAACGATTTTACCAACGAGTTATCATAGATCTGATATTCTGCGACGAATTTTCGGATGTGACGGTAACTTTGCCTGGGCTTTCTCTCGTTAAGACAGTACTGCATCATATCCCAACTGAAGTCTAATTTTCCCTCTTAACTACACCTGCCTTAGATGATGACAATGAGGTTGTCTATAATTTTAAAAAAGCGAAATACCAAGACCTTAACAGATACTTTTCCGAAATCAACTGGAAGTGCTTGGAGGCCCGTGTGGATGTTGATTGTATGGTTGAGAGATTTTATCGAATTATTTTTAAAGCCATTGATAAATTTGTTCCTAAAAGATGTATTAGGAAAAATAAATATCCTGTATAGTATACAAGAGAGGCAAAACAGATACTAAAAAACTAAAAAAGAAAAATAAGGCATATCAAAGTCTCCAGGACAATAGAATTCAATAAAGAGATGAAAACACCGCAAGAAATTTCCGATGCTTTTGCACAGTATTTTGAGTTCTGATATAAGGATTACTCGGGTAGACAAATTGGTGTGTCATCCCCCTCAGGAGTCTGTCGTACTTATTAATCAGATCTACCTAACAGTATAGGTTTTGTTAAAAAAAATCCTTGTTCTAATATAGATTCGCTTGTTTACATCAGTCCAAAAAATAACGGCCTAACCAGGGCTAACCGGCTAACTCGGCGAGTGTTATATTGCCTTGCCATTTTAAAAGTTCCGTATTTATCGTAGGGTCAAATCGTAATTTCTGTACCTTTTTACCTTTTGGTCGGAAACGATTTCAGATCAACTTTTGAAATTTGGTAAATTTACAAAGGACATTTCAATTTTAAAAGTAATGGTAATGGGTATATAAATTTAAATATGTTTAGAAAGATAGTTACAATTGAGGATACAATACTTTTCCCTATTTTGTGAAATATCTTAAGAAAATTTGCTATCGTTTTCAATATTTAAGTATTGTCGAAATTCGTTTAACAGAAGTGCTATTCGATTACTTTTTTTGGATGAGTCGGACCAGCGAAATGCTTACGTGTAATTGGACACAAGATGGGTAAATTTTTCATTATACAGGCCGCGTTTTTTTGACACTCTAGCAGGTTCTCAGTATAGGAGCTCAGATTGTCTAAATTTTGGATACTTGTGGTAGTATTTGTTTATTCAATTGCTTTATTGTACTGTTCGGATAAGTCGTAAAGCCTTTATATTATATAGGGGCAGTAGGTATATATACATTTTTTTCTTTAGAAATTCTGGTTTAAGGGCTCTAATTACTTTTCCTAGTGACCTATCTCGATGTAAGACATAGATTTAGGAGATTTGGCTAATAAAATGAAGACATCAATCAATTTTTTTTTCTAGCACGTTTGTAGTGAATGAAGTGAAGTACCGAGTTGGAGTTTTAGATAATAGATATGATATAATTTTAAAAAATCTAATTTTGCAGATTTGGCTCTAGTATAACTTTTTTAAACTTCAACTTTAAAAGTTTCACTATTTGATGAGATTTTTTTTGCCACTTTAGCAGATTTCCAGTATACAAGTAAAGCATATATTATGTTATACAAATTCAAATTCAAATTAATTTATTAGCTCAATGATCATAAAATGAAATAAGTTTTGCCAAAGGTGCACAGGTGCAGTAGTTATATATAGAATATTTCTTTTTTTGTAAATTCTGGTTTAACAGTTGTAATTTTTTTCATAGTGAAACATTTCAGTATAAGATCGATTTAGAAAATTTCGGTACTAAATTGGTGAAATTTGATTTTCGATAATAGATAGGATATTTCATGTAATATTTAGTTAGCGGTAATTTAAACTTCTAAAAACTGCTGAAAATTTTCAAATACGGTTTTTACAGTTCAATGTAAATTTTAGAAGCATAATAATAAAAAAATACTTCCTTTTCCCATAATTTCTAAACTACTAAACATTTTTAAATATGGTTTTCACAGTTTCATGTAAATTTTAGTGGGATAATTTATCTTTCTTTTTTGACAAATGTAAAAAACTGTTTTTTCCGTAAGTTTTAAAATGTTTAAATACGTTTTTCACCGTTCGATTTTTGAACTCTGTCAGTAAAACCTGTTGCTTCCTCATAACTTTTGAACTGTTTAAAATTTTTAAATACGGTTTTTACATTTGCATTTAACTTTGTATGACGTAATTTATTTTAAAAATATTTTGCAAGCTATCATATTATATTCCATATAACTTTTAGTCACGTTATTTATCTTAGAAAAATATTTTCGCAACTCTGAAAAAACGTCTAGTCTTTCTAACTTTTTCAACAGCTGATTTTTTAATGAGATTTTTACAGGTAGATGTTAGATTTAATGAGATACATATACAATTAGATGTAACTTATATAAAGTGGGATTATAGGTCGAGAGTGGTATTTAAATCATAGCCGCTAGGTTATGGTCTACATATAGCTTGTTTATACTCTGTCGAAATATACACGTAACACTGGCAGTTACTGTCGGAAGACATATAAGATTTTGACACGCCGCTTTCTGCTTGTACGGCGAAATTTAGAACTTTAAGTTAAATTTAGTTCACTTCTACGTGCACGAATAAACTACTTTCCATATTAGTCTACTTGTTATCCTATTTTAACACAAATAGAAGTGCTTCTAAATTATTGTCCCTTGTGCGCCGTGTGAAGCGGCCCTAATGACTATCAGCCTTTAACTCCACAACATTTTTTTTATGTTCTTCCTGACAGGCTTCCTCTAAAATTAATCGAAATAAACCAATGTCTTTGATTGTTCAATACAGTGAACAAAATTCTACTCCCAAGAAAAACTAGCGACAATGCAAGTCACATTTAAAATTTTCTAATTTTTCGGGTTATACCTCAATAACCTAATAAGACAGAATGTGTTTGGAAGTTTATAAATCACACACAACTGAGACTATTTCATTAGTATTACAGAGGTACATTTTAATGATCGAATTATTCAGTTAATCAGTTAATTATTACTCTTTTAATGTGATATATTGACTATAGAATTAAATTACTAAGGTAATTGATACTCGAATGAAGTCGGATTAATTTAAGAATATGACGATTTCTGCCCACTAAAAGAAATAGTGGTAAGTACTAAATTTATCTTTGGAAAAATGGTTCATTTTTTGCTCTTTATTGGCAATTATCTTAAATAGACTGTCCTTCGAAATAAAAATGATTTTTTGAACTAAAAAAAACAATCTAGGCCCCCTGTTATGTAAATATTCTTCAGAAAATCTGGCCTTTCTATATTTACGTTACGATTAGTATTAATTAAAACTTTGAATATTGGATATTGTGGCCAAAGAGTCGACGGCTTACCGTTCTTCTTAATTCTGAGAAAAAAGCTAAAAATACCTCTTCTGTTAGTGGCTCTCACGTTCCTTCGGTCACACTTACCAAACTTTATATATTCTATTTCATAACCATGACAAAATTTTTCGGGTAACACTCCAAAATAACAATTTTGGGTTGTTCTAGTATGGCTTTTTAGCCATAATGAAACTATTTTTTCAAAATATTATTATGTTTTTAATTTATAATTACAACTTAAAATTAATAATAAAAAATCCCGTCTTAATGAATAAAGTCTATGCCAGTCCTAGTTGTTTGCTTCTCTCGGTGGTTGGGTATATCTGCTGGACTGCTTAGCTTGCAATACCGAATTAGCATGGGAACGTAATGAAGGACACATATAACTCCCACATCGCTAGAAGGAACTCGAAAGTGGAACCACTTAAGTTCCGTCGTCAGGTCCATTTTTCTGTTTTTTATAATCTTGATAAATGTTTCTTTCTTCCTAAACAGATAACAAACCAATAATGATTAATAAAATAAATATAATCCAAAAAGACTATTGGGAATTAAAGGAATACCTTTTTCAAAATTTTAAGGGTTCTATTTGTGATGGTTGAAACTGAAGTTAGTGGAGCCCGTCTAATGGTATTTTTTCGAATATAGGCTTCTTAACTTGAACTAATGGCACATTAATTATTTTAATATGTTGCAAATTTCCTTTTCATTTCCAAGTATAAATTGCTGTTCAAAAAAATGGAGGCACAAGAAAAAGGAAAGTCTCTTTTAGAAATGCAATTTCGTTTCGAACACAGTCGGTCTGAACTTTCTGATTTTCGGGAAAAACTCCTAGTTTTTTCGCTAAATTTTTTATCAAAATATGAATATAAATAATATGCCGAGTGTATTCATTAAAACAATTTTCTTCAGTAATAATGAAAATCGACGGCCCCAATATTTTAGAATTATTATTTTTTCACAACAGTTAATTTTTGTAAAAAACTTTTTTCGTAACTCTTCTAGTTATTAGTAGCGCCGGTTTTTCCACTGAGTGGTACCAGTACCTACTAAACAACGAGGCTTATGCGTGACGTCATCAAATTTAGGCCTATGTTATTTCAATACCTTCCTTAGAAGGTACGGGTTATTTACAGGGACATATTTAAATGAGCATTTTTTTTTATTTCAGCAAATAAACATCAATTTATAGGGTTTATTTTATGAGTTTTTGCATCTGTCAAATTTATTCGGTTTCGCTATAGAATTAAAATACCAAAGGCGACTCTTAAGCGATTACTCGTTTTTTTTTGTTACACGATAAAGCATGCATTTACGCACGAACTATTATGCACCAGGCACTCCAGAACAGTGTGGAACTCGGTAAAGCCGCTACCCACTAAACCCCTCCGTGTTCTTACCCGACAACGTTTGCCCGGATCTACCGCAAAATTTCAAACAGATGTCGGTATGATTTTTTGCTTCCTAATTGTCCTATTTTAGCCAATTAGTAAATCGTCAAAGTCGAGTTATTTGTCAAAATCGGGTAAGATTTTAAGTCCAGGTAAGTAGTATAGGCCTGTGGTAAGTCCATATGACCAAGAATATAATAGGTTATTATTTTATATTGTCAACATCTGGTACGGTTTCAAGTCTGGGTAAGTAATATATGCCTGTGGCGAGTACTTATGATCAAAAATACAATAGCTAATTATTTTAACTTGTCAAAATCGGGTATGGTTTCAAGCTTGGGTAAGGAGTATATGCCTGTGCTGAGGTGAGTCTATATGATCAAGAATATAATAGGTTGTTATTTGCTAAATTCTGAAAAAAATTGTATTGATGATACTTCCTAGCAATACAAAAATGCGAAACTTGTGACAGGCTTTAATTTAATAACTACCTATTTATTAAAAGTCTGTAGTTTCCTTTTTTTTGTTTTATTTAATAGATTATGATTACGTTTAGAGAAATAATTATTAAGAAATGTATTTGAAATTTTACTAAAAAAGATTTTTGAAACATTAACTTTTAAGTGGCTTTTACAACTTTCAAAAAGAGTTAAAAGTGTATTTTTATTAAAATAACTTAAAAACAACTCACAAAGAAAAGATTTTTTTGTTGTAAATATCCAAAAATGTATCTTCACATTTAGCAATTAGCTTTTTAAATATAATATCTGCGGTTGAAACTACATCTACTACCTGTTCTCGAGGATATAAAAGAGCACCTTAAGGAACTAATTAAATTATAAGAATCCTCTACAACACAAGGTTCATTGAGAGTTAAGTTTTCTTTGCAAAAAGTACAACTAATTTTTTTTAAAACAATATAGCAGCAATATCCGCTTAAATAGGTTATTACTGGGAGTTCTGATTGTACAGCTTCGGTATCAGACTGTGTTTCACATTCAGGAGGTTCGAAAAACTGATTTATATTAATGTCCCCATAATGTCTAGATTTTAGAGATAACATAGACTGAATTCTAAGTATTTTTTCTGATTTATATAATAGTCAAACTGAGATATGATTATGACCACCAGCTAATTGCCCATATTTTCCAAAACGCCCTTCCAATGGGTCTGTTTGATATTTGCCTAGTAATACATAATTCATATTAAGCTCAGTTAAACAGTATTTAGTAACTTCAAGAAGCCCATGAATGGTATGGTTTAATGCAGTGTGGGTTTGTCGAGTCAGTGTATTTGTATTAGTATTAATTTTGCATTTTTAGCAAGAAACAAAATTTAGGATCATCATTGGGGGCTGTTAGTATTTGTTTGGTAAAGGGTTCCTGATATTTATCTAACAAATGTTTTCCCTTAAGGGGAGTTTTTACGTTCACAATTTTCCACCATGTCAATATAATACTAATAAAATCTGTGACAAACCTTTTAGAGCCTCTATAATAAAGGGATTAAAGATTTTAAGAGCTGATTTTACATTTTCTCTTTCAAGAGATGATGGAAATAAAGCCTTTAAACTAAGTGAATAACCATGCTTCAATAGTTTGTTTTGTTCTAGTTCGTATAGGTTTTTGATCACAGAAAAAGAAGAACATTTTTTTGGCCTGTCACAAAATCGGAATAAGAAAATGTTTGGTCAGGTTTTGAATTAAGCCAGTTGTTAAAGATACATTTCAGTAAATAAACAGTGTCAAAAAGGTAAAATAGGGTTCTTTTTGGGTCAATAAGTTGTGGGAATACTATACTGAGTTGATTAATGTGTAAAAAATTACTCATTGTTTTACTGTTTACTGCATTATTGTCACTAACTGTACAAAATACTATGTACCCAATTTCTTCTAAATTTTCTATAATGCTCTTGATAAAAGTATATAATATTTCTGAATTAAGTTTAACTACAGGAGATATATGAATGACTTCTGTAAGGCTTGAGCAAGGACTAGTGATCATAACTGCTACTGCAGGATGCTAAGGTATCTTTATTATTTACTGATATTCCTACGGTATTGCCTGCCTTGTAATCCAAATAGGGTTTGATGTGAATTTCGTGAAAAAGTAATGTAACATAGTTTTCTTTATCTGTTAAGTAGTGAAAAATATTACGAGCATAGGTTAAAAAAATTTGTTTCATCGATATGAGGATCTGTTAAAAATCTGTTACAAATATATATATTATATATATATATATATATATATATATATATATATATATATATATATATATATACTGTATTAGGATGAGGTAAGATAATAGGAGCATGACTTCGAAAACATTTATAGCAATGAGGGCTTATTGTAAACAAAATAGAACGTAACATAATGATGCTTGGTGAATATTAATACCTTTCTTTTGAGGTACTTAACAAAGTTAGCTGTTGTGGGAGAAATTTTAGATTTTGAGTGAGTTCGACAGGACCTTTTAGGTTTAAAAGAATATCAATCACAAATTAAAAATTTTTTTTATATTGTCATTGTCAGACTCAACTTTAACTGAATTGGGAGTTTCTGTGGGAGTTTCACTAGTACTGGGAAGTTGACTTGACTTGGTATGGTGTAAATCACAAGTTTCACTAGGATCAGAAATGTCGCTATCAAAATTTATGGGTATTGATATCATCATATTGTCAACTGTTTCAATTAAATTTTCTATTTCACCCAAACTGAAAAACAAAAATGGTGATTTTAAATTTGTTATTGAAACACAAACAGATGGACCATATAAAAATGTTTTTAATTTTAAATCGCTATTTATAACAATTGCCTAAGTTATTAGATGACCAGGAGTATATTCAAGTTTAAATAAAGTTATTTTATCTGTATATTTTATCGAAAACCACCCTTTCCTTAAATTAAAATTTAGAAATACTTTTAAAAACTCTTCAAAATTTTGAAAACATGTAGCCTCTCTATGTAAATTAAACTCTTTACTTTGCTCTATGGCTTGCAAAAGATGTAATTCAAAAAGATTCTTATTTTTTTCATCTTTACTTTTGCGGTCAAGAACGTTTTTTCACAGATAATTGGGGCACTTTAGGAAAACCGTTATTATTTAATATCTAACAGTTTATCCGACCCTAACGCGTGCGAATGGTACATAATTGCGAAAAAGTGTAACTTTCCACACATAAATAAGTATTTTTTTTTCAGCCATAATGAGATTAGCACTCCAACCATGAATAAGTCATTAATAATTTTCCTGAGTGATCATGGAATTCGGTTTGGTGGCATTCGAATGACCGATACTGGATGGCTTGAGGAACGACTTCCTTTTATTTACTTTTCTTTGCCGCCGTGGTTTAAGAAGAGATTTCCCAGGGAATACAACAATTTGAAGAACAATGCAAATAGGCTAACTACGCCTTATGATTTGCATATGACTCTTCAACATATTCTAACTTTATCTGGAATAAATCACACTGTCACAAGAAGCAACGCATGTCCGAAATGTATTTCACTATTTCAAGAAGTTCCATACGAGAGGTCATGTGAAGATGCTCAAATTTCTGACCACTGGTGTACATGTACAGGATACACCAAGTTCGAACTAGATGCTCCCGCAAAATTGAAAGTATCGAGTTTTTTTATAAACCTTATAAACAAGATAATATCAATAAGAGATGATGCAGAAAAAAACAAGTGTGCCAAATATACAATTGACGAAATTAGCACAAGGCTTTCACATACGTTTTCCTATAAAAATATTTCGTATATTTTAGTAATTTTAAAAACACATCCAAAAGCAGTATTTGAAACAACTATTAGCTATAATGGTGATATTATGAAAAGTGCATTAGAAGCCGGAAATATTAGTAGGTTAGATTATTATGGTTCTCATAGTTACTGTGTAGTCGATGCATATTTAAAAAAGTATTGTTATTGCAAATAGATGTTCTTTAGCTTGTTAAAAACGTATGAAAATATCTTTGTCACTATCTTACAGTCTTATATTTATAAGATACTAAAACACTAAGATTTGATGTTAAAAACAGGAAAATAAGTCGAATAAAATTCTATTATTTATTTCTTAAGTTAAATATAATTATAATAAATAAATTTTATCGGATGTCTCTTTTTAAAAAAAGACTGTAGGCGAATAGACAGTTCAGCGGCCGAAATTTCCCGATGGCTACCAAGTCTACTGATAAAAAGCAAAGTTAGGATCTATTGGTGGAATCTCATTTTCAATATACTAATTTTGAACAGTTTTCGATTTATAAGCGATATTATGAATAATTACCATTAATATTCGACAAGACTTTAAAGATCTAAAAGACCAAGTGTGCTACGATGTAACATCTGCAATACGTAACGATGGCGGCATGATATGTCTCAATTTTTAGTTTATGTCAGATTAAGTTAGCGAAAATGCGGATATTTTAAATTGGTTTTATATTTCCGGCGAGTGTCAGGGAATTGTTACAAGAACCTGCAGAAGATTTAACGCTCTATATCTGAATTTACCGCCAATGAACCCAAGAAAATTTCACAGAATTGAAGGTAACTTTTTAAATTTCGGAAGTGTGTAGGCTCTAAGAATTCAATTTCAGCCTATTACTGAAAACGAAGAAAATGAAATTAACGTCTTGTCGTATTTCATACCTATGTTTATGCTTCAATAACAAGTGCCAAAACTGATTTAGGAATAACTCAGACATCAATATGGAGGATTTTACATAAACATAATATGCATAACTACAAACTAATAGCATTACAGGCTTTACAACCAGATGATCCTATAAAACATGTAGATCTTTGCGAGATATTATTAATTCGTTCACAGGAGAATCCAGATTTTCTCAAAAGAATTATTTGGACTGAGACATTTTTGGGGTGCAGAAAATTCACGCTTTACAAAAGAAAAAGGTTACTAACAAAAATTCAGTTTTAATGTATTTTGATTGTTTTCAATTAACATTTATGACGAAAATTTGACTTCTGCAAAATATATTGAAATTCTAAGAATGACCGTATATGACTTTTTGTATAATCTATAGGTTATTTATTTGAGGAATTGAAGGTAACTTTTTAATTTGTTGGTATCAACTGGATCGAGCTCTTGCTCATTGTAACCATGAAATTTCTGCCTAACTGTATAATATGTTTGAAGATAGGTGGATAAGATGTGAAGGACCATGGAGTTGGCCAGCGCGATCTTACATCATTTAAACTTTTTTCTGTGGTGTAGGATTAAAGAAATTGTTTATTAAACCCCAGTAAATATAAATGAAGAAGATCTAGGAAATGGGTAAGGCGTGCTTTTGAACAACTTGATCCATCAGAAATGCAAAGATGTATCTGTCATGTGATGAAATGTATTACCGATTGCTTACATGTAAATATTGTAAATGGTCAGCACTTTAAACATCTGATATATTAGCTGAGAATTCCAAACGTTTTAATTTACTGACAAAAAATTTCAAAACCACTATTTATACGAAGTAAAAATTGTTTAGCATTGCGTAAGCTGTGGTTACATCATAGAAGACTCAGCCTTTTAGATACTTAATGTCTATTTCTCAAATATCAATACTGATTATTTATAAAATCGCTTACAAAATCGAAATCAAATAGGTATAGGAACACATTATATGAACAAAACTCAATTTGTCTTTTCTATTATCGCTTCAATAATATACAAAGTGTTCCTTTTAAAAGAAATCACTTTGATCAAATTTATAAAATCGAAATTGCTGTTAATTTTTAGGCTAATCTGTATAAAAGTCGGCGTTCCTACGTTGCTAAAACTAAAGTACAATATGTTGACTAAATAATATTAAAAGTTTACATGGACCTGACGTCAGAAGATGAAAATATTGTTAAAAATGAAATGAAAATGTGAAATAAATTTTAATTCACAGAGTTTCGGTAAAAAAACATACAAAATAATTAATTGTTTGTTTGCGTCCTATCTTAGTAATAAGGTTGAAAATTTTTCGGGAATAAAGGACAGTAGTTCTGCTTAAATCTCATTTATTACCAAGCAACGTTTCGATGCCTTTATTGCATCTTCTTCAGGCTAAAACAATCATAATTTCACATACACGAACAATTACATCAGACTAACAATTTTTTATATATTAATAATAAGGATGGTATAAACCTGGTTACTCACCTACGTAACTGTTTAAGATTTAATCACTACATTAGTTACAGCAATCATTTTGATACAAAGTGGTCTCAACCATAAAAATTGCAGATATTACTTTTAAATTATTACTGCATTCTGTATATTCAATAACCATGTCGTGTCAAATATTTCTAAGATTGAAGATGTATCACTAATTATTAGTTGATATGAAGAATTATTAATTTTATTTTATTGAAATATGTAATTTCCTGAGTCTGCTACAACTAGGCAACCCCGCTGAGAAGAAAGTAACTCCGCACCCAATCCAAAAGGCTAAAGAAACCGTAGCACATCATGCTAAAGTCAAAGACAAAGACATCCGTTGCTGTTGGTACGGCTGGGTTAATTTTTTGTGACCAGCGAAATGCAGTGTTGTCGATTTTAGTGCATTTTGTTTATTCATATGTTGTATTTAAACACAAACTAAGAGTACTTCCTATCTGCATATATCAGTGTAACATGAACACTTTACCCTTGCCCACAAGCAGTATTCGTCAAAAAACACAATTTTTATTTATTTATTTTTTATATATAATTTGAATTTCTTTTTTAATAATTAGTGTGCAGATAATAGTTCTATTTTAATCGGATCCTATTAAGCAGGGAATTGTACACGCTGCTTAATTTACCAACATCACTACAACGATTAACAGTGTTATTCTTATTTATTCGTATAAAAATCATTTCTGAGATGCTTCGCTTATAATAATTGCTCTCACGATCTAGAATACTCACGCTATCAAAAACAAACTCGTTCGCAGTGTCAAAGTGCGGGTGTGCTAGGGCATTTTTTTCTGTTTTGTTTTTCTTGACCGTCGTATTTATGTTGCTTGATTCGGTTCGCTAAATACTGTTTGGTCTGTCCTATATATATTTGCTGACATGAACAGGGGATACTGTAAATTAATTCAGATTGATTAACTGTGGGGATTAGATCTTTTAGTTTTGAAAATAGTTTAGATGTGGTGTTGAGATTATAAAAGATAATTTGAATATTATCGTTGTCCAGTGCTTTTTTAATTTTATGTGACAAACCGTGTATATATGGGATGTATTTTTGTTTTGATTTGAATTTATTCAAGCATATATTAATAAATTTAGTAGGATAATTATTTTATCCTTTTTATTATTTTGATTTGAATTTATTCAAGCATATATTGATAAATTTAGTAGGATAATTATTTTATCCTACTAAATTTATCAATATATGCTTGAATAAATTCAAATCAAATATATGTCACTGCAGTTATCGAAAAATCCGAGTTGTAAGTGACAGTACGATGTCGGAGAAATGTATTATCCGTTCAAAATCTGACTTGTCTATTGTTACTTCTCACACTCAAAGGGAAAAAATAATATAGTTTTTATATTATGTCAATATAAATCACTTTTCCAGTATCAATGTCATTAATTTGTATTTTTCTAGGAACACTATTCAGTCTTCTTTTAATTATGGAAATTTTAATACCGATAAGGTTTTTCAGAAACAGTTTTTTCAATATTTTTTAGGGAAAATAACTACACGAAACGCAGGATTTAAAGTCAAATTTATTACATATTTTGTATTTCTTATATATTTAAAATTCACATACTTAATACTATTGGCATTTAAACAAAATAAGTTTTGTCAGTTAATTCCTAATTGGATTTAGCACTTCAGATTGCCGTTTACTTATAAAATGAATCCTGACATTAAATATTTCCTAACAACAGATTAAGTTAAAAAATATATATGGTTATTAGCACTGCTTAATACGTGTTTTTTAAACAACCGAAGCAATTCCTCAAATAAATCTTAAGAAGTGTTCTGTAATTTTACACATACGGACAACATCCTTAGATGAATAGGTCATGAGTTTTTTGTTCAACTAAAGAATTCATTGTTCACATTTTATTAGTTTTTGTAGATGACGTGAAATGAATCCTGCAATATAAATCTTAATTTGGTATGAACAATTGCTAATTATATGAGCATTTATAACATGTGGATGTTGGTCCTTTTCCTCAATTATAGCTGTAGAAGGTACAACACTGCAATTGATATTAAGTTCCGGGTTGTCAAAACGACTGGAACCTGCCAGGATAGATATTTCATCCAATGGGATTCTATTCCAACAAAGCGGATTTCTACTCGGAGCCTTTTATAGGCAGAGGTAAACTCTCGTGCTGTGGGATTATTATTCCAGCCGCCTCTACATCTTATTGAAGGAGAGAACAGTTCGAGGTTATTTTGACAAACTTTATATAGTGGTAAATAAATTAGTAAATCTTTTTCTGTTAAAATATCATTAGATAGCGTTTAAGCACTTTGAAGGAAAATAATTAATTCTAGGAAACCAGTTTTTCTTCTAGAATGAATAACTAGTTCACCATTACTAAAACTCAATTGAGAAAGATAAGATATTGAATCATTAATAAAAATTTTGGTTTTTTTCTATGTTATTTTTACAGAGACTTGATTCTAGGTTCTGATAAACTTAACAATTACCTGACACCCCGTGCGGCCATATTTTTTCTTCGTAATTGATTAACGCATCTGCCACTGATTCACTAAGTAGCTGCATGGCTAATTTAACTTTCATTTTTTGCTTGAAAGTTATTATGCGCTTTCGTAATTTATTACCTAAGTGTAATTCCTCAGAATTTTGCAATTATTCTAACTTCTGAGTGTTGTCCCATTTTATCTCATTTCCTTCCTCATGTATTATAATATTTTTTCCCCAAAACCATTTCTAATTATTTTTAATATATTGCACTCATCGTAAAAAAAATTGATATGCCCTATCTAAAACATGGTTTAATATCTGGAAAATCTGGTTTACATCCAAAAATTTGAGCCATTGTAATATTCTCCATCAAATGTGAATAATGTGATATAGATGCTACATGTACGAAAATTAGTATTAAGCAATGTGAAATAAGACCAGTTTTTTTACATTTAGCCCATCGACATAAAAATATCTTACTGGCAGATTCCAGCGTCCATTTGAACAAATTACCAACATATCAAAGGCTTCCTTTACATGCTATAATCTTGCAATTCAACTCCAAAATAAACAAATCATGAATTTTTCCTATTCAATATGTCAGCGTATCGGCATTTTATCAATAATCAAACTTAAAATTATTGGTTTATTGAAAAGAACAATATGCTTTTTGAGCACTATAAATGCCTCTGTTGTAAACCCGGGACTTGCATTTACGTTTTTAAACCATTTACCAATTGTGTTGTGACATAGTCATAACCTTTGGGAGAAAAAAACTTGAACTTTAAAATTTTCTTAGATCTGGGAAATACTTTTTTTCCAGATTAATGTTTTAATAACTCTTTTATTGTTTTCGGTATGTTTTCTAGTACCAAAGCATTTTCAGAAGAAAGTAATTATTTTTATTTTATTTCTTTTGCAATATTTTGATGATAAGATGTTTATATACTTTTTAACTTTGTAGCCTAAAACTCTTTAATCAATTCGGTAATATTATGGGTTGATCTCGTGGTTGACGCAGTTAAAGTGCCAGATAGAGCTAGTTTGTCATCAAGCTGACCGCACAGTTCTGCAATCCGCCTTTTTATCCCTGAAAAAGTGTTAAAAATAAATTCCAGAAATAATTGTGGAATTCTGGTGTAGGTATTTATTTTTGAAGGTGGTTTATGCTTGTTTTAAGCATTGGTTTCCATTATCTCAAATCAGGATTAGAAAAAAAATCGTATAATTTGTATTACCTTCTTTGGTTGCATAGATAGTGGTAGTTCCAAAAATACTGTTGGCACAGCATCATCCATCAATCGACTTTCTTCTCCCACTTTATATAAGAAGGAACCCTATAAATGTTTTGAGCAAATTCTGTCAGTAAGAGAGGGTGTCCAATCTCTAAGTTTCATGTTCTGAATCCAAATATTTGCTCTTTGTGGATTTCTCGGGAGACTAAATTCAATATAATAAATGCTAAATTTTTAAATGTATCAAATAAATCTCAAGATATTAGTATAAAACAAATATATATCTCCAGGAGGTCAAAGGTATCATAAAATAAAAAAGGTAACGGTCTCACGTTGTCAAGTTCTGTCACCTAGGACTATTTAGGTAATCAAATGTAGAAGGATTTGTTTGAACTATTTTTTCAAGTTCTTTCTTCTACAGTAATGTAACTAAAGTCGTAGGGGATGGACCTATGCGGAACAATTACAATAATAAAAACGTATTTATCTAGCTAGGTATAATTTTTTTACTTTAAATCAAATCACCTTCATACATTAAAGTAAGTAACAGTGGTACGCCTTAATGTTAAAACGTACAGTTGTGGACATAAAAAGTCGTACATTAATTTGAGGCTATTGAAACACAATGACTGACAAAACTGTCAAAAATAAAAATTATCCATTTTATACATGCAGTTACTTGCTTTACGTTTTTTTATAAATAGTACAATGCCTCAGATGGGTTATTTAAAAATAGCTCAAATAATTAGGTAGATAATATAGCTATACAATATAGTACATTGTAGATAATTTTACAAATATTCCTTATCTATACGTGTACAATTTTCTTCTAAAATCTAGGGCATAACAGGCATGTTTACAACAAACAAATCTTGTACGACTTTTATATGCACAAAACTGAACATACAGACTGTAACAAAAATCTGAAAGCATCAAATATCTGGCGAATTACTTATCTAATTTTCTTTTAAATTAGTAGCCTTAGGTTCGAAATTACGGCGGATCCGTTAGTGACATCCGCGATGCTGCAAATCTATAGTTTTTCAGAAACTGATAGAAACTTCTGTTTTTCTTATATAACGCTCATTTCTGTATTTGAAATCTGAAAAAAATTCTGTATACTCTTTATTAAATATACTTTAATGTAAACTTCATAGTTTTCGAAATATCCACGATCAAACATTAATATTTAAACAAAAACCAGTGTTTTTTCATCTAAGCGGTAACTGGTGTCGAAAGTAGTTTCGTGTCATTTCTGACATCCAAAAGTCCATTGAGTTTTATTAGTAGAGTTAATTTTAACTGGTACCGACAAAATAGAAATTCAAATGATCCTGGGTTATGGCGATCAACGATACATACAGCAAGAAGTTTGTAATATTTTTAATGATAAATATCCCAAACGGAATCCAATAGACCTTGTCTACTGTTGGCAACATTTTAAGGAAATTTTAATTAACGGGACATGTGAAGAATGATCCACGATCCGGTCGTTTGAAAACAGCCATTGACGAAGATATGTTAGTGAGCAT
Organism: Kuschelorhynchus macadamiae; assembly: GCA_030620095.1. Taxonomy (NCBI): domain Eukaryota; kingdom Metazoa; phylum Arthropoda; class Insecta; order Coleoptera; family Curculionidae; genus Kuschelorhynchus; species Kuschelorhynchus macadamiae. The sequence goes on from JAUTXW010003629.1 coordinate 210,739, forward strand.
AACAGAAAATCCCCATCTTTCCACTAGAAAACTTGGCCAAGATAACAATACGTCCCACACGTCCGTGGAACACCTTTTGAAGGCGGAAAAATTTCATCCTTACAGAGTCACCTTAGTTCAGAGACTATCGGATGATGATTTTGACAGGCGTTTGTAGACCATGACGGAAATCTGTAATACAAATAAACATTTCTTGTACGAAACAATGTTTTCGGATGAGTCAAGTTTGTCTTTAAACAGAACTGATTTAATGATTTTAATTTGTTGACTGTAATTAATGAACCTACACGGATACCAAAATTATGTGATGGGGTGTGTAGCACATCTATTGACGATGTTATTACCAACTTAGATAAAAAACTTGATTATATTATTGTTGAATGTGGTTTCTCCAATCATTTAGCACAACTAGTTAATTGGGATACTCCCAAACCTGAAACGTAGGAGTTGAAATCAGAAACTTTAACTAGAAAATTTACACAAACCAATTTAGCAGAATTTTAATTTCTTATGGATAAAACCCACATTGTATATAATCCGTATGAGGAATATATAAACTGTTTGTTTAGCTCTTTTTATTCCAGTTTTGATAGTTGTTTTAATGCCAATTTTCCTAAACAAAAAATAACTCGGAGAAAAACAAGTTTAAGAAAAAAACCAAGATATGACTTTTCTCCAAACGTATTGCTTGAACTAGAAAATTTGAGAGCTCTTAATTGGTTTAAAAAATTAACAGATAATAAAAAGCTAGAATGCACATACAAATCAAATGAAAACTCAATTAACCAACAAACTCAACAAGATAAAAAGAATTTTAACTCAATGCTCATAAATCGGTAAAAAAATAAAACTAAAACCTTATGGCAAATGACTAATGAAATTTTGGGCAAAAAAAAGCGAAAATACCTTACATTTGTCTATATGTTCGAACAATTTAGAGGCGGCAAATATATTCGGAAAACATTTTACAAATTCCGTTAAGGATACTGTTAATACCCTTAGTTTTAACAGCAATCCACAATACACAAATCAAGCAATCAATGTTTTTTTCACCAGTTTCGAATCAGGAGGTTACTAAAATAATCTTCGAACAAAAAAACAAATATTGCGCAGAAATCGATGAAATACCCGCGCAATTATTATGGAATATCACTCAATATTGACACCACTTTTAGCATTTTTAATAAACAAATCAGTTATTCTAGCACAATTTCCTGACGAACTAAAAATCGCAAAAGTAGTACCTATTCCAAAGAAGGGCGATTTATCAGACTATAAGAATTACAGATCTGTCTGTATTCTTAATTGCTTCTCAAAAATAATGGAAAAGGCGGTTTACGATAAAATATTACACTGTTGACAGAAAGATAATATCTTAACGATGTCACAGCACGGTTTTCGGAAAGGACTTTCTATCGACACAGCATCAACATCACTCGTGCAAACGGTCTACGACCATATTGATAAAAATAAATTCGTAATTGCCATTGTATTTGACCTTCCTCGGGCGGTCGAAAACTTAAAACCCTGTATTTATATAACAGAAATTGAATTCACTTGAAATTCGGCATCCAGTAAGTAGCTGGCTAAAATCATACCTATCAGACGGCTCAATGGTAGCCAAGGTGGCTGGTGAACACTCAGGAGCGTATCAGTGTCAGCTTGGAATACCACAGGGTGGAGTTCTCAGACCACTTATTTTTTTTAATTTATGTGAACGACCTGCCATATCATATATATGATGGCACCGCCTTCATGTACGCTGTTGATACGACTATACTTGTAACTGCCGATTCCAGGGAAGAATTAAAAATTAAGGTCGATTCCGTATTAATTCAATTTGATTCTTGGTGTAAACAAAACCCCTTAATAATCAGATACGATAAAACGGTATGCCTAGAGTTTCGTGGTAACTACTGGCCACCTAGTCACTTACAAATTGTACATAACGACAACCGAATAAATATAGAAAATTCTTCAAAAATTTCTTGGATGCATTCTTAACAAAAAACTTAATTTTGAGGAGCACATAAAGTCAGTTTGTAAAAAGCTATCAATTTTTTTTTATCGTTTATTAACTCTGAAACGAAACTGACCAAAAGTACTTACTAAATATTTACTATTCTCTAGTTTATACTTAGATAAGTGCCCATATTTTGTTATGGGGTCAAGTAAAGAGCTTCCAACCCATATTTGTAAGTCAGAAAGGATTCATTCGCTTTATATTCGGCCTACGTTGTATTGAAACATGCAGACCAGTTTTAAAACTAACAAGATACTAACCATTACCGGCGCGGCGTCTATTTATATAAGTTATTAACATATGTTAAGATTAATTATAAAGAGTTTATGAAGGTATCCGATAAACATTCGTATCAAACGCGAAAAAATAATGATTACTATTTAAATCAGTTCAAGCATGTACAATATAAAATATCTCCTAATTTTTCAGGCTTATACTCCTATAATATTTTACCATCTTACATCAGAGCAATTGAAAATGTTAATAAGTTTAAACAACAGTTTAAACCATTCTTAATAAAAAATATTTTTTACTCTGTTAATGAATACGTCCACCAGTGCTCGAATATGAACAGACAATATTCATTAGAAATTATCATTTTAAAACGTTTATATACACTTTTTGGTAATGTTATATTTATTTTGTTGTGACTTGTCTTTATAACTGTATTTGTACAGCAACAAAAGGCCAATAAAAAAATAAATAAATAAACTGCCGATATTGGGCTTCGAAAATCCTCATTGGGTACGGGAACATCATACACAGTACGCACAAAAAATCAGCGTTTGGGCTGGCATTATAGGTCGGAAGATAATTGGTTCATTTTTCATGGAAGAAAATTTAAACGGTGAAAGATATTTGCAACTTTTGAGGAATCACGTCCAAGCTTTGGCGGAAATATGTCCCAATCCTGGTAAGTCACTTTTATTGCCACATATAATCAAAAATATCAATATTGTTTTCTAGTAAATAATGGAGTATCCAACGATAGAATATGGCTTAAACAGGATGTTGCATCACCGCATTATGCGCGAGAAGTTCGAGAATTTTTATATGAAACATTTTTTGAGGTAATTTTGACGATCTAAAACAACCAATAGAAAATGAATGCACCATCAAAAATTCATTTTAATTAGATTTTTTTATAGAACTTGCAGATTTAAAACATACAGGGTATTGGACAAATGTGATTTGATGGGATATGATTACCACCTCGAAAACAATAAGAAATACGAAGTCGGTTAAAATTAAAAAAATTTTAACAATTTAATGCTCAACAACACTCCATCGACAAAACTGAAAAATTACGACTACTTCCGAAAACAAAAATCGTCATTTTCCTGTTTATTTTGTATAGATCAAGATCAAGAGATATTACCAGATAAAAATCCCCATTGCCACTCTTCTGCCTTTATAAGGTGGTCCGTTTCGTTTTCGAAAGTTCTATATCTACTTAATGTTTTAATTAGAGATCTGTTTTTTGCATTTCATTGAAGCTTCTAACCTCTTAAAATAAAATCTGTGTTACACTCATCAACTATTTAACCAAGTTGAAAGCAGATATTGCTATGGACATTTGTGTTAATAGAATATTGTAAGTTTACGGATACGTGTTTCCTCCTCTTCAAAGAAAGAAGTGTCACACGTCCATAGCGATTTTACTCTTTAATACTCTGATGAATGTGAGAAATTTTTATCTTGGATAAATAGTGAATTATTGTGATACATACTTGGTTTTAGGAAGTCAGAAGCGCACGAAAATGCTGAAAAAGTTCGTCATATCCTAATGGGTAATTCAACTGCAACGTAATCTGACGTTAGTAAGAATTTCCCGCTTTCATGCATTCATTTGTTTTCTTGAGCGGTCATATTCCCTTAAGGTTACTAGATACAAGTACTAAATGAATCTATTAGTTTTCTTCAATTTCAAAACCTTACTTTAAGTGATTAAAAAAGCATTACAAGCGAAAAAAAAAAAGTGTATGATACGCTAACGAAAAATATTATTACAAGCAATTTCATGTTCTAACTTCTAATGGTTGTGACTGTATCTCATTAATTTCGTAAACGATGTTACACAATCTCTAACTGAAAATGTAACCCAAAATAGGAATGAGCTTATTGGTTCCTCATTTTTTGAACCAGCAAACCCTAGCATCTCTGAATAGAGGATACATTGTCAAATGGCGGCGGAACCGCAAATTAGTATGTTGCATTATAAAATCAGATCAGTAAGAAGTAAAATCGATCAACTGGAAGCATTTGAATGTGATAAAAAAATCGATTTTGTCTGCCTAACTGAAACATGGTTGACTGAGGAGAAAGCTAAATCTGTTAGTTTAACCGGTTATACCCTGGGAGGAGATTCATCACGCAAATATCGTAAGGGGGGTGGGACAGCTATATTAGTAACTCTGTCAAATTTAAATTTAATGAAATAGATAAATTCTCCCATCTAAATCTTGAAAAAATAATAGGGTCTACTTCTATTTTATTAAAATCTCACAATATTTACTTATTTTTTATTTATAGGGCTCCTGGAGGCAATTTTGGCATCCTCTTGTCTGGAATGGAGAATATTTTGGAAAATGTTAGTGCGGGTGAGAAGGTTGTTCTGGTGGGGGACTTCAATGTGCTGTTCGGAACAGATTAGCGGGAATCAACAGATCTATGTGATTTGTTTGAGAACTACGGATTTGTACAGATAGTCTAGGAGGCAACACCTGAAGACTCCTGCCTGAATAAAAATTTTATAGACTTCTGTGTTGGCTCCACCTCAACATAGATTATTGACTTGGGTCTTTCTGATCACTTAGGACAGATATTAAAATTTTCTCAGCCTCCATTAGCCATTAATAAACAAGAGCGAAGAGTATTCAGACTGATAACACAACACGGTTTGTATCAATGTTATAATATCATAGAAAAACAATCCTGGGATTTTATACATTCGGATAATGGTGTAGAAATAAAATTTAATATGTTTATGGAACAGTTAGAATCGACTTATCATTTCCCGAAAAGAGGTATGTTGTCTTGGACAGCCTAACCGAGTGCCTTGGTTTAACGAGGTGCTTAAGGGTATGATGATCCCTACTTGGGTCTTTTAAGCCAAGTAGTAAAACAATATAGTAAACCAGGCGATAGGGAAGAATTAAGGTTTGAAAAATACTACAAAATTTGTATTAAAGAAGCCAAAAAATAGGCAAATGATAACTTAATTAAATCAGCAAAAAACCCTACTAAATGCATTTGGAATGTTGTGAACTGCCAAAGAGGTCATGGAAAAAATATTTTACCTACTAACGCTGAAATTTTACCAGAGGAGTTCAATGGGTTTTTCGCAACAAATGCACAAAATCTTATAAAGAACATTCCTCAAAATGGAACTGACCTCCTCAAAAACTTAAAAAGTTTGAATGGTCCCTTATCATTGTTAGCATCCTTTTCATTTAATGCAGTAAGCTTTAACATGGTGAGAGAGGTAATTGATGGAATCAAAAACAAAAACAGTTCTGATATCTTGGAATCACAGTGGCAATATTGAAAGCAATTAAAAATATAATAATTGTACCTCTTACCAAATTAATTAACCTTTGTTCTAAAGAGAGTAGCTTTCCTGGGGTGCTCAAAACAGGTATGGTTGTGCCCATTTTTAAGACAGGTGACAGGGGTCTGGTCTCAAACTACAGACCAATTTCTCTTTTACTTATAATATCAAAGATAATTGAGAAATGCATGGCTAAGCAGATTACCACATTTTTTGAAAGTAATAACCTATACATTAAAAGCTAGTATGGTTTTACGGTAGGAAGAAATACAGTTCAGGGCGTAATGAGTCTTGTCAACAGTATTATGGACTCATTCAACAACTTAGAGTACAACTCTGTTTTGTATTGTGACTTGAGCAAGGCCTTTGACTGGGTATTCCACGAGCTTCTCCTGAACAAGTTAGAGTATTATAAATTTAGCGAAAACAGCATTAAGTTGCTACAGTCATACTTAAAAGATTGGCAACAGGTGGTCAGGGTCAGTAGAGTGTGGTCAATGAGGAGAGTTGTTGATGTTGGGGTACGACAGGGTCGGTCTTAGAACCTATCCTTTTTTTAATATTCATAAATGATCTACCCCTGTGCGAGCACGATTCAGAATACACTCTCTTTGCTGATCATACAGCTCTATCTTGCTCTGGCAAATCATTGCAGGATGTAGGGGAGAGGATTGGTGGTGCGCGGTTGAGGGCTGAGGCTTGGTTCAATGCAAATAAGTTGTTACTTAATGGAGATAAGACCCAGAAAATGACTTTTGGCCTGAGGAACCTTAAGGGTGTAAATATGGATGTTAGTGATGTTAAGTTCCTAAGGATAATATTTATTATTATATCTTTATCTTTATCTTTATCTTTATCTTTATCTTTATCTTTATCTTTATCTTTATCTTTATCTTTATCTTTATCTTTATCTTTATCTTTATCTTTATCTTTATCTTTATCTTTATCTTTATCTTTATCTTTATCTTTATCTTTATCTTTATCTTTATCTTTATCTTTATCTTTATCTTTATCTTTATCTTTATCTTTATCTTTATCTTTATCTTTATCTTTATCTTTATCTTTATCTTTATCTTTATCTTTATCTTTATCTTTATCTTTATCTTTATCTTTATCTTTATCTTTATCTTTATCTTTATCTTTATCTTTATCTTTATCTTTATCTTTATCTTTATCTTTATCTTTATCTTTATCTTTATCTTTATCTTTATCTTTATCTTTATCTTTATCTTTGTCTTTATCTTTATCTTTATCTTTATCTTTATCTTTATCTTTATCTTTATCTTTATCTTTATCTTTATCTTTATCTTTATCTTTATCTTTATCTTTATCTTTATCTTTATCTTTATCTTTATCTTTATCTTTATCTTTATCTTTATCTTTATCTTTATCTTTATCTTTATCTTTATCTTTATCTAATATACATATTATTGAAGTATCCAAAATCCAGATGAAAACGCAGTACTGTTTTCCGTTATTGTTCATAATTGGAGAAATTATAAAAACATATTTCTTTTGTAAAATAAAAAAGCTGAATGAAGCGTGTTTGCATGTTTACGCTCTTAATTTGATTCAGATTTTCTAATTTAATGATTTTTCATTTCGCCAAAATAAAATTTTAACATTTTTCACACACTGTATATTTCTGCCAAAATATGGATGTCAAAAGTAATTTATGCACTAACATTTAGCAGTATGGCATTTTTTTATATATTAATAAGAATAAAAAATCATATAATGCGAACATTTTGCATTTGTATTTGAAAACAATATTTTCTATTCTGTTTAATTTATTTTATTTAACTTAATTCTAATAAATAACGAGCCCAACGCTAGCATGGGTACCACGATATCCAGGGTTTATTAATAAAAAATATAAATTGTTTCAAATATTTTTAATAATATATACTCTAACCGAAATCTAATAACAAGATCTGGTGTTAGCAAAGTTTTGAGGACTTTTGTAGGTAAAGGGCAAGCGATGGAAGCTTCACCATCCGACCATCCCAAAACAACTATCGATAAAGATAAGCCTTTGAATAGCTGAAGGTATAGAATCTGTATGCAATATTCCAAAAATACAAGAGAAATGATAAAAACATTTGAATGAATTGAAATTGTTTTTTTTTTTTAATTTTCTATAGTATAGAATCAAAACTATGATCTCTATGTAATCTGTATTTATACATCAACAAATTGTGTTGTACAATTTTTCTTCAATTACCTTCTAAATTTACTAGATGGTCTATCAGTAAAAGGCAGGAAAATTCTATGCGGGGACATTAATATTGACTATGCTGCTGTTTGTGCCACCCAGAAATATTTAATTTCTATATTCGACACTTTCGGTCTTGCAATCGTGTCCAATTAGAATTTCAAAATACTCTTCTTCTATCTTCGATTACGTAACGTCTGATTTTTCTTCATCAGAGGTTCAGTCTCAGATTTGTAACACAGGTCTTTTCGATCACGAAGCAATATTTGACAAATTTAGTATTCCTCTTAGGCCCTTACAGAGACCTCGCCATAAGGGCAGAATTTTCACGACCGCCAATTTTTTAGAATTTCATAATATTTGCTTAAACGCCGACTGGAATTTTGAATTTGAAAACGTTCACTGAAATTTTAGAGCTTTCTTAGCTGACGACACAAGCATAACATGGAGTGATTTAAATACAACGTCCTTACATTCTTATATTTTCAACGACCTTGTTATGATTAAGGCTTGGTCCGATTCCAATCTGCTTTTCTTCAATGTGGATAAAACGGTGGCCTTATCTTATAAGGGGACTTTACAACCACTTCAGCTACTTAAAAGTAGTAAATACCTTGAGTAAGTTAAATTCCTGGGTTTCTTCTTCTTCTTCTACCATATTCGGCCGTTGGCGATTCTCAGTAAGTGCCTTGAAACCTATCTTATATCAAGATGTATATGGTTTCTTGAATGCACTATATTAGACCATTATACTAGGGAATGTGTTCTACGTAGTGGTTTTCCGTTGCCTTCTACGCAGTTGTGTCGTGTAGTGTATGTGTTGAGTAAGAGGCCTTGTTACTGTTCGCAGTCGACCCCAAGTCTACGAACAGAGTCGTTATTTTATTATCCCAACGACCAAAGGCACCTCGGGAAGGTACCGGACCAGGCATATCGAGCACTCTTTATTTAAAAAGTTCCGGCTACGCCAAGTCTCGAACTTGCGCCTTCAGGATGGAAGCCAGCTCTCTTACCACTGAGCCACCGAGGTGTGTGTTAATAAAAAACTCAATTATTTACAACGCCTTAAAACTTTACATCCAGAACATTTAAAAACAATCCCTATGTTTGCACTTTTCCGAAAACCAAAGCGTAACTAATTGAAAGACCTTCTTATTGCGTTATAGCTTTTTAAAATGTATAAGTCTCATTAAAATGTTTTTATTTGCTTGTTTACTTAAATCATGTTGCTGAAAGGCATTTAAAAATATTTTATAAGGAATGAACTGTCTGATTATCATTAATTATTTTTGTTACATATTAGATTAAAGTTATACATTTTCTTTTTTTTTAATGCACTTTAATTACTATATTAGTTCAATACACTTTTTGTTTAACTTCACTTATTTTGCTCGTATAACGATAACAAAATAGAGTTTAAGGTCGCGTAATTTTACTTTCAATGTCATCGAAATTATTCACCTCGCATATGTATTGTTTATTTGCTTGTGCTAGGTCACCTGGATTTATTAACCGCTTTACGGCAATGTTACGAATATAACGAATGTTGTAACAGTTTAATTTTGTTATAAGTGCATTTCATTTAACAGTTTAATTTTGTTATAAGTGCATTTCATTGTATAATTAATTTAATATTATAATCTACTACTTTACTATTAAGTTTAGTGATTAATATTACGCCTTGTTGGTTTGATTTACTTAGATTTTAGTAGTTTTCTTATTAGAAGCGGTTACATTGTTCATATTTAAGCGAAATATAAATTCAACACCTTTTGCAGCAAATTTCGGTACACACAGTGTCACCTCTCGATAAGTAGTTAATTTTGTACCTATATCTGAACTCAAGATATAAAGGAATAATTTTCAGTAAATGGTGTAAGTTTAGCGTTCGTTCATAGATGTCGCCAAAAAAAATCAGTTCAAATATAATTGTTGGATTTATTTAATTTTGCCGAATTTAATAATTATATACTGTATAAGAGAAACTTCAAATAGCACTTTAGACAAACTATTTAATTCCCATATATTTTACAGAGTAGATATAAATTAAATTTTATTAATTTTGAAAACCTGTTTTCGAGTCCTTTATACAAGTTTTGGGATTTTCGTTTTCCTTGGCTAGATATACTGCATTTTTAGATTCGAGCGTATATTTTGTATAACTCTTCTGTCGCTGTAAAAAAAAACCAAATGATTAGTACCCCAATAAATTCTTTGATATAAAGTCCATATTATGTATTAATAATATTGAACTGTAAATACTTGTATTTAAAAAAAAAGGTTGCCTTGATAAATATTTCTTTTCAGATATACCTAGGATTATTTTTAGACTATAGATACTATATACACACCACTTCATACTTTCTCTTAAATCTACATTTTATTATTAGTGTTCCCTTTTGCTGTGAATATGTAACATATAAAGGTATTTTCATTTAAGTTAGACATAAATAACCCAAAGGTATTCCTCGATTCAATATTAATATTCTTACCTTTTTTTTTCTGAGACTATATAAACTACAGCCTTCTTATAATTTCTATCAATGTTTGATGTTCCGAAATTCAGATCGACTTTTGTTTTGTCCATAGTTGCATAATTACTTGGAGCCTATTATAAACTGAAATTTCGTTACGTCTGCGTCTGATGCATTTCCTAAAATAAATAGTTAATAATTGTGTGAATAAATTCCTGTTTTATGGTTAAATAATGAGTTTATACAGTTGGGAAAATTCTATTAAATCAAACTCAACTTACGTTTCATTTTTATGGCATTTAACTACTCCTGCATTAGCACATCATTTTTTTGACTCTTTGGTACTCTACTCCGGACTAATATTTGACTTTTCTGAGTGGTCCTTTTCCATTAGTACTAGAGTAATTAATTAAATATTATTTGTTTATTTACATTTCCATTTCGCCTTGGCGTTGCTTTTAAATTTCAGGTTAGTTGTTTCTGTCAATGTTATTATTGCGTCGTCTCGGAACTTTTGGGATCTATTCGGCTAAGACTTCCATATTATCTTATTCTCGAAACCCTCCATCCGGTACTTCCTCATATCAAGAGCGCAGGCATCTTTTTCACTGTTGCTAAGTGTATTCCTGCATTATTTCCTGTATCTTTCTCAACCAATGGAGTCGTTTTTCTTGTCTGACATGTTAATCATATCCTTGTTTTATTTCGTCTGTGGGCTTTTTTGGCAAGGTTGTTAGCACCTGACATATTCTAGCCAATGGTATTCCGCCACCTTAGTTAACCAAAGTTCTAGATGGAAAGAAAGCTGGGGGAACACATTTTTCACTTTTCTGGTCACCTGCAGATAACGCACAGGTCTTCAGCGCGAGTCTGAGGAAATAATCCAGGAAAATCTTGGAAATCCGTTAGCGGGATTTTTCCTCAACACCGCAATAGTTTTTCGGGCACATTATAGTTTGCACTGTGAGTGTTATTTTTCGTGCTAGAAAATCTCTCTAAGAGAGGATTTTACCTGAAGATTGGACCAGACCGCCATTTTCCATGCTCTTGTACTTGGCACGTGAAACCACTTTTTGACTAGAACTGAGTGACCCTATTGGATAGGGTTCAAGTCAGGGGCGAACTGTAAGTCACAGTCCTAATTTCAAATCAGGGGCTAATTGCAACTGCAAGTCACAAACAATTTCAAGTCATGGACTTAACTTCAAGACTCGGGACTAATCCCATATCACGGGCCTAGTTTGAAGTTAGGAGCGCTTGTTGTTTACTTTTTTCTTTATACCGTAACTGATAACATACTTATTGTTTATATTTTTCTTTTATACAGTAACGGATAAATAGATTTTTTCTTAACTTCATTTGTATGTTTTATTTAGCTCACTCTTTTTCTTTTAAAGCATCGAGAGGAAGCAAGTGCCGCGAAGATCAAAGGGCTTTCCAATTTAAGTCGTTATAAATTGGTGGCGCTCATTTTTTTTTTCCTCTCTTTTTCTTTCTTTAAGACTTCTTAAGTTTTCCTACGCCCTACTCTCCGGGTTAATTGAGCTAGGGCATCTACATTGCACGCTCTGTTGACCACGAGCTGTAATCTTGATACCTTTTTGTGATCGAAATAATTTAAAATAAAACAGTAATAATTATTATTATTAACTAAGAGCGTAGCAATCTTGTACCTTGGTTTTGAGAAAATCCAGGGTTACAATTTGGCGCCCAAATGTGTAGGGCTCTATTGAAATTCTTTTACTTTCTTTTACTGATTTGCTTTTGCTGCTCTTTTTGCTTTTAATTTTTTTTCGAGCTTTTGAACTTAATGATTTTTTTTTTCTGTAAATTGCATTGTTTTTCCCTGTGAGCTAAATAGACACCTTTTTTTGGTATTTGATTATTTATTTGCCTTTATGCATATTTGATTATTTGAGTGATATTTGTGATATTTGCGTATTTGATTTAGTTTTTATATTTGAATGGTTATTTGCCTTTAGTAAGTGTTTATGATTATTGATTTAGATTACAATTTTTTTGGCTTACTGCTCTATTTTTTTTACTTTGATGTATTTGTTATCTCTTTTGCTTTTCGTGATATTTAATGTTTTGATCTTGCGTTTCTTTTGTTAATATTGTCACGATGGATTATAATATGCAAATCGGCTACCTAAAAAAAGACATGTTAATCTATGAACTGTCGGTTCGTGGAATTCCAGCCGATGATAGTAAAATCGTGGACGAGTTACGTTCTGCCTTACGACCTGTTTTCAATCTTGAGAAAAGGGGCAAATTATTGACTTATCCTGCTTATAAACTAGATTTTAATGAAGAACGCGAATATATAACAAAAACCTTAAAAGAATTACAAGATTCAATCACCACAATCTCTGGGGAAAATGCTAAAAATACTTTTGATAGGATTCAAACGCGGTTAGTCCATCTTTTAAATCGTGTAGATCGCATCACTGTAGAAAAATTAAATGAGGAATCGATAAAAGATCGAATGTCTTTAATGGGCGAAATCCTCAGTACTCTTGACAAACTAGAACAAACATCAAAAAGCGATCCTACCTTAAGTAAAATCTTTAGTAAATTTCAAATATCTGACTCTGATTCGTCTGAGTTCTCTGGTACAAGTGCCACTTTTAATAAAAATAAAGCGTCAGTATCATCGCGTAAGCAGTCTACGCCAAAGCATAAGCCTTCAGCTGTTTTCACTCATCCCTCTAGTACAAAAACTCAAAGAGTTGAAAAGTGGGGTCTTAAATTTACAGGTGACACTAAACATCTATCTGTTTATAAGTTTTTGGAACGTGTCTCTGAATTGCGAATTGCTCGTGGTATTTCAGAAAAGGAATTGTTTGAGTCAGCTATTGATTTATTTTCAGGTCGCGCATTAAACTGGTTCCGCGCTAATTGCTCACGTTTTACTGATTGGAAAAGTTTATCAGATTTACTTTGCAGGCATTTTGAACCCCCCGACTATCGTTCTCGGTTGTTTAAAGAAATTTTAGATAGAACTCAGGATCCGTCTGCAAGCATAGTAGATTATTTGTCAAGTATGAGTGCTTTGTTTAGGCGTTATGGTGGTATGTCGGAAGACGTTCAATTAGATATTATCTCTCGAAATTTATCTCCTTTTTATACTACTCAACTTAATGTGGTTAACTCTTTAAAGGAACTCGAGACAGAGTGTCTTAACCTGGAAGCTAAGAAATATCGTGCTGATCATTATATTCCACCTTCTAGAAAACGCCATAATCTAGTTGAACCAGATTTTGCTTTCATAGCTTCTGGCGATTATTCTCCATATAATCCTGTAGCATATGTTGCTTCTGATTCATCCACCTCAACAGCAACTCCACTTCCCTATACAAATAGTACCCCTGTTGTCGAGGTTATTCAACAGCCTCCAATTGTTCCCCCAGTCAATCGACCTTCTATCACTTGTTGGAATTGTAAGGCAACTGGCTATGTGCAAAGCATAAGCCTTCAGCTGTTTTCACTCATCCCTCTAGTACAAAAACTCAAAGAGTTGAAAAGTGGGGTCTTAAATTTACAGGTGACACTAAACATCTATCTGTTTATAAGTTTTTGGAACGTGTCTCTGAATTGCGAATTGCTCGTGGTATTTCAGAAAAGGAATTGTTTGAGTCAGCTATTGATTTATTTTCAGGTCGCGCATTAAACTGGTTCCGCGCTAATTGCTCACGTTTTACTGATTGGAAAAGTTTATCAGATTTACTTTGCAGGCATTTTGAACCCCCCGACTATCGTTCTCGGTTGTTTAAAGAAATTTTAGATAGAACTCAGGATCCGTCTGCAAGCATAGTAGATTATTTGTCAAGTATGAGTGCTTTGTTTAGGCGTTATGGTGGTATGTCGGAAGACGTTCAATTAGATATTATCTCTCGAAATTTATCTCCTTTTTATACTACTCAACTTAATGTGGTTAACTCTTTAAAGGAACTCGAGACAGAGTGTCTTAACCTGGAAGCTAAGAAATATCGTGCTGATCATTATGTTCCACCTTCTAGAAAACGCCATAATCTAGTTGAACCAGATTTTGCTTTCATAGCTTCTGGCGATTATTCTCCATATAATCCTGTAGCATATGTTGCTTCTGATTCATCCACCTCAACAGCAACTCCACTTCCCTATACAAATAGTACCCCTGTTGTCGAGGTTATTCAACAGCCTCCAATTGTTCCCCCAGTCAATCGACCTTCTATCACTTGTTGGAATTGTAAGGCAACTGGCTATGTGCAAAGCATAAGCCTTCAGCTGTTTTCACTCATCCCTCTAGTACAAAAACTCAAAGAGTTGAAAAGTGGGGTCTTAAATTTACAGGTGACACTAAACATCTATCTGTTTATAAGTTTTTGGAACGTGTCTCTGAATTGCGAATTGCTCGTGGTATTTCAGAAAAGGAATTGTTTGAGTCAGCTATTGATTTATTTTCAGGTCGCGCATTAAACTGGTTCCGCGCTAATTGGAAAAGTTTATCAGATTTACTTTGCAGGCATTTTGAACCCCCCAACTATCGTTCTCGGTTGTTTAAAGAAATTTTAGATAGAACTCAGGATCCGTCTGAAAGCATAGTAGATTATTTGTCAAGTATGAGTGCTTTGTTTAGGCGTTATGGTGGTATGTCGGAAGACGTTCAATTAGATATTATCTCTCGAAATTTATCTCCTTTTTATACTACTCAACTTAATGTGGTTAACTCTTTAGAGGAACTCGAGACAGAGTGTCTTAACCTGGAAGCTAAGAAATATCGTGCTGATCATTATGTTCCACCTTCTAGAAAACGCCATAATCTAGTTGAACCAGATTTTGCTTTCATAGCTTCTGGCGATTATTCTCCATATAATCCTGTAGCATATGTTGCTTCTGATTCATCCACCTCAACAGCAACTCCACTTCCCTATACAAATAGTACCCCTGTTGTCGAGGTTATTCAACAGCCTCCAATTGTTCCCCCAGTCAATCGACCTTCTATCACTTGTTGGAATTGTAAGGCAACTGGCTATGTGAGTCGCCAATGACCCCAAGATCGTAAAGTTTATTGTTATCGCTGTGGTAAAGCTGACGTTTTTTTAGGTTTATTGAATTCAGGCGCTTCTCGCACTATTGTTGGACAGTCTGGCTATAAAGTCTTACAGAATTTGGATCTAAAAATCGTTAAACAGGAAATTAGATGCACCGTAGCTAATGGCAGCAGTTGCGTCAGTAGTGGGTTTGTTCAAACTCCTGTAACCTTGTTAGGTAAAACTCGTATGGTTGATATTTTGGTAATTCCTGAGCTTTCGCACCAACTCATTTTGGGTATTGATTTTTGGAAGGCCATGAAGATCGTACCAGATTTAAGGAAAGATGTTTGGCACTTCGCCAGTGATATAGGTTCTTCAGAGATTTGCTCCGTCGTGGATGGCACTACACTGTCCCCAGATGATAAAACTGCTCTGGATGCATTGGTCAAGGAGAAAATCTCATTGATGGGTTCCAAGTAACTGAGCATATCATTGAACTTGAGCCCGGTACTAGGCCTATTAAACAAAGGTACTATCCTGTTTCTCCTTTTAAGCAGAACATTATTGACCAAGAAGTTGACGAAATGCTAAAACTTGGTGTCATAGAACCTTCGAAAAGTCCGTGGTCCAGCCCCGTGTGTTTAGTCAGGAAAAAGGACGACAGCTACAGATTTTGCATCGACTTCCGCCGTCTTAATGAAAAGACGAAGAAAGATTCCTATCCAATTCCTTATATTTCAGCCATTTTAGATCGGCTCCGAGATGCACGATTTATTAGTTCCATCGACATTAAGTCTGCATTCTGGCAGGTCCCTCTTAGTGAGTCTTCTCGAGAACTTACCGCCTTCACTGTCCCTAGCAGAAACCTTTATCAGTTTCGCCGCATGCCTTTTGGGCTAACTAATGCGCCAGCTACCTGGCAACGTATTGTGGACCGAGTTCTGGGAGTTGACTTAGAAAATAACGTCATGGTCTATTTGGACGACATAATAATTATTTCGAAGACATTTCAAGAACATTTGAGAATCTTGAGTCTTGTTTTTGACAGATTGAGGGAAGCTGGTCTAGTGGTGTCTCGGGAAAAGTGTAATTTCTGTAAACCTGAACTAAAGTATCTTGGATACATCGTGGATGCTCGAGGACTGAGACCAGATCCAGAAAAGGAACAGAGAATAGTGAATATACCACCCCCTCGTAATATCACCGAAATTCGTAGGTTTGTTGGGACTGCTTCATGGTACAGACGTTTTGTACCCAATTTTTCAACTGTATTAGCCCCTATCAGTCGGCTTACTAAGAAAAATGTTAAATAGGAATGGACAACTGATTGTCAACAGTCTTTTAACACCATAAAAGAAGCTCTTATTACAGCTCCAGGTCTTACCTGTCCCGATTTCAATAGAACTTTTACTCTCCAGACAGATGTTTCATTCTTTGGCTTGGGTGCTGTTTTAACTCAACAGTTTGACGATGGCGAAAAGGTCATTGCTTACTTATCCCGCTCTCTTACCAAACAGGAGATGAAGCTAACCGTTACTGAAAAGGAGTGTCTTGCCGTTATTTGGAGTGTCGAAAAACTTAGGCATTATTTGGAAGGTGTTCATTTTAGAGTCATAACAGATCATCATTCGTTATTGTGGTTGCATAACCTTAAAGATCCACAAGGTCGTCTTGCCCGTTGGGCTCTCCGCCTTCAACCTTATGACTTTCAACTAATACACCGCAAAGGTAAAGAACATATAGTACCTGATTTTCTTTCACGTTCTGTCCCAGTTAGTACTGACACAGTCGCTAGTGTCAATGAGATCGAATCATCTTTAGATTTTTCAAGAACTTCAGACAAATGGTACCGTGGAATGTTGGCGAGGTTAGAGGATCACCCTGAAAAATATCCTTGTTGGCGAGTGGAAAACGGCAATTTGTATAAATTTGTCAAGTCAGCTAATCCTAACTTTCCAGATCATTCTAGTTGTTGGAAGATCGTCGTTCCCAAAGATAGGCGAAAGGAAGTGTTCCATCGTTGCCATGATAACCCAGCTGCGGGGGAATTTTTAAGAAATTCTGGAAGGTAGCCGAAAGGTTTCATTGGCCAAAAATGAGGGCCGATGTGGCTAAGTATGTTCGCTCTTGTAGAATTTGTGCTCAGAACAAAATAGAGCAAAAACCTCCGGCAGGCTTAATGGGTAATCATCCTGAAATCAAAGAGCCTTGGCAGTCTATCAGCCTTGACTACATTGGGCCATTGCCTCGTTCAAAACAAGGCAATATACATTTTAGTAGTGACAGACTATTTCAGCAAGAATCGAAGAAATTGTCCATATTGCTCAAAGAGACCTAGTTTTAATAACAAACATAGAAAAAGACTCCAAGTCTCGGTCTCATTAAATTATAATTTTACAATTCACAACAAACATGACACGTGTTTCGTCCTTTCGAGCATCATCAGACCTACAAACAACAGAGAGAACCTTAGTAAATAATCACACTCACAAATCCTAAAACAATAACTTACAAATAGAATAAAACACACTAAAGCACAACAAAACAAACAACTACTTATACATATTTGATGGACATTGAAATGAGGTTAAGTCTCACGTGAATAAACAAAATAAAATATTAAAAAAGTTTTAAAAAAGATTCATGTGTCTAGACGGGATCGAACCCAGACCACCCGAGTGAGACACCGAAGCAACCACCCACAGGCCACTGGACTAGTCGAAGAAAATAACCAAAAACTCTCACTCTATGAATTAGTGAATGAAATGAAGGTTGCCTACAATTATTATTACATTAAATTGTTAAATATTAGGGTTGGTTCAAAATTAAAAACATCGTTAACGCAAGTGAGAATGGGACTTTTTATAGCTTTGGTTATTTCCATTTTTTCTAGAAGGTCAAGCTTTTTCCCCTTCGGACATTCATGTAAAACATCAACGTCAGAAATGGAAAATTCATGACCTGACTCCAACAAATGATTGGCAAAGGCCGAAAGAATATTTTAACATGACAAAAGATAAATTATATCCTATGAACCCTAAAACACCCTTACTTTATGGCTTGCCAAAGATTCATAAAGATGGCACGCCCATGAGGCCAGTGGTTTCATTTATTGATTCCCCATGCTACAAACTTTCAGCTTGGCTAAATAGAGTTCTTAGGGACGTAACGGGTTTTCATAGCACGTATTCTACCAGGAATTCCATCGACTTTGCCAATCACCTGAAAAACGTTGATATTCCGCACAATGCATTATTAGTTTCATTGGATGTTAAGAATTTGTTTCCTAGTGTGCCTCCCGCAGACTGTATTCAGTTGGTAAGGGATTTATTGGCGAGATCTTCTTTGCCACAGTTACTCGTTGATGGCCTCACTTCTCTTCTTACCTTAGTTTTAGACCAAAATTTTTTCAAATTTAATGGACAGTTATATAGGCAAAGGTCTGGGCTGGCTATGGGTTCTTGTTTGTCGCCATTTCTGAGTGAGGTTTTCATGAACAATTTGGAAAACAGGATAATGAATAGTTATTTTGCCTCCTTTCTAACAGCATATAAAAGATACGTGGATGATATTTGCATTGTGTGGAATGGCAACAGAAATCAGTTGGAAGAGTTTTTACAATTCGTTAACTCCTTGCATCCTAAAATTGAGTTTACATTGGAAATGGAAGATGAAGGAAAGCTACCCTTTCTTGACCTTTTACTATCTCGGAAACACAGTAGTTTGAGGTTTACCGGAAAACATCGTCCACGGATAATGTTATTCAGTATGCTTCAAACTCTCCTTACACACATAAATTTGCCGCGTTCAACTCCTTTTTCTATCGGTTGTGTAATTTACCATTGTCAAGGGAAGCGTTTACTAAGGAGCGTGATATTATAATGCAGATTGCTATGAATAACGGTTTTCCTTTGGAGTCCATCACCAAATTATATTACAAATTTATAAACAAGTACAAAATGTCCTATACTGTCATAAATTCAAAACTTAGCGATGAGAAAAATTTTTTCAAGTGCATTACTTTTTTCGGAAGTATTTCTCTCCAATTGGCAAAATTTTTTAAAAATATTAAAAATGTCAATATTTCATTCAAAACAGTAAATACTCTCAAGAGACATTTAGTAAGGACAAAGGACACAACCGATAAATTGTCCAGATCTGAAGTTTATGCACTAAATTGTAGCGAATGTTCCACGACCTATGTGGGACAAACAGGTCGAAAAATTTCCACAAGGGTGAGAGAACATTTAAGCCTTGTCAACAAATTCAGAAATACGGATGTAACTGAGACTGTTTCGGCCTTTGCCAATCATTTGTTGGAGTCAGGTCATGAATTTTCCATTTCTGACGTTAATGTTTTACATGAATGTCCGAAGGGGAAAATTGACCTTCTAGAAAAAATGGAAATAACCAAAGCTATATAAAGTCCCATTCTCACTTGCGTTAACGATGTTTTTAATTTTGAACCAACCCTAATATTTAACAGTTTAATGTAGTAATAATTGTAGGCAACCTTCATTTCATTCACTAATTCATAGAGTGAGAGTTTTTGGTTATTTTCTTCGATTAGTCCAGTGGCCTGTGGGTGGTTGCTTCGGTGTCTCACTCGGGTGGTCTGGGTTCGATCCCGTCTAGAGACATGAATCTTTTTTAATACTTTTTTAATATTTTATTTTGTTTATTCACGTGAGACTTAACCTCATTTTAATGTCCATCAAATATGTATAAGTAGTTGTTTGTTTTGTTGTGCTTTAGTGTGTTTTATTCTATTTGTAAGTTATTGTTTTAGGATTTGTGAGTGTGATTATTTACTAAGGTTCTCTCTGTTGTTTGTAGGTCTGATGATGCTCGAAAGGGCGAAACACGTGTCATGTTTGTTGTGAATTTTAAAATTATAATTTAATGAGACCGAGACTTGGAGTCTTTTTCTATGTTTGTTTTTTAAGCAAGTTTGTCGAACTTTTCCCTTGCAGATCCGCTACCGCTAAGTGCTTGATTAAATTTGTTGAACATGGAATTTTCCTCCTCTATGGAGCTCCTCAATTTCTAACTTGCGACAATGGAACTCAAATGAAATCTAAAGAATTCCAATCTCTATGTGACAAATATAAAGTTAAAATATTTTGCACCGCATTGTATTACCCTAGAGCTGATCACACCGAGCGAGTTAATCGTGTTGTAAAAACCATGCTTCATTCTTATGTACAACAAAATAATCACCGAACTTGGGAAGATAACTTATCTTCAATTGCTTGCGCTATTCGCACGTCTCGTCACGAGACAACAGGTAATACACCTTTTCTAGTTAATTTTGGTAGGGAACATAAACTCTTCGGTCAAGATTTTTCAGACAGCATTAATAGACCCGATACTGAAAACCAGGACTACGTTAGAAAACGAGTTGAACCATTTCAGCGGCTGTTTCAAATAATTCGTAAAAAAATTGAAACCTCTCGGCTTAAAGGTCATTATAAGTTGCGTAGACGTCCTGTTAGTTATGGCCAACAAGTTTGGCGTAAAAATAAAAGTTTGTCTGACGCCGCGAATTATTTTAGCGCTAAATTATCTCCCGAATTTATAGGTAATTTTATTATTAAAAGAAAAACTGGAACTTGTACATATGAGCTCGCAGATCAATTTGGTGTAAGTAAAGGTATTTGGCACGTTCAAGATCTTAAACCGGTGCTAATCCAATCTGAATCCGATTGTCCATCTAACTAATTTAGAAAGATCAAAACAATTTTTTTTTATTCACCATATATTTTATACTGCGTATTATTATAGTTTGTATTTTTTTTCCTTTTCTCTTTATAATTTTAAGTTTAGGGTTAGAAACACTGCAATTTTTTTGATAATGTAAGACTCGATCAGAAATTAATGCTTTTGATTCTTTTAAAATTCACCAATTTTGACTGTTTTCCCAGACTTGATTTATACCCCGATTGTGACTTTTTTAACATGGCGTGTCTGCTTTGTATACCAGGCCATTTCTTGCCATAGCAGTGAGCGGTACTACTGCTATTGTTATTTAGTTTCTGGACAAACTTATTTCTTAGAATAGGATAACATGTTTGTCTTTAGTGGTTTGTTGAACAACTTTTCTTTTAATTTGTTTATCTTATGTCAGTTTGTCAACCTTTGTTTTTAGGTTGTTTTGGCCTTAAAGGTCATCACCATGATTACATGTATCTCACAGCTTAGAATTTACCTTTTTTCGTCCCTGTATTCTTATTTGTGCCCTGCGGCCCGGGCCTAAGAATTTGATCGCGGCGGGAAACTGTCAGTGGTAAAAGCCCACTAAATGTCCACACCGTTAAAAGCTTCGGCTTCCCATCAACCAAGATCATCGATGGGATATTTCTGGAATTTGTGCCCTGCGGCCCGGGCCTAAGAATTTGGTCGCGGCGGGAAACTGTCAGTGGTAAAAGCCCACTAAATGTCCACACTGTTAAAAGCTTCGGCTCCCCATCAACCAAGATCATCGATGGGATATTTCTGGGATTTGTGCCCCGCGGCCTGAGCTTTAGAATTCGGTCGCGGCGGGAAACTGTCAGTGGTAAAAGCCCACTAAATGTCCACACCGTTAAAAGCTTCGCCTTCCCATCAACCAAGATCATCGGTGGGATTTGTGCCCCTCGGCCTGAGCTTTAGAATTCGGTCGCGGCGGGAAACTGTCAGTGGTAAAAGCCCACTAAATGTCCACACCGTTAAAAGCTTGGGCTTTCTATCAACCAAGATCATCGATGGGTTATTTTATTTGAATCTGGTCGCGATGATGACGAGTTCCACTCCCCGATTTCGACTAATGTTTTGCTTTTATTATTGGCTTATCGTTATTATTGGTTTAGCTTTTCTATCTTTTGGCTTTATTTTGGTGTAGGTATATTATCTTACCTTTATAAGTAACTTACCTTTAGAGATTATAACGTTCGTTTTGATTGTGAATTTGGTTTATCTTAGTTAATTGCCCCTAAGTTTAGTTATGTTTTATTTTGCTAAGTTATTGCCGCTAGGATCGGTTTTCTTAGTAAATTTCCATATCATTTGGGATTTGATATATGCATTTTGTTGTTTCAGTATTCATTTTGCTAAATTACTACCGATAGGTCGGTTTTCTTAGCTAATTACCTTATTATTTGGGATTATGATATTGGAACTTATGCAAATTTGCATTTCATAACTAAATTGTTGGACGCTCAGCGACGCCAAACTTAGTTTTCTTTATTTTGATTATGGCATATTTATTTATGCTAGTTATGTTTATTATTACCCATTTAAGTTTTTTTGGTTTTTATATTTGATATTTTGTCTTTTGTATATTTTGGTTATACTGGATTTGACTTTTTGTGCTTGCGCAAGTTTGCACAACATGATTATGACTTTTGACCCTGTTGTGACTTTTTTATTAAACTTTTTAAGTGCGGCCTCTTTTTTTATATAAAAGGCTGTGTTGTTGGGTGCTATCAAATTCTGATTTCGACGTTTTCTTGTGTGCTATTCTGTGCAGAAGGAGACAGATCACCTGGAAGGGCTAGTTAGACGTGGCTGGTGTTTGTCCCCAGGCAGTCTCAATGAACGGCCATAGAGCCCAGGGAGGATACCACCACGTCGGCTAGAATATGCAAAAAGTATAATGTGGATAGTTAATTGACATCTGGCCGTTATTACCTAACATCTTGTTCGCATATTACCTCGTGTATATTTTCCTGAGCTCCAGTTGACTTATTAGAATTCAGCCAGTTGGTGGCAGTGGCAACATTCGGAACACCCTATTAACTTTTTTTGTTTAGTTTTTTTTTTGGGTCTGCACGGTACATTTTACAAATTTAATTTTATTAATTTTGAAAACCTGTTTTCGAGTCCTTTATACAAGTCTTGGGATTTTCGTTTTCCTTGGCTAGATATGCTGCATTTTTAGATTCGAGCGTATATTTTGTACTCGTATAACTCTTCTGTCGCTGTAAAAAAAACCAAATCATTAGTACCCCAATAAATTCTTTGATACAAAGTCCATATTATGTATTAATAATATTGAACTGTAAATACTTGTATTAAAAAAAAAAGGTTGCCTTGATAAATATTTCTTTTCAGATATACCTAGGATTATTTTTAGACTATAGATACTATATATACACCACTTCATACTTTCTCTTAAATCTACATTTTATTATTCGTGTTCCCTTTTGTTGTGAATATGTAACATATAAAGATATTTTCATTTAAGTTAGACATAAATAACCCAAAGGTATTCCTCGATTCAATATTAATATTCTTACCTTTTTTTTTCAGAGACTATATAAACTACAGCCTTCTTATAATTTCTATCAATGTTTGATGTTCCGAAATTCAGATCGACTTTTGTTTTGCCCATAGTTGCATAATTACTTGGAGCCTATTATAAACTGAAATTTCGTTACGTCTGCGTCTGATGCATTTCCTAAAATAAATAGTTAATAATTGTGTGAATAAATTCCTGTTTTATGGTTAAATAATGAGTTTATACAGTTGGGAAAATTCTATTAAATTAAACTCAACTTACGTTTCATTTTTATGGCATGTAACTACTCCTGCATTAGCACATAATTTTTTGACTCTTTGGTACTCTACTCCGGACTAATATTTGACTTTTTTGAGTGGTCCTTTTCCATTAGTACTAGAGTAATTAATTATATATTATTTGTTTATTTACATTTCCATTTCGCCTTGGCGTTGCTTTTAAATTTCAGGTTAGTTGTTTCTGTCAATGTTATTATTGCGTCGTCTCGGAACTTTTCGGATCTATTCGGCTAAGACTTCCATATTATTTTATTCTCGAAACCCTCCATCCGGTACTTCCTCATATCAAGAGCGCAGGCATCTTTTTCGCTGTTGCCAAGTGTATTCCTGCATTATTTCCTGTATCTTTCTCAACCAATGGAGAGTCGTTTTTCTTGTCTGACATCTTAATCATATCCTTGTTTTATTTCGTCTATGTGCTCTTTTGGCAAGGTTGTTAGCACCTGACATATTCTAGCCAATGGTATTCCGCCACCTTAGTTAACCAAAATTCTAGATGGAAAGGAAGCTGGGGGAACACATTTTTCACTTTTCTGGTCACCTGCAGATAACCCACAGGTCTTCAGCGCGAGTCTGAGAAAATAATCCAGGAAAATCTTGGAAATCCGTTAGCGGGATTTTTCCTCAACACTGCAATAGTTTTTCGGGCACATTATAGTTTGCACTGTGAGTGTTATTTTTCGTGCTAGAAAATCTCTCTAAGAGAGAATTTTACCTGAAGATTGGACCAGACCGCCATTTTCCATGCCCTTGTACTTGGCACGTGAAACCACTTTTTGACTAGAACTGAGTGACCCTATTGGATAGGGTTCAAGTCAGGGGCCAACTGTAAGTCACAGTCCTAATTTCAAATCAGGGGCTAATTGCAACTGCAAGTCACAGACAATTTCAAGTTACGGACTTAACTTCAAGACTCGGGACTCATCCCATGTCACGGGCCTAGTTTGAAGTTAGGAGCGCTTCAGAACTTCCAGGTGCTGCTGGATTTGGTGACACTTATTGTTTATTTTTTTCTTTATACCGTAACTGATAACATACTTATTGTTTATATTTTTCTTTTATACAGTAACGGATAAATAGATTTTTTTCTTAACTTCATTTGTGTGTTTTATTTAGCTCACTCTTTTTCTTTTAAAGCATCAAGAGGAAGCAAGTGCCGCGAAGATCAAGGGGCTTTCCAATTTAAGTCGTTATAAATTGGTGGCGCTCATTTTTTTTTCCTCTCTTTTTCTTTCTTTAAGACTTCTTAAGTTTTCCCACGCCCTACTCTCCGGGTTAATTGAGCTAGGGCATCTACATTGCACGCTCTGTTGACCACGAGCTGTAATCTTGATAACTTTTTGTGATCGAAATAATTTAAAATAAAACAGTAATAATAATTATTATTAAATAAGAGCGTAGCAATCTTGTACCTTGGTTTTGAGAAAATCCAGGGTTACAATGTTATATTTACAATTTATGTATTTGCATTGACCTATTTTTTCATTGTTTTCGTTTTTTTTTGTTTTAAAGTAAATTTTGCTTTATCCATAAAATTGTAACAATTTTCCTCCGACAATAAAACATACTTTTTTTTTGTTTGAAAGAAAACATTGAAATAAAGTTAATTTAAACATCAAAACGGGAGAAAAAGTATAATAAATGGTTAAAATGTCGTCCATTTACTTCTTGGTAATAAGCTAGATATTACGGAAAATCATTTTTCCTCGACTCTTCTACATTAATTTTCTATTCGATGTTTTGGATTCTCAAAGTCAAATGGTTTGCTACATTTTTTAAGTGTCCCCACAAAAAATTATCGAGGTGGCCATTCAATCCTACTCCTTCTACCTATCCACCAAAACTGTTTCATCTAAAAATTCCCGAACCGCGTAATGCGGTGGTGCACCATCCTGTTGAAGCCCTATTCTATCGTTGGGCAATCCGTTATTTAGAAATAAAAAACAATATTAAAATTTTTATTGTATGTGGCCATAAAAGTGTCGTACTTAAAGCTGGGACAAGATTATTCCTCAAAAGTTGCAAATATTTTAAACCGTTTAAATTTTCTTCTATAAAAAACGGACCAAATATCTTCCGACCTATAATGCCGATTGATTATTTGTGGGTACTATGTACCCAATGAGGATTTTCCCTAGTCCAGTATGGGCGATTATGGTGATTAAAACATCCCTTTTCTCTCGACTCATGCGAAAACATTTGTATTACAGATTTCTATCATGTTCTCGCAGAATTGCAAACGCCTGATATTTGATGCGTTCCAGACTTTTGTTACAGTCTGTACCTCCCAGCTCCATAATGGGTGGATCCACGCCCAACCGTCATCGGTCAGGAACAGCTGATGATGGTACCTGGCTTGTACCTATTTAAATAACGCGTCAGTTTATAGTAGCAAAACAATACAATAAGGATCGCGATCGATTTTTAGTCACACGTTCGGATGACCCTATTAAGGCGATATTACGCGAGTTACATCCACTATAATGCTAAGCATTGTATTTCTATTTAGATATAACGATATATTATAAATAGAGGCAAAGGACGGTGTTAAATCACTTGTTAGTCCGCTCTCGTTTTGAAAACTTTTTAAAAATAAATTGGATTTTTTAAAAAGTATTTTTCCTCAGCAAACAACGCAATTGGCGTAGTCGGTAGAACGTGCAAAAAACACATTTTTTTCTAAAAATTTATTCCATGTATCTACAAATTTCGAGTCCTTTGAAGTAAGTAATACCGATCTAGGGTGACTTTTGGGGACGCTCTGAATCCCAAAAAATTTGAAGCCTACTGGAAGCAGTAAGGCCACGGGGCCAACTTCGAATTTGGGGGACCAGCGAGGAAAAAAAAATGGGACAATTAGCAAGTCAAACACGAGACCACTGGGAAAGAGAATCATCGGTGAACCAGCAGTCCAAACATCATCACTGGGGAGGACAAACATCGCCAAACCATCCTAGCGGTAAGGACCTAGTTGTAAGAAGAAACTCGTTTTGCTATTGTTTTTGTAAGTGAAGATATATAATTATTACCATTTTATTTGCAAAAATAAGTTAATTTTTCTTTATTTGATATATATATATATATATATATATATATATATATATATATATATATATATATATATATATATATATATATATATATATATATATATATATATATATATATATATATATATATATATATATATATATATAATTTAAATTCTTAATTTTCCAACTTATTTATGAAAATATAATTTTTTACTTGAAACTTTATGTATATGGAAGTAAACTGGACGACCTAATTAGCCCTTTAAACGAATTATCAATTGATTCTGGTTCAACTTAAAATAAAAACAAAAATCAAAAATGGCAAATTATACTCTTTGCGTTACCAAACTGATAATGTATTAAAAGCTTTTCAAAACACAAATAATTTAAATGACCCTATAAATATATGTCTATTTGATACAATATTAAGTAAACTATAGGTAGAGCCGCAGAACTTATTGTTTCTCGAGCTGAGTTAAATAATAATTGGACTTTAGTTAAACAAGCCCTTATAAATACATTTGCAGATCAAAGATCTATTGACTGTCTTATTCAAGACTTAATTAATTTAAAAACCTTTAAAAATGAACATCCTTTAAATTTTGGCATGAGAATTCAGGGTTCTAGAAGTTTACTTTCTGCTAAATTACAGGCTATAAATGAAGATGCAGCAACTAAATTGAAAAAAATTATTTACTACGATGAATTTGCTTCGAGGTTTACCGTATAACATGCAATTAGTAATACGTTTAAAAAATCCAACAGTACTTGAATAAGCTATGGCTTTTGTGCCTAAGAACATTTTATTTATTTAAAAAATTCACAGATACTACAGAATAAACCTGTATTAACTAACACATCGAATTTACAAAATAAAAATCAAAAATTTCAACCAATGTATAAACCACCTTATTCATTATACACTTCAATACCAGTCAAAATATGAGACCTAATTTCCAACAAAATTTTCAAAGACCAAATTTTGGCCAACAAAGAC
Organism: Kuschelorhynchus macadamiae; assembly: GCA_030620095.1. Classification (NCBI taxonomy): domain Eukaryota; kingdom Metazoa; phylum Arthropoda; class Insecta; order Coleoptera; family Curculionidae; genus Kuschelorhynchus; species Kuschelorhynchus macadamiae. The sequence goes on from JAUTXW010003629.1 coordinate 238,604, forward strand.
CTTTTATGAGAACCAATCTTAATTTTGCTCAAAACTCTATTAGAACAAGACAAGTGGAACTTATGAACACAAGTTCCGGTAATAATAATATCCAAAACAAAAAAGTAAGCACTGAACAACTTTATAATCAAGAAGTTTTAGAACCAAACCCTCAAAATCAGTCTCAATTAACTGATTATGTTGCTAATCATGAGAATTTAAATACCAATTTCTCAAATTACGAAAACATTGATTATGCTAATAATCACGAAATTTCAAATTTTGGTAACCCTTTTTACGAGCAAAACTATACGAATATGTACAAACAAAACTATACAAATATGTATGAATCTAATTATACGAATATATATGAAACAAACTATATGAATATGTATCAAGAACAAAACTATTAACAAGGCAATACGGAAAATACTAACAATGTATTAGAGAAATGTGCCTAAACAACAATACGAGGTAGTATTCTTAAATAATATTACAGCCAAATAACCGTATATTTATTTACCTGAATTAGACGGAAAATTTCAATTAGATACTGGAAGTACTCGAAGTTTTACAAAACCAGAAATATCTTATAAATATTTTTCTAATTACATGAAAGATGAAATATTTCAAGTGCAAACAGCACATGAAATGTCTTTTAATAATGAAATAGCAACAATTTCAATATTCGCTACGTTTAAATTAATTAATTATTAATTAAATTAAATTCAATTTTTCAGAAAAATTTGACGGATTAATAGGTTTAGATCTTATTATTCAACTTAACGCTAATTTAGATTTTAAAAAACGAATTTTACAATCCCTATACGTTGAAATTCCAATACTCTATATACTATCACCAAAATGTATACAAAAAATAAAAATTCCTGTGAATATCACGGAGGGAATAGGTATAATTTCCTACCAAAAATTCGGAAATGTAGAAATTCTTGAATATCTAGTAGAAATAAAAAATAATCTTACTTATACGACTATATTAAATCCATTTGCAATCCCAGTTAAAATACAATTCCTTGAACCCGTTGAAATTGAAAAAATAAATCGAAACACTCAATTTCGTTGATTACACTCCAAATGAACAATATTTTGACAGAGATCTGGACAACCAACTTAAAGCCAATTTAAAAAATTTAAAACTAGATCATTGTAACTACGAGGAGAAATAAAAAAATACGTAAACTTTGTTTTGAATTTGAAGATGTTTTTCACTGTGAAGGAATACCTTTAACATTTACGAATGCTATAAAACATCAAATAAAATTAACAACGGATACTCCTATTTATACTAAAAATTAAAGATATCCAGAAATATATAAAAAAGAAGTACAAGATCAAATTTTGAAGCTCAATATATTATAAAAGAATCAAATTCTCCTTATTCATCTCCAATAGTTCCTAGAAAGCTTGACGCTTCAGGAAAGCCAAAATATCGCATGGTCATCGACTTACGTTGCATAAATGAAGTCACTGTAACTGATAAATTTCCACTGCTTAATATTACCGATTCCAGATAAACTAGGTAAAGCGCAATATTTTCTACGTTAGATCTTGCTAACGTTTCATCAAATTGAAATGGGTAAAGAAGATATTCCTAAAATATCATTTAGTCAAAGATATTCCTAAAATATCATAGTTAGACATTAGTCATTTAGTACGTATATTTAGACGACATAATAGTTTTCAGTACAAGTCTAGATGAACATATTTTAAAACTAAGAAAAATATTTACAAGATTACTCGAAGCAACATTTAAAATATAATAAGATAAATCTGAATTTTTAAAAAAGTCCAATATTTAGGACATGTAGTAACCCAACATGCAATTAAACCAAATCCTGAAAAAATTTTAGCAGTAAAAAAAAAATTCCTAGACCAAAAACTAAGAAGAAAATAAAATAATTTTTAGACTTAATAGGATATTTTCACCATTTTCTTCAAGTCTTTGCTAAAATAACAACACCTATGACAAAATGTCTAAAAAAGAACTCTAAAGTAGAGCATACGCCAGAATTTATAAATGTATTTGAACACTGTAAAACCCTATTAATAAATTCGGCAATATTGCACTACCCTTATTTTACAAAACCATTTATATTAACCACAGACGCGAATAATTATGCATTAGGAGCAATCTTATTTCAAGGAACATTACCCAACGATAAAGCAGTTGCTTGCGCATCGCGTGCTTTAAATGAAACCGAAACCAAATATTCAACAATAGAAAAAGAACTTAGCTTAGCCGTTGGGCATGCATATATTTTCGCCCTTATTTTTCGGTCGACAATTTTATATATATGTCGATCATAGACCTTTAGTATGGCTATTTAATCAAAAACATGAAAAATTCGAAATGAACTCGATGGGGATTACGCTTAAAAGAATATTTGATTATAAAATAATTTATAAAAAGGGTTCGCAAAATTCCAATGCAGACGCCTTATCGAGAATTCAATTAAACCTATACGGAAATGACTCTGTAATAAACAACAGGAGACGCTGACAACGACATAGTTGAATACTTGCGTAATCTTTCCGAAAATGTTATCATGACACCAAACCTTGACTCTCAAATAAATGCAAACTCGAATAAAGATAAGATCAAGTACGAAATTTGATATCAATTTCCCTCGACCTCCGCAGGCCAAAAGAACAATGAACAAAGAATAAATTTCTAAGCCCTTTCAAATAATTCATCTAGACCCTTTCATTTTAGTATAAGATTATTGAAAAGTAATTCCTTGGAAAAATTGGATGATTTACAAAATGAAATAAATAAACAAAAAATTGGAAACTCTAAGCTTTTATGTAACACTGTATATTATCAAGACAAGTTTGTGGACTATTCTGTTATATGTATTTTTGATAATTATAATATATATTTTGTACAAGTCCTTGTGACCTAAGATAAATATTAAATAACCCAAAAGTAGAGACAAAACAAATGACTTCGTAATTTAAAAATGAATTAATTGAATATTCTTAATTAATTTTAGGTTATAAAAACTTCCAGTTTATATGCCCATCAAGGGGTGGAGGAGTTACATCCCCTATTATACCAAGCATTGCATTTCTATTTAGAGATAACTTTATATTATAAATAGAGGAAAAGAACGGTGTTGAATCACTTGTTATTCCGCCCTCGTTCTGAAAACTTGTAAATTTTCGATTTCAAAATAAATTGAATTTTTTAAAAAGAATTTGTCTAACGTATTATCTTTGTTTGGCGTCGTAGCTAGATTGCGGTTGTGTCTCTTCCTCCTCTCTCAAGTTCGGAATTATGACACCAGTAACAAAAAGAGTTTTAAATAAAAATTGAAGTTTCTAATTAAATGTTAGTTTAGATGAAAATATCTGACTTGTTTAATAAGTAACACAAATTATGATATTAATCGAAATAGACGTTGAAAATGCCAATAAGAATAATTAATAACGAGATTTTGGTCTCGTCTCGAATTTTAGTAAAATAATGGTTTGTTTACAAACGGTTTTTAGCATTTTGTAAGCTTATGTTTTGTTATTATTTTTGGGGTATCTGAGTTTTAAGAGTTGCTCTGGTCTGGTATATACGAGAAGTAAAACGAAAGTAGTACCTTTTATACAATCCTTGTCAAGAGCGAGCATTTACAAATCTGAAATTATTTTGATTTCATATGCATCTACTTAATAAATGGGTTTTTAGGGCAAAAACTTATTCTTAAAATTTTGATATCTCATTTATTTTTTTCTTAAAATACGCATGGTTTTCAACATTTTCCCCTCTAAACAAAACAATTTTATTAAAAAGAGTATTTCTTAAATCGTTTTGACTTCTCCAAGCAAGCACGTTTTAAAAAGAAGTAAACATAAGTTAGCGTTTTCAAATGTTAATTTTATTTCATGAATTCTGTAAATGGTATTTTTACTTTTCCTTATTATTTTTGAAAAAAGTGATTTCCACCTTCGGGATGGTTTTTTAATTTAATATAATTTTTACCCATAGGCAATTGTGATAATTTTTTTAAACTTAATTTTGTCAGCACAAAAATTACTCTCTTTTAAATTACCAATTTTGAACACTTTTTAAGGAAAATTATACTCAACTTAATATGTTTTAAGGAAACTTGTACTTAATTGAATGTTTTACTTTCCTCGTAAAGGGAAAGTATTGTAATCATAAAAACTCACCGTCGGCCTGTCTGGTTGTCAGTCGGTCCCCAAGCTAAAAAACTACTTACCCGATTGACTTTACATTTTGGTCAAAAATTAAGGGTCATATTATAAGGATGAGGTAAAATTTTAGTAAGTCCAATATGGCAAAAAAAATTGTGACCTAATGAAATACTAAAAAAATTATTACTAAAAAACTACTTATCCAATTGAGCTTAAATTTTGCATAAAAATTAAGTGTTATGTAGGAATGTGAAGAGCTATTTAATGGACTGATTTTAAATTGTGTCCCATCACTAATTGTAATATAGAGATGCACTAGTTTTCATATTTTAGCGTCCCTTTATGTCAAATAATTTGTTTTATCAATTTCTTTAGTTGCCAGAGAAATCTACTGTTAGAATTTAAATAGAAAATGTATTCATCATCGGATGAAGTGTTTCTTACACTAGAAGAAGAAAATTTAAGGCAAGTTATCTAAAATATACAAATAGGGAGTCGGTGTGAATTTCGATTGCTAAGGTGTTTATTCTGTAAATAAATTATGGCTACTCTTTTTTCAGGAAAAAGAGAAAATGGGTTCATGATATTAATTTAGAAAGATATGAATTTCACACACTACTGCCACAACTTCGAAAAGATCAGAAACGATTTTATATCTATTCTCGAATGATATTTGAGTGCTTTGATGAACTACTGGGTATTATAGCAACTGATATTCGAAAATCCGATACAAATTATCGAGAAGCTATAGCCCCTAACGAACGACTAGCTATAACATTAAAATAAAATATCACAGATTATTTTAATATTATCAATTTTAATTTATTACCAAAATACATTTAAAAACGACAGCATTATTGGTACAAAATAAAAGTGCTACTTCTTAAAATTACATGTGCGTCAACCAATTTTAGTTATTACATTATTTATTTATTGTATGGATTGAATGTCATAACAAAGTTTTGAGCTGACGAGTCCTGAGATAAGCGGGGCCTTGTATCAAATGTTTGTTTGGATAATATAATATAAGTGTATCCAGAATTTGTTTGGTAATACTTAGAGCTTTCAGACGCTGTTGGGGATGGAGCAAAATCGGGAGGAGAACTTATGCATCCAATTGAAATATTGTCGACGGAAGAAATGCTGGGAAGAGTATCTGCACTTACAGGTGTAGAAAGTTGCTGATGATTTGCAGAGAGTTCATCCAAATGAAGGAGTTCTTGTTCGATTATCACCTGAGCAATATTCATGTTGGTTTGAATTTGTCTCCTAGGAGAAAAACTTTTATTAGTTCTTGCATATGCCAAAAAAAAGTTGGTCTGTTTCATCATGTTCAACCCGTTTTTTGTTTAAAAAGTATTTTATTAACTCTTATACAGAAGATGGCTCAGGATTACGTTTCCTATTTACTTTAGGCTTACTTGGAGTTATAATTGGAGGAGTAACACGAGGAGGAACTTTTGATGTAGATGTGAAAGCTGAAGTTTATGAACGAATGTTATCTGTACTAGCTTTCGGCGAAAAAGAAGTTTCCTCAGTTTGGGAATCTTCACCAATATCTACATTTTCAATGGGCTCTATATTTGTCTCCGTTGTACATTGCTGTGAACTGCTGTTATTGAAATCAATATCACCCACATTTGATGATGTTTTGACAAAACTTAAATATGGTCGAAATGCCTCCATCTGATCTGCCCAAATCCATGGCTACTGGAGATACATTCTATACAGTTGGTCATAGCTTTAGAGTAGGATTTTCGACAGTGAGTGCAATTATCACAGAGGTCTGTGAGGCCATATATAGAAATTTGGAAAATACATATTTGCCCGAATCCACTATGGAAACATGTGTCCAGAATTTGTTTGGTAATACTGAGAGCTTTCAGACGCTGTTGGAAATGTAGCAAAATCGGGAGGAGAACTTACGCATGCAATTGAAATGTTGTCGACGGAAGAAATGCTGGAAAGAGTATCTGCACTTACAGGTGTAGAAAGTTGCTGATGATTTGCAGAGATACCTGAAACAAAAATCTACCTGGATAAGATGAACTCTGTCCTCTTGTGATAATTGGAAATGGCTTTTGCATTAAAACAATTCTTGATGAGGCCTTTCCCATACAAGCAAAGTAAAACAGATCTTCTGTCGGGCGAGAAGAGTGGTAGAAAATGCTTTTGGCATATTAGCACAGAAGCGGCGTATCTTCTATAGGCCAATAGAACTGCATGTATTTTGCATAATTTCTTACGAACAAAACAGTGTGATGATACATTTTTTGAACTCTTAGACCCACCAGAACCTGAACTTGGTGGTTTTATTAATTTTGAAAATGATCCAAGGCGAACAACAAGATTGGCATTTTCTACCAGAGACAAATTTGTTAACTATTTTAACTCATAGATTTAAGAAAAACTTGTTTCATTATAATCTCTTAAAAATAAAAAATGTTAATATAGGTATAGAGTGTTCCGTTTGAAGAGTTTTAGTTTTTATCACACCTTGTATATTATTTTTCCAAATAAAATTATTCCAGGTATGTCTAGATTTGGCTAGATTTTTGAGCACCTACTGAAAAAAGTCACTCCTATCTCTTCAATAAATACCTGTATTAGATATAAAACGCAAAAAAAAATATATATATATATATATATATATATATATATATATATATATATATATATATATATATATATATATATATATATATATATATATATATATATATATATATATATATATATATATATATATATACCACGTCTAATATTTTTTTTGTTAAAAATTCTTGGATACTGGTTTATTTTCTTAAAAGAATTATTTATTTCCTTAACGTTTTGCGCTTCATAGAGAGCTTTTTCAAAAGGATATTATTGGCCTACAATAAATACAAAACTATAAAACATCGATTGACACACTAAAAACTATTACGATAAAATGTTAAAATAGGACGTTACAATTTTTAAAACTCCAGTTTGAAGTTAATGTTAAAATACATTGGTATACGCACCTTGGAAATAAAAACAAGTCACTACATGAAAACTAAATAAATACTACCGACATGTTTTTTTTTTGTTTTTGGCTGAAAGCGATATTTAGATTAACAATGTTTACATTGTTTATATTGGTGTAAAATAAAGTTCATATTATAGAAATTATATTTATGATGGTGTAGTATAGAGCATATAAGCATTTTATTATATGTAAAATACTAAATTAAAAAATCAAACCGTGGTAAATCTGACTCAGTTTCTTGACCTCTTGTTTATCATTTACGGAATGTTTTTCTTTTTTGATATGATTAATTTTTGATAGTATCTTTATTCAAAATTCGTGTGTCAGAAAAATTAAACTCGTGATTTTCTGATTTTTCATGTTTATGAAGGGCAATGGACGCATTTTTTGTGTACTTGTGGCCGTTTATTCTGTTCTCTAGGTATTGTGTGGTCATGCCAATGTATTTCATGGGACAATTCATACATGGTATCGCATATATTAAGTTTGATTGTTTTTTTGCTGGTATTTTACTTTTGAGAGGTGTGAATAGGGAGCCTAATAAATTATTGGTTTTGTAACAACCAATTATGTTGTGTTTGGCTAGAGCGTATTTAATTTTTTCAGACAGTTCATTTATATACGGTAATGATATATAAGGTTTGTTTTCATTTTTATTTTTTGTTGGATTATTCTCTTTGTTTAATTTATTGTAATGTAGGTGTGTCCTTTGTTTGATAATTCTGTTGTTTAATTTAAGTGGGAAATTATTTTCAATTAAAGTTTTGTCTTACCTTTTTTAATGTTTTCGCGCGGTATTTTGGAGACGAAATTAAATGGTATACGAAACATACATGGTCAGGCTGCTATCTAAATTTTTAACTCTCACCATCCTAATAGTCAAAAAAATAGTGTTGTGATTGGATTAGTTGACCGCGCCATATTGTTAACGTCTCCAAAATATCGCGCGGAAACATTAAAAAACTTAAGACAAACTTTAATTGAAAATAATTTCCCACTTAATCAACAGAATTATCAAACAAAGGATATACCTAAATTTTGGTCCCATTTTTTTCTTTTTTTCGAATATTTTTATAATCTTCATGAGAAAGGTTTTTTCGACAGGTGCTGCGAAACTAGAAAAAACGCATCCGACTGCGAACTGAAATCCGTTGCGAATAAAAACGTTGTTCAGACTGCAGTCTCAACGGTAAAAATCGTGCGAGTCTGAGCTTGCCTATTTGCCGCAGTGTTAATAATCCCATGCGAATTTTATCAGGCACTGAGATTCGCAAGTAGTGCGAATTTTCCGCGTTGGTCTGTAGGAACCTTAAAACTACAATTTTAAATTATTTGCATGTATTCAGGACGCGTCAAAAGTACGTGGGCTATTAAAGTTACATTTGCAATATAGTATATTTTATTGTAAGTAAAGTTAGGTTAATTTCTTATTTAATATATAAAATTCGCTAAGGGTTGCCTGTGCCTAATTAAGTCGATACTTTCTAAAAAATCCGGATATTACTAAAAAACTATTGCATTTCATACGACATACGACAAAACCCTTAATTGCAACTGTGCAACAAAGTGCTTCTTTACATTTTGTAAGCTTATGATATATTTTATTTGTTGAATCTGAGTTTTATATGATATATACGAGGAATAGAATAAGAGTAGTATTTTTACATGAATTTATAAGAAATTTGAAATTATTTTGATTTTAAATGTATTTACTTCGACTACTTCCAACATTTTTATGTAGAAATTCAATAAAAGTGAATAAAATTATGGTTTCCCAAATTTTATAAAAAGTTAGTATTTTAAAACGACTTATTTATTTCAGGGACTTACTAATTAACTTTTTCAGATCGTATTATACCTTTCTTGGAAAGGTTTTATAATTAAATGCAAAACATAAACGGGGCTATTTTGATTATTTAATTCAAATGAATTCTTTTAACGCAGTATAACGAAAATTATACCTAATTACACGTGTATATCTTTTTTATTGGTATTTTAAATACACCGGTTAATAAAAAAACTTACATTTAAAGTTCATGTATAAAGTACGACACGATAAATTGCACTTTATTCTTTGTTATAAAAGTTACACAAAAACTGATACTTATATTGACGTTGTAACATATAAAAAGTAAAATAAAAATATTATCGCAGAATATATGTATGTATGACCCGAGAAACTACAAATGTAAAAATATGCTGTTTGGTATAAAAGCTTGTATACCTATTTTTACTTTCATAGTAAAAGAGAAGTATTGTAATCGTGAAAAAATCACACTCCGAAATTTGTTCAGATTCTTACGTTTCAGGGTTCCTTGATGTCGAAAAACATGTTTTTCCGTCGTTCTGTCTGTCTGTCGGTCTGACGATCAGTGGGTCTGTCTGTTCTCAGGCATAATTAAAAAACTACTTAACCGATTATTTTGGTCAAAAATTAAGGGTTATGTGGGGATAACCTGATTTTGGTAAAAATCCAAAATGGTAAAACAAAGGGCGACCTAGTGAAATGTTAAAAAAATTATTCCTAAAAAGCTACTTGTTTCAAATTTTGCACAAATATCAAGTATAATAGAGCAATTAACAGGAAAAGTTTTGTTACGAATCCAAGATGGCGAAACAAAATGGCGGCTTAACAAAATATTTAAGATTTCAGCCTGAAACTATTTTATGTACTGATTTCAAATTGTATGGCCATAACTAATTGTGGTATAGAGATGAACGTGAAAAAATCAATCTCTCAGGTAAAACCTCTCTAGATACCACAAAATATGTTTTATCAATTCCGCTGGTCCGTTTGGCAAAACAAATTGGCGGCCTAATGAAATGTTAAAAAAAATATTACTATAAAACCACTTATCCAATTTATCTCAAACTTAGTACAAAATTTAGTATTATGTTAAAATCAACTTGTAAAATCTTGGGGGCCTAATAAAATATTTAAACTTGAAAGACTACTTAATGGACGTATTTCAAATTATTTGCCATAACTAATTGTGGTATAGAAATAAACTAGTAAAACTGTGGTTCTAATTCAAGATGGCGGAACAAAATGGCTGCCCAAATTAAATGTTTGCAATCGTGAAAAAAAAATCAATCCCTGAGGTTTTACATATTGTCAGGTTTTAGCGCCCCTAGATACCAAAAAAACATGTTTCATCATTTTCGTCGTTCCGTCTGTTTGGTTTGTCTGTCTGTCTGCCCGTTCGCGGCATAGTTTAAAAACTACTTATCAGATTGATTTCAAATTTTAGTCAAAAATTAAGTGTCATATGAGGATGAACTGGTAGCATTTTGGTAAAAATCTCATATGGCAAAACAAAATGGCAGCCTAGTGAAATTTCATCTCAAAATTTACAAAAAAAAATCAAGTATAATATAGAAATTAACTGGTAAAATTTTGGTACGAATCCAAGATGGTGGAACAATATAGCAGCTTAACAAAATATTTAAAAATGCAGCCTGAAAAAACTATTTAATGGACTGATTTTAAATTGCGTGCCATAACTAATTTTGGTAGATAGATCTATTAGTAAAACTGTAGTACCAATTTAAGAAGGCGGAACAAAATAAGGGTCAAATAAATAATTTTGTAATTGTGAAAAAATCACCTCTTAGGTTTTACATATTTTCAGGTTTTAGTGTCCGTAGATGCCAGAAAATATTCTTATCAATTTCGTCGGCGTCGGTCCGTCTGTTTCTCAGTTCGCGGTTTAGCTTAATAACTACTAATCAGAGTTACTTCAAAATTTAGTTTAAAGTTAGGGGCCATATGGGGATGGTTGATTATATTTTGGAAAAAATCCAATATGCCGGAACAAGATGATTACTAAGAAAACTAATTATCCAATTTCCTTAAATTTTGCACAAAAATTAAGTATTACGTAAGAATGGACTGGTAACATATTGGTATGAATATAAGATACGAAAACAAAGTGGCGTCCTAATAAGATATTTAAAAAATCGGCCTGAAAAAACTACTCATAGGTGTGATATAGGGATGGGGATAAACTGGTACGAATTCAACATGATGTAAGAAAATGACGGTGTGTGTCAATGTTAAAACTACTTATCGAATTTATTTTAAATTATGCTCAAAAATCAAGTGTGGCATAGGCAGAAACCGTAAAATATTGTCAGGAATTCACGATGTAACAAAATGGCACCCGAAAAGATATTATATAGGTGTTACTAAATGACTATGTAATGAACTAAATTAGATCACACCTCACTATTCCTAATAAAAAGAAAGACTCATAACGACGGAAGTTCCGGGTCAAGGAATTTTACCGATTTCTTTAAATACATACCTAGTTTTATGCCTCTAATGTTTTAAACAAGTTTTTACGTAATGCAAATATGTATTGGTATCTTCAGTCTTTGGCTCACTGTTATTTATACAAATCGATTGAATTATAGGTTCGGAAGATTAAAAAATTCTATATACAGAATCATGTTTAAATTCATGTGATTGATGATTGAGCCAGAAACGAAATTTAAATTTATCTTTTTGTAAAGGACACAATTTCCAAAAAAAATCGATTTACCGAAATAATCAGATTTGTGTTTTTTTGTTTGTTTATATGCATTCAAATAATTCAATTCAAATAAAAATAATAAAAATTTAGAGTTTTCAAATCACCTTTTCTAAAAATATAAACGAAAACAAAAATGTTCTTAACAAATTTCAGGAGATAAAATTTAATATAGGAAATTAAAGAAAAGGTGTAATGCTGTTTAAAAAAGTAGTTAACTAGTACGTCCCTGGAATAAAACTTACCTTAGGAAAACCATAGTTTTATTCATTTGTTGTCCATAAAAGATCCCAAACGATAAAAAAGTTGGTCTTTTAGAGTATAAATGAATATATACAGGGTGAGTCGGGAGGATCGCCCCATACTCCAGGAGTGTGTTCTATGAAAGATACTGATTTAAAAAAACTCATATGTTCTTATTCTATTCTCATTTGTTTTCAACTTACAGCATAAATTAGAATATAAACAAGATCTAACAAATTAACGTTTCAATCATTAGATTTCATCATATTAAATGTTCAAAAATGCCCCCATTGAGCTCTAAACATTTTCGGCTTCGTCTACGTAGGGCACCTGTTGCTCTTCTAATTGCCTCATGCCTTTCTTTAATTTCATCTGCAATATTTCTGACACGCTGAATAAGTGCCTCTCGAGTGTCCACTCTCACTTTGTACACTTCATTTTTTAACCAGCCCCATAAACAGAAATCGAGTGGAGTGAGGTCAGGAGATCTTGGAGGCCAAATAATAGGACCACCGCGACCAATCCAACGCCTTGGAAACCTCCCGTCTAAGTGTTGCCTGACTTGATGTGCGAAATGTGCTGGAGCTCCATCATGCTGGAAGTACATTTGCCTTCTGATGTTTAGGGGAACATCCTCCAGTAGTCCTTGTAATTCATTTTCGAGAAATTCACAATAGTAGTCCCCTGTGAGGCGATTTTCCAAAATAAAAGGGCCAATGACATAACTATCTATCATACCACACCATACGTTTACCGAGAACCTATGTTGAAAGTTGCTCTCGACTGTTGCATGCGGATTTTCCTCTGACCAGACATGGCAATTGCGACTATTATTAATACCGTCACGAGTAAATGTTGCTTCGTCCGTGAAAAGTATGCGCGATATAAGATGACGATTATTGTCTATCCACCGACAAAACTCCATACGTTTGGCAAAATCTTCTGGCTGTAGGTGTTGGATTTTTGTAAGTGGTAAAACCAAACCTTGCTCGTGGAGCGTATTTATCACTCTTTTTTGTGGAATGTCCAACTGAGCAGCCATTCTGCGTGAACTGATGGTTGCATCTTCTTCTACTAGGTCCAGAATATTTTCTACTTCTAAAGTATATATATATATATATATATATATATATATATATATATATATATATATATATATATATATATATATAAAAGAGAAACAGAAATTTCAATTTCTGTGCGGTTCTTGGTCGTAAAAAGTTATACAAAACGAAACCAGTAACGGTAAGGATTACTCCTTCACCATTTTGTCGAGAATCGACCAAAACATGACGCTATGTTTGTTTCCAGGGCCAAGGTGCCAATCTGCTACCGTGGTATCTGCCCCGGCAAGGCTCATCAGGCAGTTTCCTTGGGGGGTATCGGTATTAGGGGTATTTCGGTTTTAATACTACTACTACTATTTTCTATGCGTTAAAAGAAAAAATGGTTTTATTATATTTACCACAATTTTAAGTATTATATTTCAAAGTATTGTATTGTGATTATCAATCAGATTATTAATGCAAGAAAATGTTTTTGGTTTTGTTGTGGTACTTTACCATTTATTTTATTTTGATTTGATTGTATGTGGCGTTTGAATTAATCACCAATTAATGAAAAAGTATAAAGTTTCATAGATTGTGGTTACCTTCATATGTAAAAACCCTTGGTCTAAAAATAAATGCTTAAGAACTTTAGTTTATCTGTTAAAAAATTATTGTATATTTAAGGGTCGTAATCAGTACTAACTAACAAAAGAAAATAAAACTAATTCTTTGGATATAAAACTTTATTAACAAAATATGTAGTTATTTACATATTTAAAATACTAACTGCTGTCAAGTACTATTTTTAACAATATAATTATATAATACAAGAAAATGTTTTTTTTATGACACCTTACCACTCACCGGAAGGCTATAAAAAAATGTAAAGTTTTAATAGTGCAGCATTATTTAAGTCTATATAGTTATTAACACATTAACAATCGGATTAGGGGGGTAATTGGAACCAATTGTATATATATATATATATATATATATATATATATATATATATATATATATATATATATATATATATACTGTAGTAAAACCATTTAAATAAATTAACTTGGCTTAAGCTGACTTGGTAGCGCCTTCTTGGTTTCTTGCAAGACAGCAAAATAGAATGGACAAACATATCAAACAGACGAAAATGGTTCCCTAGAAGTTTTCGAAAAGTTTGGACGGTAAAACAACACAATAAGCAAAATTAATCCAAAAATAAGAAACCAAAATCGAAAACTTGAACTGAAACACTGAAACAAAATGTTCCGTCTAAGTATTTTACTGAGACAAGGTAAGCACCCCGACAACCCTGAGTAAAAATACCCCTATTGTCAAACCCTTTTTACTTTATTTTCTTGCCTCTAATACTTGTATAGAAGTATTTTCTATTAAAAATCAATACCCCTACATTTTAAACTGAAGCAAGCATCTGGGGTAGGCTTATTTAAATATTTTGCGGAATATAGACACAATAAATATTTAATAACATAATAAAATATTGTCATAACCAAAATATAGGTATACTGTGCATATAAATAACTAGAAAACATAGTTACCTCTCCACGTTCTTGTGCTAAGTTCGTACAAAGACGAAATTTGTCCTGAAAGTCACACTGGATATTGTAATAATTCGTTTATGGAACACAGTGGGAGAGAAGTAAATAATTCCGATACACGGTCCCCCTAAATGGAAGTTATGAAGTTCCAAATTTCCAAATGAACGAGCCAAATACTCAAAATGACGAGCCCAATGCCCAAACTACCGGTAACTTACTTACCAACTACGGAAACTTACGGCCACTGTATTTAAAAATCCCCTTTTTGTTAAGGCATATGGACCCATAAAAATATCATACCTTTGCAATCACTAATGTGGAAGTTGCTATCTATCCCTGATTAAATTGGAATGAAAAATAACCAATGAAGAAACGACAGAACCATGTATCAGAAAATCTGCATAGTCGGTGGCGTATATCGACCTCCGGTTCATTTTGTAACAATGATTCGTTACCCAGGCTTCGTAACTACTAATAAAAATATATTTGTCTTATATTGTCTTATATCGTTGGACGAATTCGTGTCACAAGAACTGGGGAACAGATTTGTGAGAGCTCCGAAAAAGGTCGATCATACTTTTGTAGTCAGGGTGCCAGTGGTAGATTTTGCTGATATGTTGTGCGGTCATGCACCATGCGAGGGAAATAGACGTTTTAACTACTTTTTGCAAAGAAAGAGTTAAATAAGTGTATCTATTAATACTTTTAACAAGTAGTATAATGAAAAAATAATAAAAACACGAAATGAATGGACATAATTTAATTTAAAAGTAGTAGAATAATGTATGTTTATTAATAATTTTAACAAGTAACAATAAAAAAAAATAATAAAAATACGAAATGAAAGGACACAAATTTAAAAGTAGTAGAATAATGTGTATTTATAAATAATTTTAACAATAATAACGGGTGAGAATTTTAAAGTGTTACAAGGTGATATCGGAAAAATAGTTTGGAATTTTTGTATAAAAATTGATAAGTTAAGAGTGAGGCAGAGACACAGATTTTAACTTCGTTCATTAATAACTAGATACAGCATCATCCCCAAATTAGGGCAAAATGTGTGTCTGCAAAGCAAGAATTTGCTGCGATATTTTTACTTACTGATTAAAAGAGCGTTTTGGATAATCCATTTATTCGTATTACTCCAAAATACCACACACGAATAGTCACTGTATCAAACAGGGTCTCTAAAAATACTTAGGAAACACATGTAAATGTAAATATAAACACAAAAAATAACGGCGATCGACGGAGGAACAGAACCGGTAAATACTGCACTTTTACACTCATTGATGGCGTTGCAAAACCTATTCAAGCAGCCATAATTAACGAATATTATCGGGGTTAATACCACGAGTGCTTAAAAATTTCCGATAATTTTTCACGAATGCGTGTTTTCTTATAATTTGTAGAGAATATTCCACTCATGTACAAATTTTCCCGTAAGACTGGTGGTGTTTTCGAAAAATTATAGTGGAAATACCACGTCGTCTAGGAAACATGGTGTTTCCACTTACCTGGTTAGGTGTGGTTACATGCCTAACTAAAAAATGAAATCTTGACAATATGAAACCTGCTTTTGAGAGACGCTAGAGTCCCTAGAAACTAGCTAACTAACTAACTAAAAAAACTACTAAACTAAAGCACGAATGGTATTTAGGAGGAATATTCCACGAATCAAATACAGGGAAACTAAGCTTTATTAACTGAATATTAAATACATACCTATTTCAAGTTCAGAAATTTGAATTTTGTAACAAATTGACCACAAACTTGGATTTAACGGTGTTTCTTGGTTCGCTTCCGATTATATTTTCATCAATTTCCTCTTCTTGAACTAGCCCAAAGCGATTATTCATATTGACAACTTTTCAAAAAATTTTGAAAGATACTTAAAAAAAATCAGTTTCTAGGGACTCTAGCGTCTCTCAAAAGCAGGCTACATATTGTCAAGATATCATTTTTTGGTTAGGTATGTAACCACACCTAACTAGAGAAGTGAAAACACCATGTTTCCTAGAGGACGTGGTATTTCCGCTATAATTTTTGAAAACACCACCAGTCCTACGGGAAAATTTGTAGATGAGTGGAATATTTAACATAATGGCATAAATAGGTGGTCCAGGCACGATCTCCGGGTAAAAATATTATTAAAAACGTTCAGAGTAGGCTAAAATACAAATTTAAAACAATTAAAAATCACCCACAAATCATCCCAGATCTAATACGTGCAAAGTAAATGAAAAAGTGTTCCACATAAATTTATTACCTCTAGTATGTCTGGCCGCTACCAGAAATTGTTGAGAGTTCAGGGTGAACCTATTAGCTTTTATTTTTCCTAACTTGTACATTTGTAACCATCGTTTTATAAATTATTTTGGATTTCTTTGATATTTCCTGTATACATAAATAATTATAACTTTTTCTTCCAGAGTCAGTTTTTATTTTAATGAATATTTTTTACATAACCTGTATAAACACTCTAAAAATTTTAACCTACAAAAATATGGCTTTTCTCTTTTCTTTAATTAAAAAAATATACTTTATTGAATTTAACTATGTCTACCTCACAGTATGAACCAACTAAAAAAAATCGTACCATTTGTATTACGTAAAGGGCAACTGAGCTTCATTAACGTCTATAGTAACTTAAATTATAATTTAAGCCACCCCCTTAATACGTAACACAAGGATTGCTTCTATATTTTGTTTATAAAAAATTAAATCATGATCATCTTCCATAGTTTAGGTTTTTTAATTCACCTCTATGGTATAAACTATACCTTCAATTATTGCAGAAAGAAAAATTATTGTGCAATCAAACCTTTCCACCGGTTGATCTTGTTTCTCCTAGAAATAATGTTAATTGAACTTAAGTGTTTGTAACGGAAAACTGAAAGCGTTTTAGGTATAATAATAATACGCACCTCTGAATGGTTAATCACTCCGCCAAAACTCGTTTATAAAAGCAAATCTAATTTAATTTAGTACTTAACAGTGGTCCGTGATCTAAGATCTAATTGACAACAGATTGAAAACTAAAACACTAAAATATAAGTGTCCTCTGTACTCTACATGGTCGAACAACACAAGAGCGTTTTACCGCTGATTGAAGGAAAAAGGAAGATGCGCAACCTTATGGGCGAATTCATGGCACAAAAGGTGTCCGAGATGTAGCTGGCGATGCCAGAAAAGGTGTCCGAGATTTGCTTGGCGCCGCGGGCTGCCAGTCGTTTACAGCGAAACAGCGGATAGATTGTATAATCGGCGTAGATGTACGAATCGCTTACCTGTATCACCGTATTTAAATTCGTAGTTTATATACGGTGCCTGTATTGTTTACATCATAGTGGTTATTGTTTTTTTGCTCGTTTTCGAGCCAAACTCGTGAATTTTTAGCTGTACGAAACTAGAGTTCGCTTCATTCTTGTGAAACTGTTAATTAAAACAAGTATGTCTTAAAATTCCCCGTGACGAGGCCCGACATTCTCTGTCAATGGATACGAAATTGTGGCAATGTTGAATAAATAAACGTTTATGTGAAAATCATCTTTCTAAATGCGATATGTATTCAAGTGGCGAAAGGCAATTACTGAAGAAAAATGCCGTTCCTATATTTTGGAAAGGTAAGTGTTTTTTATTTTGAATCTTATTTTGGGAATGTCCTTGCTAAAATTAGATTGAAATAAAGAATAAACTACGCTCTTACGTCCTAATAATCTTACAAGTGTTACCTCACAGGTATTTGATGTTTTTTTGAAACTCTGAGTATTTGAACTTTCTTCTCTTGATTATATACTATATATACCAATAGTATAAAGAAATAACGGGGATTCTGCCAAAAAGTGTATAATACATTTTTTTTCTAATAGCCAAGCTTTCGAAATAACTCATTTCTTCTTTAAGGCTCTATAATAACCTAATTATCAGAAGATTTAGGACTTTTTTTTACAATTAAAAAGTACTTACACTAATTAAAATACAAAGACAATATTCAGGGAATTTTCAGAAAATATAAAATTGAATAGATTTTAACTACTAAAATTTTGACATCATTTAACAAGAAATAAACAACTTAAAACCAATTGTTTGTTTATTAAATAATAATGACAGAAATACGTTAAATATGTCAAATATATAATTTTATATTTTCTGAAAATTCAGTCAAAATTGTCTTTTCATTTTAATTAGTGCAAGTACTTTTTAATTGTTATAAAATCCTAAATTTTCTGATAATTATGTTATTATAGATCCCTGAAGAAGGAATAAATTATTTTAATTAATGTTTAAATATTGAAGAAAATTTTCATTTTATAATTTTGACAACCTGTAATATCCAAACGGTTTGACTTAGCGAAAGCCCGGAGCAAAACGGTTGGCACGTTCCTATTTTATTTTTACTTCCCTCGTAAAAGGGAGATATTGAAATCGTGAAAAAATCAGCCTCGGAGGTTTTTTCATATCTTCAGGTTTCAAGGTCCCTAGATGCCGAAAAACATGTTTTGCCTGTTCGCGGCATGGCTAAAAAAGTACTTACCGGATTGACTTTATATTTTGAACAAAAATTAAGGGTTATCTGGGGATGACATGGTAACATTTTGGTAAAAATCCAATATGGCAAAACAAAATGGTGCCTTACTGAAATGTTATAAAAAAATTTTACTAAAAAATTACTTATCCTATTTATCTAACATTGTGTACAGAAATTAAAAAATCGAGAACAAAAAGGCGGTTTAATAAAATATTCTAAAATTCAGCCTCAGAAACTACTTAATGGACGGATTTCAAATTGTGTTTCATAACTAATAGTGGTACAAAGTAGAACTAGTAAAGCTGTGGTACTAATTCAAAATAGCGAAACACCATGGCGGCCAAATAAAATATTTATAATCGCGAAAAAATCACCGTTTCAGATTTTACATATTTTCAGGTTTTAGCGTCCCTAGATTCCAAAAAATATTTTATCAATTTCCTCGGTCCGTCTGTCGGTTTGCCTGTCTATCTCTTAGTTCGCGGCATAGCTTAAAAACTACTCATTAGATTAACTTCAAATTTTAGTCAACAATTGATGGTCACATGTGGGTGACCTGGTAATGTTTTGATAAAATTCCGATATGCCGGAACCAGATGGCGACCTAGTGAAACGTTAAAAAAATTACTACTAAAAAACTAATTATCCAATTTCTTCAATTTTTGCCCAAAAATCATGGGAATGAACCCGGTAACATTTTGTTATGAATATAAGATAGAAAAACAAAATTACATTAATTTCAAATTTTATGCAAGCATTAAGCGTGACCTAGAGATAAACAGGTAAAGTTGTGTTACGAATCCAAGATGACGAAACAAAATAGCGGCCAAATAATCTTTACTTCCCTCGTAAAAAAAAACACCCTACGAGATTTATTCAGATCTTTACGTTTCAGGGTCTCAAGACGCCGAAAAACATGTTTTCTTAATTCTGTCGGTCTGTCTGTTGATCCGGATCGGCATAGCTAAAAACTACTTACCCGATTGACTACAAATTATGATCAAAAATTAAGGCACAGTTTAATTCTGTGATTAAGAGTCATATCGGAATGGCCTGGTAATATTTTGGTAAAAATCCAATGTCAAAACAAAATAGCGGCCTAGTGAAATTATTACTAAAAACTACTTAACCAATTTATTTTAAATTTTGCACAAAAATCAAGAATTAGGTAGAAATCAACTGGTAAAATTGTAGTACGAATTCAAAATGACGGCTTAATGGAATATTTATAAATTTAGCCTGAAAGAAACTACTGATTTCAAACTGTGTGCCATAACTAATTGGGGTATAATTCAAAATAGGTGAACAAAATAGCGACCAAATAAAATATTTATAATCCTGAAAAAATCACCCTCTCAGGGTTTAAATATTTTCAGGTTTTAGCCCCCCTAGATGCCAAAAAATTTTTTTATTGCTATCGGTTCGTCTGTCTGGTTTAAGAGTCATATGGGGATGACCTAGAAATATTTTGGCATTTTTACCAAAATATATCTAGAGAATATGCCCGAACAAGATGGTACCTTAAGAAACTTTAAAAAAGTATTATTTAAAAAACTAGTTATCCAATTTCCTCAAATGTTGCACAAAAAACAAGTGTTACATAGGAATAAACTGGTAATATATTGGTAGGTATGAATATAAGATAGTAAAACAAAATACCGGCCTAGTAAAATATTTAAAAAATCAACCTGAAAGAACTACTCATTAGATTAATTTCAAAATGTATGCATGCATTAAATGTGATATAGAGATAAATTGGTAAAGTTGTGGTAGAAATTCAAGACGGCGGAACAAAATGGCGGCCAAATATTTCTTTTTAAATGAACGCAAAAAATCTTATTCAACTGAATGTGGTATAAGGATAAACTGGTACGAGTTCAACATGACGTAACAAAATGGTGGTATGTATCAATGTAAAGAATAAAGATTTGGAAAATAAACCACATAGAAAAATAAGAATTTTGTCGAATACATAATTTTTTCGGTTTCCTTTCCTGACCGTGATGGTAAGTTTAATATTTACCATTTCAATTCAGTGAAATAATTCAAAACAACAAAACAATGGTTTGCTATTAAAAAAAAAACGTGTGAGTGCTGAGCTAAAGTTTTCAGCAAGTTCGTGACAGAGTTGTACTGCACCGATTTATATGATTTTTTTTAAATGATCGTCTGGTAACCGAGACCTTTCACATCTATTTTTTGTATTGTATACAGGGTGTTTCAAAAAAATCGGGCCACGGTTTGATCACGATTCTGCTCAAACTGCTTGACGAAAAAACATGCATTTTGGTTGGTAGTAGAATGTAGAGGTTGGATAAGAAGGAATTTTTCAAAACTCGGCGGTGAAACTGCCCCTTAAATATTACAATATTTTTTATTTAAAAAAAAAACGGTTGGTTTTTCGACAAAACCCTTAAGCTCGTGTATTTTACTTGGTTATTTACCATATTTTAAGGTTTCTTAAAAATTTGTACAGGGTGTTTCAAAAAACTGGACCACTGATTAATTACGATTCTGCTCAAAAATCAAATTTTAAGGGGATGAAACCGCCCCTTAAATAATACAATATTTTTTATTTAAAAACGGTTAATTTTTCAAAACAACGCTTGATCAGGTATATTTCATTTTATTTTTTAAAAATGTATACAGGGTGGTCCAAAAAATCGGAAATAATTTATAAATAAAAATCTATCAAGCCCCTGTTGACAAAAATTGAACGAAAATGTAAAAACGTGGTTTCTAAAATAAAAAAAAAATAAGGCGATCTAAGTGCCTACCTATTTATATCCCTTTCGTTAGCGTCATATGCGAACGAAATCTCGGGACCTAGTTAACATGTGTTTAATTCACGAAAATAATGTAAGGAAAAAATGCCTTAAGCAGAAATTTCGATGTTTCGCATAATTATTTAAGTAATACCAGCAAAATGGCATTAACAAAAATATACTATGTTAATATTTAAAAATCTACAGGTATAGCGCGCGCTAAAATTTCAAATTAAATAACTAAAAATAAATTTTATGTTAGTATGTAAAAAAACACAGACAGGCCTATGGAATCGAGAAAAGATGTTTTTTGTCATGTAGGGACCCTAAAACGTAAATATCCGAAAAAATCTCGGAGAGTAATTTTTTCACAATTACAATACTTCCCTTTTACGAGGGAAGTAAAAAGAACACCAGTTGCGTAAATTGTATGTCTTCAATATTTATGGATAGTACTTATTTAATAGTTAAATGTGAGTTTATTTTAACATTTTTTTCTAAATTTTCATTTTCTTTTTAATGCAAACTTTGCATATTTATTTACTTTTTGTTTTGATTATGTATTATTTTTTAAGCACATGTTTTGTTTGAAAATTTTGAAATAAAGTTATTTTATTTCAACTTTGGTTTTACTTATCTATGCCCTAAGGCATTGTAAAAAAAATATAAAAATCTTCTATGAACAATATTTTTCTTTATTTTTCCATTTAAAAAAAGGGAAAATAGCTCACATGGTGAACAGGGTATCCCAATTCTAGGATGGAGAAGCTATACGAGATATGGAAAAGTGTAAACTGTAAAAAAATTGCCCAAATTTGAAATTGAGGATATTTATAGATATCCGGAAAAATAGAGATTTTTGAAAATCCTTTTAGTTTTCTACCGAGTTTTTTAAAAATATATTTTTAAATAAATGTCACATCATCACAGCCACCTTTTTCCCTCTACCAAAATACGTTATTATGTTTACGATGCGACGATTAATCACCGAACGAACATCACAAACTTTGCTTTTTAAATAGTCAAATATTTTGTATTCTTCTTAATAAACAGTAATTTTAATTCTAAATCTAACAGCATATCACTCCTAACATTTTTCCGATATTTCGGACTAAAAAACCATCATCAATGCTAGTTAATAATGATTGCCGAGGAACGGAAAGCCCGCGTCAGGTAAAAAATTCAATGACCTACGTCATCTTAAAGTGGGCAAAAATAATGGAAATGTAAAATTTATTTGTCTCTACCTCTTTTATTAGAATCAGAAAAGAAGTACCTAATTCAAAAATATTTCACTTTTTTGTTCAACTGCGGAATTAAAAATCGATTCTCATTGCCATTTATTTTCGTCGACAATATGACGTGATTAGATTTTTGACCCGATGTTTCGTTCCTCATCATAAATTAGCACTGATGAAGGATTTTATTAGTCAGAAATATTGGGACATCCTGTAACTTTATTAGTTCAGAATAATGTAAAAAATAAATTTTGTCTCAAAAAAAAGGTAAGTAACAATAATTTGTAAATTAAAATTTCGATTTTAACGTAGACGTAAAACAATCTGCTTTATTTTGTATTAATAAAGTAGCACAAGGATTTTTTCCTATATTTACAGAGAAAATGTCTTAAGCAGAAATTTGGACGTTTCGCATAATTATTTAAGTAATAGCAGCAAAATGGCGTTAACAAATATATATACTAATATTTAAAAATCTGCATGTATAGCGCGCATTAAAATTTAAAATTAAATAACTAAAGATAACTTTCATGTTGTAGTATGTAAAAAAATCGGTAAATTCCTTTACCCGGAACTTCCCTCGTTATGAATTCTTACTTTTATTAGGAAAAGTGAAGGGTGATCAAAGTTAGTTCAATACAGAGCCACTGTATATACGTGTTACATATACTGTCTTTTCATTTTTATTGGGCGCCATTTTGTTCCTATTGGATTCCCACCAATATGTTTACCATTTTCTTTCTATCCATGCCACATTTGACTTTTGGTCAAAATTTAATATAAATTCAATAAGTATCCCATTTTCACATTTAATTTTTCTGCAAAATTTAAAATCAAATGCTCAAGAGGTTTTACGCTGATTTTTTAAAAAATTTTTTGGCGGTTTTTTTGTTTTGCCATCTTAAAATGAAACCCATATTATCATCTTTACCTACTCCGTTGGTCCGCAGATATTAAGTTTCAGAATGGTTTTCATTAACGATCCCCTTATTGTTATCTTAGAGTGGTGTATTATTTGGAGTTAAGATCCAGTAAAAAACCACGTTTCGCCAATTTATTGTTGCATCCTCAGGGCACATAGATTTTCTATCCTGCATGAAAACCATATTAGTCTTTACCTACTCCATTGGTCTCATTGGTTAATTCTGGGAAATATCTGCGAACCAACGGAGTAGGTATAGACTGATAATAGGGGTATCATGCAGTATACAAACTTTGTGTCCTGAGGATGCAACAATAAAGTTGCGAAACGTACGAAAATTTAAAAAAGACATTTGCTTATTTACTGGGCTCTAATCCCAAATAATACACCACTCTAACATAAAAACAAGAGGATCTTTAACGAAGACCACTTAGAAACTTAATATAGGAAATATCTGCGGTCCAAGGTAGTAGGCAAAGACTGAAAATATGGGTTTCATGCAGGATATAGAATCTATGTGTCCTGAGGATGCAACAATAAAGTTTCAAAACGTCGACATATTAAAAAAGTCTTTTATTTTACTGGATCCTAACTCCAAATAAAACATCACTGTGAAATAATAACATGAGAATCGTTACCTAAAACCATTTAGCAACTTAATATCTGGGAAATATCTGCGAACAAACAGAATACGTAAAGACATTATATGGGTTTCATACTGGATATAGAATCTACATATGTATCCTGAAGATGCAACAATACAGTTGCGAAACGTCGACTATTTAAAAATAGACTGTTGTTTTTTTTACTAGATCCTAACCCCAAATAATACACCACTCTAACATAAAAACAAGAGGATTGTTAACGAAAACCATTTAGAAACTTAATATCTGAGAAATATATGTGGAACAACGGAGTAAAAGTTCTGATAATATGGGTTTCATGCCCGATATCAGATATATATATATATATATATATATGTGTCCTGAGGATGCAACAATTAACTGCGAAACATTGACAATTTATAAAAAACTTTTTTTAATTGAATCTCAACCACAAATAATACACCACCCTAACAAAAAATTTTTAACATTGTTCTGCCATATTGGATTTTTATCATATTATTATCAGGCCATCCTCACATGACTCTTAATTTTTTATCAAAATTTAAACTCAATCGGGTAGCTATGTCGCGAACCGACACAAAGACCGACGGAATTGATAAAACATGTTTTTTTGACATCTAGAGACGCTAAAACATGAAGATATGTATACCCTCAGATGGTGATCTTCTCCATGATTAAAAAAGATTTATTTGGCCGCTATTTTGTTTCGCCATCTTGAATTAGTAACACAATTTTACTAGTTGAGCCGTATACCACTATTAGTTATGGCACACAACTTGAAATCAATCCATTAAGTAGTTTTTTCTGGCTGCAGTTTTAAATAATTTATTATACCGCCATTTTGTTTCGCCATCTTGGATTCGTACCAAAATTTTATCAGTTGATTCCAACATAATACTTGATGTTTATACAAAATTTGAAATAAATTGAATAAGCAGTTTTTTCAAAATCGTTTTTTAACGTTTCACTAGGCCGCCATTTTGGATTTTTACCAAAATATTACCAAGTCATACCCATATGACCCTTAATTTTTGACCAAAATTTGAAGCAAATCGAATAAGTAGTCTTTAAGCTATGCCCCATATGAAGAAATATTTGAAAATCGTTTTAATTTATTACCAAGTGTTTCTAAAAAGATATTTTCAGATAAATGTCAAAATCATCACAGCCACCATATTCCCTATACTAAAATATGTTATTTAATTTTACGATTCGACGATTCATCCCCGAACGTTCATCTTAAACTTTGCTTTTTAAATAGTCAAAAATTTTATGTTCTTCTTAATAAATAGTAACTTTAATTCTAAATCCAACAGCGTATCACATTTAACATTTTTCTGATATTTCTCACTAAAAAAACATTATCAATGCTGGTGAATAATAATTGCCGAGGAAAGGAAACCCCGCGTCGAGTAAAAAATTAATTTATCTACATTAACTTGAAGCCAAAAATGTGGTAATGGAAATGTAAAATTTATTTCTCTCTACTTCTTTTATTAGAATCAAAAAAGAAGTACCTAATTCAAAACTATTTCACTTTTTTGTTCTACTCCGGAATGCCATTTTTTTTCTCGACAATATGACGTTATTAGATTTTTAACCCGATGTTTCGGTTCTCATCATAAATTAACACTGATGACGGGTTTTATTTGTCAGAAACTTTAGAAAAACGCTCAATTTTGGGACACCCTGTACATTTACTAGTTCAGAATAATGTAAACAGTAAATTTTTTCTTAAAAAAGGTAAGTAACAATAATTTGTAAATTAAAATTTAGATTTAATCGTATATCTAAAATAACCTCCTTTATTTTGTAATCATAAAATAACACAAAGTTTTTTTCTTATTGTCAAGACCTATAATTGCTACGGCCCTGTTAACGGCTAAAGCGACAGAATTTTTGTTGGATTAAATAATAACGTTGGGTGATCAATAAACCATAATAATATTGCGCGGCACCGTCTTCCACGAATCTCATCGGTTCCCGATCAACGCCGCAGCCGACGGTCATCACAGCGAGAACCGAACGACTGCGAATGGGTGTTTTATGCGTTTGCCGTACAGCGGCTCCACCGTACAGCAGCTGAAACGTAAGTGGAAATAAATCAGCACTGCCATGAATTCGCCCATAAGGTTGCGCATCTTCCTTTTTCCTTCAATCAACGGTTATACATATGCGTTGTCGATGCGGCAAACGCATAAAACACCCATTCGCAGTCGTTCGGCTCTCGCTGTGATGACCGTCGGCTGCGGCGTTGATCGGGAAACCATGGGATTCGTGGAAGATGGTGCCGCGCAATTATATTATGGTTTATTAATCACTCAACGTTATTATTTAATCTAACAAAAATTCTATCGTTTTAGCCGCTAACAGGGCCGTAGCAATTACAGGTGTTGACAGTAGGAAAAAACCTTTGTGTTAATTTATTATTAAAAAATGAAGAGATTATTTTAAATCAACGTTTAAATCTAAATTTTAATGTACAAAGTACTGTTACTTACCTTGTTTTTAAAACAAAATTTATTTTTTACATTATTCTGAACTAATAAAGGTACAGGGTGTCCCAAAATTGAGCATTTTTCCAATGTTTCTTACTGGATCTGCACGTTTTAGGGTCCCTAGATGACGAAAAACAGGTTTTCTCAATTTCGTCGGTCTGTCTGTTTGTTCGCGGCATAGAAACAAAATGGCGGCCTAGTGAATTGTTAAAAAAATTGCAAAAACATCAAGTATTATGTTGAAATCAAGTGGTAACATTTTGGTACGAATCTAAGATATATCTATAGATAATCAAACAAAATTGAGGCTTAATAAAATATTTAAAAATTCAGCCTAAAAAACTGCTTAATGGTTTGATTTCAAATTATGTGTCATTACTGATTGTGGTATTATAGGGATCAACTAGTAAAATTCTGGTTCTAATTCAAGGTGGCCGAAAAAAATGGCGGCCAAATAAAAGTATGGGATCGTGAAAAACTCGCTCACTTACGTTTTACACGTCGTTACGTTTTAGAGTCCTTAGATGCCAAAAAAATATGTTTTATCAATTCCGTTGAAACGTCTGTCGGTATGTCTGTGTGTCAGTTCCCGGCATAGCTTAAAGACTACTCACTAATACTCACTCACCCGATTGATTTAAAATTTTTATTAAAAATTAAGGGTCATATGGGTACGACTTCGTAATATTTTGGTAAAAATCCAAAATGGCGAACCAAAATGGCGGCCGAGTGGAATATTAAAAAAATTATTATGAAAACACTGCCTATCCAATTTATTTCAAATTTACATCAAGTATTATGTTGGAATTAACTGATAAAATTTTGGTACTAATCTAAGATGGCGGAACAAAATGGCAGTATAATAAAATATTTAAAAATTCAGCCAGAAAAAACTACTTAATGGATTGATTTCAAATTGTGTGCCATAACTAATTATGGTATAGGGCTCAACTAGTAAATTTTCGTTACTAATTCAAGATGACGGAAGAAAATTGCCGCCAAATAAAATTTTTGTAATCGTGAAGAAAATCACCCCTCTCAGGATTTATATATCTTCACTTTTTAGATTCTCTAGATGCCAAAAAACATGTTTTATCAATTCAAATTTTGACCAAAAATTAAATCATATGGTGATGCCTTGATACTATTTTGGTAAAAATCCAATATGGCGGAACAATGTTAAAAAAATGTTTGTTAGAGAGGCGTATTATTTGTGGTTAAGATCCAGTAAAAAAAACAAGTTTTTTTAAAATTGTTGACGTTTCGCAACTTAATTGTTGCATCCTCAGGACACATATAAAGATCTTATATCTTGCATGAAACCCATATCATGAGAACTTTTACTCCGTTGTTCCGCATATATTCCACAGATATTAAGTTTCTAAATGGTTTTCGTTAACAATCTTCTTCTTTTTATGTTAGAGTGGTGTATTATTTTCGGTTAGGATCTGGTAAAAAAAACAAAAGTCTAATTTTAAATTGTCGACGTTTCGTAACTATTGTTGCATCCTCAAGACACATAAATTTTATATCCTCCATGATACCCCTATTATCAGTCTTTACCTATTCCGTTGGTTCGCAGATATTTCCCAGATATTAAATAGTTTTCGTTAACGATCTGTTGATATGTTAGAGTGGTGTATTGTTTGGGGTTAGGGAATATCTGCGGACCAATGGAGTAGGTAAAGACTAATATGGGTTTAATGCAGAATAGAAAATCTATGTGCCCTGAGGATGCAACAATAAATTGGCGGCAATTTAAATAGGGGCCTTTGTTTTTTTTACTGAATCCTAACTCCAAATAATACACCACTCTAACATAACAACAAGGGGATCATTAATGAAAACCATTCTGAAACTTAATATCCGGGATATCTTGTTGACCAACAGAGTAGTTAAAGACTGATAATATGGGTTTCAATTTAAGATGGCGAAACAAAAAAACGGCCAAATAAGATTGTTAGAAAATCAACGTAAAAAACTCTTGTTCAATTGATTTTAAATTTTGCAGAAAAATTAAATGTGAAAATGGGATACTTTTTGGATTTATTTTAAATTATGCCCAAAAGGAAAGGTAGGTAGAAAAGAAATGGTAAACATATTGGTATGAATCCAATATGATGGAACAAAATGGCGTCCAATAAAACTGAAGAGACAGGATATGTAACCCATATATACTATGACTATGTACTGAACTAATTTGGATCACACTTCACTCTTCCTAATAAAAGTAGTAATTCATAACGAGGGAAAGGATTTACCGATTTTTTTTACATACTACAACATGAAAATTATATTTAGTTATTTAATTATAAATTTTGTTAACGCCATTTTGCTGCAATTACTTAAATAATTAGGCGAAACGCCCAAATTTCTACTTGAGACATTTTCTCCGTAAATATAAGAAAAAAACCTTTTGCCACTTTATTATTACAAAATAAAGCAGATTGTTTTAGGTCTACGTTACGCAATTTTAAGTTACATATTATTGTTACTTACCTTTTTTAGGATAAAATTTATTTTTTACATTGTTCTAAACGAATTAAAAATTAAAGAAAAATATTGTTAGCATATTGATGCCATTTTGCTGCTATTACTTAAATAATTACGCGAAATGTCCAAATTTCTGCTTCAGACATTTTTTCCTTAAATATAGGTCGTGACAATAGGAAAAAATCTTGCGCGATTTTATGATTATAAAATAAAGCAGATTGTTTTAGGTCTACGTTTAAATCTAAATTTTTTGATTTACAAATTATTGTTACTTACCTTTTTTTAAGAGAAAATTTATTTTTTACTTTGTTCTGAACTAATAAAGATACAGGGTGTCCCAAATTTGAGAGTTTTCAATATTTCTGACAATAAAACCCTTCATAAGTGCTAATTTATGACGAAAAAAAATGGCAATGAGTATGGAATTTTAAATAACTTCCGGAGTAGAGCAAAAAATTGAAATATTTTTGAACTAGGTACTTCTTTTCTAATTCTAATAAGAGAGGTACAGATAAATAAATTTTACATTTCCATTACCAAATTTTTGCCCGCTTCAAGATGACGTAGGTAATTGAATTTTTAACCCGACGTGGGCTTTCCGTTCCTCCACAGTCATTATTAACTAGTATTGATGATGGGTTTTTTAATCCGAAATATCAGAAAAATGTTAAGTGTGATATGTTGTGGAATCTAGAATTAAAATTAGTGTTTATTAAGATGCCCACAAGATTTTTGACTATTTAAAAAGCAAAATTTATGATGATCGTACGGAGATGAATCGTCCAATCGTAAACTTAATAATGTTTTTTTGGTAGAAGGAAAAAGGTGGCTGTGATGATGTGACATTTATTTGAAAAATATCTTTTTAAAAAAACACGGTATAAAATTAAAACGATTTTCAAAAATATCTTTTTTTCGCGGATATCTTCGGAACTTCTATAAATATCCTCAATTTCAAAACGGTATTTGATTGAGCACAAAATTGCGCAACTTTGCCACAATTTAAACTCTTCCGTATATTGTATAGCTTCTCCCAATTGTCACCCTAGACATTGGAATACGGTGTACACAAGGTGAGAGATTTTCCCTGTAAAATTAAAAATTAAAGAATAAAAAAAAAATTATAACCCAAACTTAACGAGATCATAGTCCTCAGAGACATTTTACAAGAGCTTTATGCTACCATAAAAATGTTATTTAATTTAGCCCTAAAGGGCCACTATACTCTTAAAGATTTTTACTAAAACCGTGCGATCACCGTTATTTATGAATCAAACACAACGAAAATATAGTCCTGAGAGACATTTTACACAAGCTTTATGCTACCACAAAAATTAATTTTTAATTCAGCCTTAGAGGGATACTTTACTCTTAAATATTCTTACTAAAACAGTGCGACCACCGCTATTTATAAATCAAACACAACGAAAATATAGTCCTGAGATGCATTTTGCATGAGCTTTATGCTACCACAAAAATTAATATTTAATTCAGCCCTAAAGGGCTACTTTACTCTAAAACATTTTTACTAAAACAGTCCAACCACCGTTATTTATAAATCAATCACAACAAAAATATAGTCTTGAGAGACATTTTACAAGAGCTCTATGTTACCACAAAAATTGTAAATTAATTCATCCCTAAAGGGCTACTTTACTATAAAACTTTTTTACTAAAACAGTGCGACCACCGTTATTTATAAATTAAACACAACGAAAATATAGTCCTAAGTGACAATTTACAAGAGCTTTATGCTACCACAAAAATTATTATTTAATTCACCCCTAAAGGGATACTTTACTCTTAACGATTTTTACTAAAACAGTGCGACAACCGTTATTTATAAATCAAACAGAACGAAAATATAGTCCTGAGAGGCATTTTACAAAAACTTTATGCTACCATAAAAAATATTATTTAATTCAGCCCTAAAGGGCTACTTTACTCGTAAACATTTTTACTAAAACACTGCGATCACCGTTATTTATAAATCAAACACAACGAAAATATAGTCCTGAGAGGCATTTTACAAGAGCTCTATGCTACCATAAAAACTAATATTTAATTCAGCCTTAAAGAGCTACTTTACTCTTCTAAATTTTTACTAAAACAGTGCGAACATCGTTATTTATAAACCAAACACAACGAAAATATAGTTCTGAGAGACATTTTACACAAGCTTTATGCTACCACAAAAACTATTATTTAATTCAGCCTTAAAGGGCTACTTTACTCTCCTAAATTTTTACTAAAACAGTGCGACCACCGTTATTTATAAACCAAAAACAACGAAAATATAGCCCTGAGAAACATTTTACACAAGCTTTATGCTACCACCAGAATTATTATTTAATTCAGCCCTAAAGGGATACTTCTCTTAAAGATTCTTACTAAAACAGTGCGACCACCATTATCTATAAATCAAACACAACGAAAATATAGTCCTGAGATGCATTTTGCATGAGCTTTATGCTACCACAAAAATTAATATTTAATTCAGCCCTAAAGGGCTACTTTACTCTAAAACATTTTTACTAAAACAGTCCGACCACCGTTATTTATAAATCAAACACAACAAAAATATAGTCTTGAGAGACATTTTACAAGAGCTTTATGTTACCACAAAAATTGTAAATTAATTCATCCCTAAAGGGCTACTTTACTATAAAACTTTTTTACTAAAACAGTGCGACCACCGTCATTTATAAATCAATCACAACGAAAATATAGTCCTGAGTGACAAATTACAAGAGCTTTATGCTGCCACAAAAATTATTATTTAATTTAGCCCTAAAAGTATACTTTACTCTTAAAGATTTTTACTAAAACAGTGCGACCACCGTTATTTATAAATCAAACACAAGGAAAATATTGTCCTGAGAGACATTTCACAAGGGCTTCATGCTACCATAAAAACTTGTTTATTTTCAGCTTTATTCTTAAACATTTTTACTAAAAAGGCCTACTTTACTCTTAAGGATTTTTACTAACACTTAATTATTATTTAATTCAGCCCTAAAGTGTCTCTCAGGACTATATTTTCGTTGTGTTTGATTTATAAATAACGGTGGTCGCACTGTTTTAGTAAAAATGTTTAAGAGTAAAGTAACCCTTTAGAGCTGAATTAAATAATAATTTTTGTGGTAGAATAGAGCTCTTGTAAAATGTCACTCAGGACTATATTTTCGTTGTGTTTGATTTATAAATAACGGTGCTCGCACAGTTTTAGTAAAAATCTTTAAAAGTAAAGTAGTCCTTTAGGGCTGAATTCAATAATAATTTTTGTGGTAGCATAAAGCTCTTGTAAAATGACTTTCAGGACTATATTTCCGTTGTGTTTGATTTATAAATAACGGTGGTCGCATGGTATTAGTAAAAATCTTTAAGAGTAAGGTAGCCCTTTAGGGATAAATTAAATAATTATTTTTTATGGTAGCATAAAGCTCTGGTAAATTATCACTCAGGACTATATATTCGTTGTATTTGCTTTATAAATAACGGTGGTCGCACTGTTTTATTAAAAATGTTTAAGAGTAAAGTAGCCTTTTAGGGTTGAATTAAATAATAGTTTTTGTGGTTACATGAGGCTCTTGTAAGTTGTCACTCAGGACTAAATTTTCGTTGTGTTTGATTTATAAATAACGATGGTCGCATTGTTTTAGTAAAAATTTTGAAGAATAGAGTAGCCCTTTAAGGCTGCATTAAATAATAGTTTTTGTGGTAGCATAGAGCTCTTGTAAAATGCCTCTCAGGACCAAATTTTCGTTGTGTTTGATTTATAAATAACGATGGTCGCATTGTTTTAGTAAAAATTTTGAAGAGTAAAGTAGCCCTTTAAGGCTGCATTAAATAATAGTTTTTGTGGTAGCATAGAGCTCTTGTAAAATGCCTCTCAGGACTATATTTTCGTTGTGTTTGATTTATAAATAACGGTGGTCGCAGTGTTTTAGTAAAAATGTTTAAGAGTAAAGTAGCGCTTAAGGGCTGAATTAAATAATATTTTTATGTTAGC
The DNA here is from genome assembly GCA_030620095.1 of Kuschelorhynchus macadamiae. NCBI lineage: Eukaryota > Metazoa > Arthropoda > Insecta > Coleoptera > Curculionidae > Kuschelorhynchus > Kuschelorhynchus macadamiae. Next base: position 272,234 of record JAUTXW010003629.1, read on the forward strand.
ATAAAGCTCTTGTAAAATGCCTCTCAGGACTATATTTCCGTTGTGTTTGATTTATAAATAATGGTAGTCGCATGGTTTTAGTAAAAATCTCTAAGAGTAACCCTTTAGGGATGAATTAAATAATAGTTATTATGGTAGCATAAAGCTCTTGTAAATTATCACTCAGGACTATATTTTTGTTGTGTTTGATTTATAAATAATGGTGGTCGCACTGTTTTAGTAAAAATGTTTAAAAGTAAAGTAGGCCTTTAGAGTTGAATTAGATAATAATTTTTGTGGTAGTATAAAGCTCTTGTAAATTGTCACTCAGGACTATATTTTTTTCGTTGAGTTTGGGTTATAGATAACGGTGGTCGCACTATTTTAGTAAAAATGTTTAGGAGTAAAGTAGCTCTTTAGGGTTAAATTAAATAACAGTTTTTGTGGTAACATAAGGCTCTTGTAAATTGTCACTCAGGACCAAATTTTCGTTGTGTTTGATTGATAAATAACGATGGTCGCACTGTAAAAAATTTGAAGAGTAAACTAGTCCTTTAAGGCTGCATTAAATAATAGTTTTTTTTAGACCCGCCCAATGAAAAACAAATAAACGGCGGTGGTATTTTATTGCATATTTGGCGAGATAATATAATCCTTAGACGGCTTTAAAATTATATATATTTTACATTTATATTTAAATAGGTGATTGTAACCATACATTAACAGTTAATATAATGTGACGTTACCTTTGTTATCAGTGTCCCCAAAAACGACATGCGATTTAGTTAATTCAAAATTAACTCCTTCCGAACCCTCTACCACCCTTTCAATCTTTTTTTTACTTTTAACCAACATTTTATTTTTTAATCGTAAATGCTTTCGCTAATCGTTGCAAATTTCTTAAAAGTATCAAGAATTTAAAATCAAACAATCCCCAGTTTAACAATTTAAATTCGAAAACGAGAATTCGAATCGAAGTATCTCGAAATCTCGAGAGATTCATCGCTAATCGCGCAACATTTAAGTTGCGAGGTCGCGATCTCAAAATTATTAATATTTCGATTCTTTGTATTCGAATAGTCATTCGATTCTAAAAGGTATTCGAATGCAAGATATTCGATTCTAAAAATCGTACGATTTTTTTGTTGCGACCTGTTAGATTTTTTCCCCATAGATTACAATTTCATCCGCATATGACCTCTGATTTTTGAGAAAAATTTAAAGTAAATCTGGTATGTAGTTTCCGCGAACATACAAACCGACAGTAATGGGACGTTTCCCTCTTACGAGGGTAGAAAAAATGTAAAATGTATGTATTCTGTCACAAAAGCTAGAAATTGAGTTATTGCAGAAAAACTAAATATTTAGGGCTTACTTTTTCCTGTTTTATATAAAAAGAAGAATATACTTAAGTTTTTTCTACATTTCTTAAAGATGGGGCGAAACTATTCAAAAGATGTTTTTCAATACAGCTCTGTCTATTGCATATAGCTTACGTATCGCAATAAGCTGATTTATGGAGCGTGAGTTTTCGACTTTAAAATATAAAGTTGATTTTTAAAAAATGTATTTTATTTATTACCATTACAAATGCGACCTTACAACTGACTGAAATAACAATGATAAGGTATATTTATAAGTTTAAAAATGCTGATGCTGCGTGTGAACACTACTAAGCGAAATCTAGGAATCCACGTGTGAAAAGATAATGTCATCAGTTCTCGGGGATATAACTCTTCCGGGCGAAGATGAGAACACATCCTGAAGAGTGTGATTTCGTAATATTAGTGAGAATCAATATTTTCGTTTTCATTTGGTTTTGTCGATGACGGTTTCCTAAATTTTATGTGATAATATTTAAATAATATATAGATAGCATAAATAAAGGTTAGTATTTAAATGAAAATTGTCCAAAAACTTATACGATTAATATATACAGGGGATGAGAAGCTTCTTCTTCTGTTGGTTAAGTCCAGCCTGGATTTTGTCAGTAACCTTTAGGTTGATTGATTCCAATTCGATTTTGGCGGCGGCGACTGGTTGGATTTGGTCAAATGTAGAGGCGGTAGGTTCATTTCTTGGAATTGCATTTGCACCATTTGCCGTCGGTTATTTTGACGACTTTTATTTCGTGCAATCTTAATTGGGACGGGCGACAAGTTGTGGCATTTGTCCTTTGCTTAAGAATTTGAATGGGACAAGATGGATGCTCTTTGATGATTTGGGCGAACGCATGTCGGCAGAGGAACTCATGTGACTGGATTTCTTGACATCTGTCTTCTTGGAAGGCATACTTGTGATAGCATGCTTGAGTTTGTATTTTAATTGAATCAAATTCCTGAATAAGTAATAAACGTCCAATAATTTGAGACAATTTTCGTAGTTCCTAATTTATAAGGAAGGATTTCTGGATAGTGGTTAAGGTTATAGTATTTGACTTTTACTGCGAGGACTGTCCAGGTACAACTGAAAGCATTGGCATTATTTCAGTTTCGTTTATATGTATGACTTCTTTTCAATTATTCTTAGGATTTTGGATTTTTAATTTATTATTTTCTAAGATTTGGGTTAAGATAAAGGGACCTAAATATTTTCTTTTTAATTTGGAATGTCTCGAATCTGGTTTTTCATAAACTTGTTATCCTATTTTAGGTATAATGTTTGTTTTGATTTTGTTTAATTTGGCGATTAGTTTTTGCTTTAACATTTTGGATTTTTCGGATATTTTCTCATATAGAGCTTGGGTTTTGATTTTGTGATTATTTGTATATTCTATGAACGTGCGATGCTACGAGGTTCATCGGGTGTCTGGAGTCAGTGTGTCCTAATATTAGTTCGAAAGGTATAAAATTTGTGCTGAAATGAATTGTGCTGTTATAAGCAATGACAGCGTATGTCATTAAATCTTTTATATGGAAATTTGGATCTGACTCTTGTAAAAGTCTTAGGTGTTCAATAAGGGTTGAATGGAATCTTTCTACGGGAGAGTTCGATTCTTGATGCGAAGGAGTTGTAAAATGAATTTTAATATTATTGGCATCTAATAACCCTTTTACTGTTTCATTTTTAAATTCAGAACCATTGTCTGAGATGATAAGTTTTGGAATTTCGATGAAAGAGAAAATTTTGACTAGTTGTTCACAACATGATACGGCATTGCCAAAAATGGCATGGCTTGGCCATATTTGGAAAATGTGTCTAGTTATGTGTAACAGAATAGGCTATAACAACGGTATAGAGTATATATTTTTATATATTCTAAATTTAATTTAAACAATCTTTTATTAAAACTGTTGATTCTCACGTTAACGCTTAAACAGACTTGATTATTTCAAAGGAATTATAAGTGGATTTGTCTAAGATTAGTTTCGAGAATTTTAAAACCTAAACAAAATAATAAATATCATATATCTCAAACGCTATCTTCTAGACTGTATAGACGGATTTATGTATAGATAAACTTTTTTAAATAGTTACAATGTATGTGTCCTTTCGAGAGTTTATGGTCCCATATGACCCCTGTCTCATGGGAATCTTTCTTTAGCACGTTTAATTTAACTTGATGAAAATATTAATTGAAAAATTTTATTTGATTCAATGCAATGAAAATAAATGGTCAATTTGCTATGTTAAAAATACAATAGAGTACTTTGTAATATGAACATTACCGAACAGCCATGTTTTTGGGGCATAATTTTCCCTACAGAAAAGATAAACTGAAAGAGTTTTTCTGTGCCTGTTTTTCGCCATGACTTTTCGGACCCTTAATATCGATAAGTTAGTATAGGCATATATATTAAATTATATACATAACCTTAGGACTAAGTATTGACGGGAATATTATTTTAATCGATTTATTCACTTTTTGTTATCATGGGTGACACCTCGTGTCTCTAAGACGAAGTTCCGAACTCAAAGTATAGAGTAGGGACTCAAGCTTCACCATTCACAGCTTTATTCGTTTCGTCCTGACTAATAAAATCAAAGAGGGGATTGGTCTAAGGGGTGGATCTAGTAATAGCTGAGCTAACTTTGTATTTTACAGGAAGACTAAAAGTCAGTCTGTGTCAGAGTTTTGTTTCTTATAGCTGATCCTAAATTCTTCTTTTGTGGTGGTTTACGGGTCTTTACGTATACAGTGGGATATTAAAGATTTTCAAAGATATTTTATTTTCATTCTATGATTTATTTGGGGAGTGACTTGTTTACAAGAGTTAAATTTACGGGTTATTTAAACATTTTTTTTGTTTTCTTTTCTTGTGTACTAAGGTAGGATAATTCCCCCCTTTTATCGATTTAAATACTTTTTTTTTGTTATTAGGTTTAAGTATTATTTTTGTACAGTATTTCACTTTGTTTACTTTTGTTAATAGATTTTTAAGTTGTTGTTTTAAAGTTAATCAGTTTTATAAAAAACTCATGCGTTTTATTATCTTGAGGTAGTTTAAATTAATTTTTGTTTTAAAAGAGCAGTAGGCTCATAAATAATATTGAATGATCTCTTGATCTGAAAGTTAGAGAAAAAATTACAGAGTTAGATAGATAGGGAATTTCATCATTAAAGTCAAAGGTACCATTGGAAGTCGGTCAAGGCCAATATCAGGAAGTTTTCAAGAAGCAGCAGCTGCAACGGTAGTAACTAACAAGTTTATTTATTGTTGTGGTTAATTTTTTTTTTGATGACTTAATATTTAATTTTTTAGAATTTTGGATCATAAAGAAATTTTGATGATATAATTTATATTTTTGTGAATTAGTAAATACTTTGACAACGATTTTAGTCAAAGATTTAAAGATGGACGGTAAACACAGCAATAATAACTTTATTAGAACGTAGTTAGTTGATTAACTAGCTTGACATGCACAGACTCCTTTCAGGTTTGCAGTGCAATGAAACATGATCGTATTTCTTATGAACTGTTGCGAATTTGTGGCATATTGTTTAAGAGAGGCTTTAATTTGTTGCTATTTTTTTGTGTGCGGTTTTTATGAGATAAAACAGATGTTTTTGGGCTAAGGTGCACGTACAAATGAGTGCTGTTTTGAAATTTGTACGTATCTATTTTTTTTGTGTGAGTTTAAATCCCAGTACATTAAAAGGGAAATAAAATCTTAGTTAGTAATCTCTTAAACGGTAGGCCTTTCACATAATAAACATTTTTTTTTTAGGAACTTGAGTTCTTTGGAAAAACATGATTTTTTTTATTCCAGCAGAATATATTTAATCTCCGTTTAGGTGTAACGTCATATTCTGTAACATTTTCGCAACGGGTCTATATAATTGCACAATAATATACAAGTGTTTGTGAGCTTTATGGTTTTGTTTGAGAACCGATATTTAGACAGAGGTAGAAAACAAGATTCTTTCGGGTGCCTCGTTATTTGATTTATGTATTGTTTAGGGAGAAGCAAAAGGTTTGGTTTAAGGAAAAGAATAAACACTTGTATATATTTTAGTACCTAATGTAATTTAGTTTAGGCATTTTTGGTGAAGAGCTAGATACTGGGAAGATATTTTTCTCTTTTTAGACAAACAACAGACATCTGGAAATAATTTGGTTTAAGACGACTATGCGTTGATGTTTATTAGAAAATAAAGCCATGAGCTATTGGTTATTTTAAACCACGTATGATAAATTTGGGTAATTAGATACTATTTAATTTTTTAAATAGGATTCGGCAGGTAATAACTTACAGGTTATTTTTATAATTAATAAATTACGTTGTTTTATTATGCTTATTTGACTTGCGACTTCTCTATAATTTATGAAAGTATAAAGATATAGAGATTGTTGCGTTAATTGTTCGTGACCATGACGAAAGAGTTCACAAACTGGGCAAATAAATTGTTTAGGGGATAAAAAAGTGTTTTAACAGTACGAACTAGAATGTTTGAGATAAAAGAGTTGCTATATTAAAGAGTTCATATTTCTGAATGAAAAACTTATTCAAGGGATAAAGGGTTTTAACACGTGTGAACTGGAATGTGTGGAATAAATGGGATTAAAGAAATACAGGAGATTTAAAAATATATATTATGTCGCTGTTTTAGGGGGAATGCAGAGAATAAAGGCATATTATGGGCTATTCTGACTAAGATACAAATAGCAACTATATATAAAAAAAGATTGCCGGAAAATTTAGTGTTGAAAGACGTATAACACCATAATTCAAAAAAAGCAACGTCTATGATTCAACGTGACAATAACATCTTTTTTTTAGAAGAACAGTAAACTAATGATAAATAGAAAGTCAGGGGATAAATATAAAATTAGCCATTTCTCACCAAAGGAGTGAGGGGATAAAATTTTAAAAAAGTGATTTTCCGATCCGGTGTATATTGATATGTTGTATAAATGAATTATTTGGAAAATAAATATTATTATTATTATAAATGACGGTTAGTGTCGTAGTAAGAGATTCTCACTAGGTATAGGGATTACTGTGTGGAAGAATCGTGGAAGCTTCCTAATGCTGTAGAATTGTGTGCCTGTAGAGAGATTTTTCCGATTAAATTAAATAATTAAATTTTTAAGATTAAGTTGAAGTGTAATTGATTGATTTGATTTTTTGTCTTCTATTTCTGGTTGTCAATAAATATGTAATTTTGATAAAAGAGTTTATAAAGCGTAAGAATGACGCGTGTTAGCGATAATGCTTTTAGCTGAATGAGATGCGTTGGAAAAGTATACGAACTATATTTGATTTAATCAATCGTAAACTGAGCATCAGTTGAACTGTAAGATAATGGCCAGTATCCAAACGTTAAACTGTGTGATTTTTTTTTGTTGTCTTTTGGGCTGCGACCTTGGTATTTCTACATGTACTAGTCAGTGTGGACATATTATAGTCGGTAAGCCACGGAATCAGTTTAATACTAACATTACAATTTGGATTTTAAGAACAGAGTATAGATAATTTAGTTCATATGCTGGGTGTGTTGTACTTATATTGCATTTGTCTTTACACGATTTTTTTTCTGGGTATGTTACAACAAAAAAAGAAATGTAAAGAGATTTTCAACCACAGTCTGCTCTCTAGCCTGTAGTTGAAATTTAAAAATAATCATGTATAAAAGGAAAATGTCAGGTCGCTTAATTCTATAGGGGTCATAGGTCACGACAATATAAAAATAGGTCTCCTGAAAGAATGTACTGGAAAGGTACATAGGTACTAAATAAACAATTGGTACAATTAAACAAGAGAAACAACGGGTGGCTCTAGAGTAAAAGAATTGTAAAATCGAACGCAAGAAAGGTGCAAGCTATTAGTTCCCCCCGGTATCTCCGTTAAGTAATTTTACCATGTTAGTGAACAAAAGATCTCCGTATAGATGAGGGAGTTAGGTTCAAACTTTACAGGAAGGTGTAATTATATAGGAATAGATCGACATCAAAACGACGGAAAAATATGAATATATACGCAATTTTTTTAAGTAATTAGGTGAGCGTTTTTTTTATTATTAGGTCATATTGAAAAGTTGTAATCAGATATTATCAAGCTATATAGGACTTGAGAATTTGTTTTTTTTTACTTTGTTAAAATAACCAAGTTTCATACCTAAGAATAAATAAACTAAGTAAAAATACCGCTAGTAAAACTTATTCTTTATTAAGGTTAAAAAAACCTATTAATTTGAAGGTACGACTTTTACAGCTTAAGTTAAAAGAAATTTTATCAGGTAAAAATTATCCGAATTAATGTATTATAACAGTTTTTTAAAATTTTTGTTTTTTTTAATATACCCAATAAATAATAAATTTTAATTTGAATAATTTAGATATCATTAAATCTATTTATATAAACAGTCTTTTGGACGCAGCGCGCAGTCTTAATATTTTCTGACCATATTTTTTTCTTACAATTTGCATAGAAGGTTTAGGTATTTTGTGCGTTTTTTTTTATGTACTATGGATTAAAAAAAGAGCTGTTTGTAAATAATGATTCTTATTCTTATTTTAAAAATAACGTTTATTAGTTCTCGGTTCTACTTTTTTTTAATTCTTTTCTAAATTGCCAAAGAAAATACGTAACGTAAACAAGACTGGCTTAGATAATTTAAACATCGTTATTAAAATTAGAGGTAATAATAAAGGTAATAACGGGATACTATCGTAAAGCTTACTTCAGTGTTTAGTCAGGTGGTACAATAATATTTTGGCTAGTGCAGGAACGTTTTTCTTTGGATAATTAAAGTAAAGGTAAAACAGTAAGTGGAAGTTAATGACGTTAGTATTTTGTAGGATTGATTCCTATTTAATTCCATAAAAATATCTCATTTTTGTTAACTTTTATCTGAAGCTATACTTTGTTGTTGGGAATACACAGATTTAATTTTAAACGGTAATTATAGCATAATTATGAAAGTGTTCAATATGTTATTGACAAACAGAAGATCAAGATAAAAGAATACCCTGTATAAAACTATCAGAATTTTTATTCTTTTTTAAATAATATAACTAAGTCAATATAACTTAATTACTATAAAGAAACAATACGTTTTTTACCACGCCAGTATAAATTAAGACAAATAAACTTAAAATTTATTTTAGGGAAAGCAAGGTTCTGGTACCTGCCCTTTTTCGAAGATGATAGTTTAGCCGAAAACACTTGTTACTTTGACGCAGATGTTCATTATTATATGACAGAGACATAAATAGTTTTAACGGAAAGAGCGTAAGAATAAAAACGGGTTTTAGAGAGAAATATTTTAGGGATGTAATTGTGAATGACCTAATTGTTTTTATAAGTTTTAAGAGTATAGATATTTATAGTTTTATTTTGAGTTCGGTATTGACATCAGTTAAAATGTTAGAACTAAACGAACGGATTTGGTAAATTAGGTTGAAGGATTTATCAACTAGAAAAAAAAATTAAAATTAATATGGAGTTGGTAAAAACGGAGATACGTGTTCAATAAGAAAATTATGAAAAAATTTGTCAAAATATTAAAAAAAACTTTGAAATGAAATTAATTTGAAAGAAATTTCATGATATTAGAAAAGATAATATGCTTGCGGGAAAAAGAAGTCGATAAAGTTAACATAGATCAAAGTCAAATTAAGCGCTATGTTTGGAAACATTTTATTTTATAATAAATTTTTCTTTTAGGGGTTGGATATGTACTTTCTTTTGTTTTTGTTTTGCACATTAGTAATGTTTTGATGTTTTATGTTGCTTTATTACGGTTGCCAGACATGTTGAGGTTTTGGTCACTAGCGATCCATTCTGTCATTTGTTTTCCTATGCCAATGGGGACAGACGTTCCAGCCAGTTACTGAATGAAGACGCTAGGAGTTGAGAGGCTATCAGTAGATTTGTGCCATGCCAGTGTTCAAGCCATCAAGTCACGTCACATTTCCGGTTTCCAACTGTCAGTATAATTTCAGTAATTATTTAAACATCAAATATATATGGACAGGCATTTCCTTTTAAACCAAGATTGTTAGTAGTGCTAACTAACAGATGCAGTTCGAAGGATTTACATGTTCAGATGGAACAGCGAAAATTCAATCCTTGTAGTCTGCATATTGCTATGTGTTATCAGCCATTATAGGCAAAAATGTTTCCAGACATTGTTCCACTTATAAGCGTGCTATAATTCACCCACGTCATAGTTGAAGGTCAGATTTGGCAGTAATCTGACGTAACGGAAGTCCATGGAGAAGAGCGCAGATAGAAGAAGTCGGGTGATAACAGTTGATAGTCCGGAGCACGCGAGATCCCAGATCACAGAGTTCGCAGATGAAGAAATGTCCAGAAGAACGTGAAGAAGTAAGTGAAAGTGTTAAAGCAAAGAGACATTTTAGTATAAATCTTGTCATCGTTTTCACCAATAATTGTCGGGTTTCACCTTTCTATTGTCATTTTTACCTAGTAAATATTCTAGTATTATTGCCTCGAGTAAAACTAAATGTTTCAATCTAAGGGGGAGAAAATTGTAACAGAATAGACTATAACAACGATATAGAGTATATATTTTTATATATTCTAAATGTAATTCAAACAATCTTTTACTAAAACTGTTAGTTCTCACATTAACGCTTAAACAGGCTTGATTGTTTCAAAGGCATTATAAGTATATTTGTCTAAGATTAGTTTCGAGAATTTTAAAACCTAAACAAAATAATAAATATCATATATCTCAGACGCTATCTTCTAGTCTGTATAGACGGATTTATGTATAGATAAACTTTCTTAAATGGTTACTATTTAGGTCTCCTTTCGAGAGTTCATGGTCCCATATGACCCCTGTCTCATGGGTCCGTTTAATTTAACTTGAAATTTTGAATTTAATTGAAACATTTTATTTGGTTCAATGCAATCATAATGAATGGTCAATTTGTTATGCTAAAATACAATACCGTACTTTGTAATAGGAACATTACCGAACATCCATGTTTTTGGGGCATAATTTTCCCTACAGAAAAGATAAACTGAAAGTGTTTTTCTGTGCCTGTTTTCCGCCATAACTTTTCGGACCCATAATGTGGATAAGATAGTATAGGCATATATATTAAATTATATACATAAACTTAGGACTAAGAATTGACGGGAATAATATTTTAATCGATTTATTCACTTTTTGTTATCATGGGTAACACCTCGTGTCTCTAAGACGAAGTTCCGAACTCAAAGTATAGAGTAGGGACTTAAGCTTCACCATTCACAGCTTTATTCGTTTCGTCTTGACTAATAAAATCAAAGAGGGGATTGGTCTAAGGGGTGGATCTAGTAATAGCTGAGCTAACTATGTATTTTACAGGAAGTCTAAAAGTCAGTCTCTGTCAGAGTTTTGTTTCCTATAGTTGATCTTAAATTCTTCTTTTGTGGTGGTTTATGAGGCTTTACGTATACAGTGTGATATTAAAGTCGAGGGATTTTCAAAGATATTTTATTTTTATTCTATGATTTATTTAGAGAGTTAAATTTTCGGGTTATTTAAAGAGTTTTTTTTGGTTTTCTTTTTTTTTGTACTAAGGTTGAGCATTTTAAGATAATTCCCTCATTTTCTAGATTTAAATACTTTTTTTCTGTTATTAGGTTTAAGTATTAATTTGTACAGTATTTCACTTCCTTTACTTTTGTTAATAGATTTTAAAGTTGCCTTCACCTGCTAGTTGAAATAAATATATATTCAGGAAGAAGATGCCATCGTTGTTGCAGTTTGCTGTTGTTCGAGTTTATATGGCTGCAGAATTGGTGAGATAAGATGTTTAATTTAATTTGTACTAACATTTACATTTGGTAACATTGTAAATTATAATTCACGAAGAAGCCTATAGAGTACCTTTGATTTTACTTATCATATTTTAGTTAATTTCAGTATTGTGACATTTGGACGTTGGTTTCCTGTGATACTTGATCTTTGACAAATTTCACATTTATTGATATAGTTAGTAACATCGATTTTTTGGGATTTCCAATAATAATTGGCTTTTAAAAATTTCACCTATAATTCGTTTTACTTTCGTGTTTGTATTTTATTAACATTTCTCGTTCTTCTGTTTTAACGTTATTGACTAATTTCGTGCATTCGATTAATTTACAATTTTGGAAATTATTATTTAAGGCTTGTTGAAAGTGCGGCCTTATTTATTTAGAGAAGAAGTATATGTGCGCTGACAGTTTAGTTAAATATTCTTTTAAAACATTAGTTATTTTTCCAACATTCGGGCATGTGGCATGAATTATTTGATTACCATTAAACATTTCGCATTTTGATTTAATGTAAGTATCATCTGGTGATTTTTTAATTAAAAACTGCCGAGGTTTATTATTAATTATTTAATTAAATATAGCCATTTGGATAAAGTTATCGTCATTATTAGTACTGTGTATAGTATTGTCGGTTCAGTATGTTTATTGTTCGTAACAGGTGGACTCATTGGTGATTCAAAAAGCGAATTTGCGATTTGTCTGGCTTGCCTAGAAGTTGAGGGTTGATTTTGGGAAAATGGAGGTCGAATTTTTATGTTTTGAAGAATTTTAATTTTTTCAATGTCTCGAATTACTTCAGAAACTGTCTCGGGATCTAAATTATCTGGGGTATAATTATTGTCGAGGAATTTAGAAATATCTTCATCTATATTACCTGGGCAATTTATTACAGAGTCGGACTCTAAGGCATTTAGTTGGATACGAGATTGGGCATCGGCGTTCGTATTCTGGTTTCCCTTTTTATATAATATCTCACAATCAAACTCTTCAAGCTTGAGTCGCCATCTAACTGTTTGGTTCCTTAAGGTTGAAAAGCCAAACCAAGGGGCGGGGATCTGTATAAATTTGAAATTTTTTCCTAAAAAGGTACGGTTGGAAATATTTGCAGGCCCAAACAATTCCTAAAAGTCCCTTTTCGATGGTAGAATAACGCTGCTCGGTTTCGTTGAACGTTCGCGATGCATAAGCTATCGGTTGGTCGTTAGGGGGTGTTCCTTGAGAAAGGGCTGCACCGAGAGAACATTGGAGGCATCTGTCGTGAGAACAAATGGCTTCGAAAAATCTGGGTATTTAAGAACTGAGGCATTGATTAGGATTTGTTTGAGATGATTAAAAGATTGTACGAATTCAGAAGTATTTTTAATTTGGGCACTTTTTTTTGGCATGAGGGGCTTTGTGATTTTGGCAAAATCTTTATAAAACGGTGGTAATAGCCTGCAAGCCCTAGAAAGGATTTGATGTCTTTTTGGGTTCTGAGGATTGGAAAATATCTTACGGCGTCTACTTTGTCAGGATTTGGCTGAACACCGTCTTTAGTGATTTTGTGACCGAGATAGGCTACTTCTTTGAGTAGGAATTCGCTTTTGTCCAGCTTTATTTTCAGATTGGGTTGTCTTAAACGTTCAAACACAGTTTTCAATCGAACAATGTGTTCTTGCAAGGAGCTAGACAAAATAATGATATCATCTAGATATACTAAACAGATCTCATTCTGAATTCCATGCAAGACGTTGTTCATGACGCGTTGAAAGCTTGCCGGCGCGTTTTTTCAGAGCAAAAGGCATACGTCGAAATTCACAATGTCTGGTTTCAGTACTGAAAGCAATTTTGGGGATGTCTGACGGATCCAGCTCGATTTATTGGAATCCGTTGGCTAAATCAAGCGTTGTGAAATATTGAGCTTTACCCAACCTATCTAAAATGCCTGAGATATTTGGAAGTGGCATTTTGTCGTCAATAGTGCGCTCCTTTTATTTTTCTGTAATCTATCACTTCTCGCCATTTGTGTTGGCCAGAGGCGTCCAATTTTTTTGGTACTACCCAAATAGGGCTACTCCAAGGTGAATTTGAATTTTGTATAATTCCGTTTTTTAACATTTTTGAAATTTGGGTTGACGCTTCCTGTTTATGTACGTAAGGATACCTATACGTTTTCGTAAAAATTAGAGATTCATTAGTCAAATTAATTTTAAAGGTGTATTTTTGCAATAAAATATGTCTCTGTGTTGATAAAATAATTTTCGTATTGCTTCGTATTCCTCAGAATTGCAATATTTTAGACGGAGACCTTTTAAATTTTCTTTCAGTAATTTCTCTTGTATAGGGTTATATAAAGAGTTATCAAAAAAATTAATCTGTTTCGTTTATATTTTCTATAAGAAGTGGTTGGTTAAATGTCATTTTAATAGGATTTTCACTAGTATTCGTAACAATAGTAAAAGCATGGAAGTCTACGACTTTTACCAATTTTACCAATGCTTCAGGTAAATGGAGATTTCCAAAATTTTTATATTCTAAAATTCCGATTCCTTCGAACTGGTTTACAGGAATTTTTATTTTTTCTGAGGTTCTTGGTAGAATAATGACATGGCTTGGTTTGAAATTATTTTTTTCTATAGTGTTAGTTTCAGTTTGATAAAAAAGAGGTAAAGTGACATTAATTGTTTGTAGAAGAAATCACACAAATAAAATAAGCGTACCATTAGTTTTAAAAGATTGAAATACTGGTAAGACAATTACTTGGCTAGAATGGTAGCATGTGGTCGGTTAAGAGTATTAAACTGCCAACTCCATAAGGTTCCATTTTACAGAAATAAAAAAAACTTTCTAGTTTCTAAAAACATAGTTTTACAGACGGATCAAAATAGCAGTTTTCTTAAATCTATATTTTTGCCCTTTTTTTAAATAATTATGGCTTAAAATATGTCCATATTTGTTTTATACAATAAAAAAAGGAGATAGCAGTATGTTCAATCTTACATTCAGAATATATCTGAAGTTGGCTGGTCGTATAATTTCCTCTAAGTTCAGTAAATAAAAAAATAATTCAGCAAAAAGCCAACAACTCTTTATTAATTTATGCAAATAAAAAATGATGTAAAATTAAAATATAACTTATGATAAAAGCTCACTATTCATGTGGAAGATTGTTGTATAACTCATGATAATCAATCGGAGTGGAAACTTTAAGTTCTTGCAGATCGGCATACTTCCTTGCATTTATTTTTAATCTTTCTGCATGTAATTGGTCCAACTGATTCTATGTACATGGCTTAATTGTTCTTTGTTTTCGTTGAAGTAAAGTTTCCAATTGATCACCGAATCTTAATATATAAAAGATCTACCTAGGGTGAACATCTGTTACCTAAAAAAAATTGCCCGAGATGAAAACCTGTATTAAACAAAAATTTTTGAATGGATAATATTTAAAAAAAAAACTCACCTTTCTTCTTTCCAGGTCTTATACTTTTAAAAAATTTGACTTTGTCTAAGGATGCGAAAAATGTATGGTCCAAATATTTGACACAATAGGGACGAGGAGTTTTTCTAGCTATTGTACAAATATAAGCGTAGTCGGCTCTAGTACACTAATTACTCTATTCTTAATATATCTCTCTATTGTAGATGTACTGAGTCTACCTCCATTTGGGTATGTCCAACTTCGAGGTATTTTTGCTCAATTATAATGTTTTTCGAGATGGCCAAAACACTATTTCGATTTTGGAAAGTGCATCCAACAGTATACAAGATTATTTTAAGAATCTCCTTATTTCGATCAATTACTGGCAACAATACATAGGTTTCAAGAAAGTGGGAAAAAGATGATGCAAACTCTTCAGCAGTAAGTGCACCTTCGGCTTCGTTCCAGATATAACAATATCCGTCGTTGGTATGTAAATTATAGAAGCAAAGATTATATACACATAATTTGGTTTTGTAGTAGAGACTACTAACGTTAGATTTTGGTGCCAATAATACTGCTTGGAGGTCAACTGCATAAATATTTAATTCGTTAAGGGTATCTTTTTGTTTCTCTAACCTGTCTTCTTTTTTTTTTCGAAATGTGTAACTCGTATTCGCTTTCCGAAACTTGACCAAGTTTGTATGCAGAGCACTTTTCACATTCATCTTTTTTAGGGCGAAATAGAGCGGTGTTGCGTAAGTTAAGCGCATTAATAAATGAAGAAATTGAGAAAGGATTAGTATTGCTTGCCTTGCACCAATCTTCGACATAAAATTTGTAAAGTTTTTGCTTTGAAGCCCATTCTGGTAAAAAGTATTTTTTGGTAGTAGTGGTTCTACAATAATGGGATTCCATGCAGGGCAAAGAATCGATAAAATTCTTTAACAGCTGGTTTTCATGTAAAAATGGTTTGACATGGTCTTGTTTTTCTTCTCTGTAACAGCTAGGATTACGCCCCGATGACATATTATTTTTCCATTGTAGTATAGTCCATCTGCCTATCCCAAGAGTATTAAGATACATGGAACGGCATACTCTCACATTTTCGTCGTTAATTTTCAAATAATATGATAATGACTGAGCGCTTCTTGAATTGTCCATCCCTCTTTTCAATTGTAAGGGCAGCTTTAACCGTATTATCTACAAATACTATTTTTCTCCCCAGCTCCATTTCCAAAACTGCTCAAAAATTTTATTTCTGTCTTGCTCTGAAATATCTGCGCATTTTATTAGTCCATTTTGTCTTTTTCTACACAAACATCTTTGTTTCATTTTACAGGATTCTCTTTGAATATCATAGTTCCATCTTTTGTCTTGCTTATTTCACCCTAAATAACTTCGACCTAATTCCCTTCCACGCTTATTTTTTTCCGCAAACCACGTATTCTTCTTAACCTGCAAACGCTTCTTTCTCTTATTGCTTTTTAATGGAACATCAGAATCCTGAGAACTGGAGTGTTCGGAATATGGTACCAAGGTCCAATCATTATCATTTCGCTTATCTGATATAATGTTTAGAAATGTTTCCTTAATGCCATTTGAACCTGATTCTGTAACCGGCAAACAATTGCCTGTACCGTTAAAATTTTACCTTGCTTATTTTCTGCAGATATTACTCCATAATTTAAAGAACAATTTAAAACAACGTTTTCTTCTCCCAGTGAATCGTCATTAGAGGTAAATTCAACTAGCATATCATCGGATTTTAGTCTACAGTCAATTAGCTCAAAATCCACATTTTCAGTAATAGTATAGTAATTATTTGCCGGAATAGCATCTGCTATTGCAACATTATTGGTGGTAATATTAACATTTATAGAAAGTGTAGTAAAAAAATTTGATTCTGATTGGGAAAATACTTGTATATTTCCACCCTCGGTCGTTTCATAACCTTCCAATTCATTACTTTTATCTGTGTTGCGTTGCTTGGTAACTAACTCCAAGATTTTCCTTGCACGAGACATCTGTAAGAACATTTTATTTATTTAGTTAAAGTTAAAAAACCAGACCGTCAAAAACGGTACATACATACATACGTACGTATGTATCAATGTTTGTATTTATGAATTGTTTGTTGGTGTATCATAGTATTTTCATAAGAGCCGCTTCGTAAAAGTACATACAAATGTACATTTTACATAGGTTATAAATTTCTTGCATTCATATTTATATAAATTATTTATTTATTTTTTAATTATTTACCAACGGATAAAATATTTTATTGTTTACAAAAAACAAAACGTTTTATAAACAAAAAAGCTGCTATGTATAATATTATTTAGACAATGGAATATAGGAAATGCTAGTAACTCGTATACCAGGAGTTTATGAAAATTCTAACAAAATAGTAAGCAATTTTATTAGTTTCTCGAATAGAAAACCAAAATACACTTACCTTTTTATCATAAGTGAAAGAAAAACTATTTAATACCAATCTGTCATTAAAAAAAACGTCACTTTTCGTTCCGCCGACACGAACGGGAAACCTGTTGCATTACGTATGACGGAGTTAGCAGTATTTCGATAGTACATATTAAATCTTGGAGATGGCAGGTACTCTTATAACAGCAATTCGACCATTTTACATTTAATTTGGAGGTTTTGCAGAATAGTGTAACTTAACTTTACCTAACACATGGCACTAATTTCTCGATTTTGGCCAAAAGTGGAGTTAGTAGTTTAACATTCTTAACCGACGATGTGCTGTGTTAACAAAAAATGTTTCAAAAACTATTGAATATGGATTAATATTACATGCAAGACTTGGTTTTATGAAACTTCGACAGCTACCTGTATCGATTAAAAATTTAGCATTTATTTCGGGGATAATAATTACAGGGAGGTCAATGTTAGTGTAATTATTCAAAATTCAATCCCAAAAATTTTCAGTTTAAATTTCCTCTAAATTATTATGCATGGATTGTATTTGGGAAAAGGAGTCTTCATTAACATCATAGGGGTCATAATCGTTATTTAGGTTGAATTCTAAATATTGATTGGTATCGTAGTATCATGTGTCAAAATTGGTGTTCGATGGCTGATTAGCAGAATAATCAGTCACTACCTTATTTTGATAGTTGGAATTATCATTTTCAATATTTTGGGACTGATAAGGTTCAATTTGTGGTTCTTCTACCGATTGATTGAAAAGTTCTTCTACGGTTATGTTATTATTACGGCGAGATTGGATACTAGCCTAATTTTGGGAATTTCTAAGATGGTATGTCCGAATGAGATATCCAGTGGTTCAGGTTTCTGTATTCTTGATACAGATGAATTCATTGGGCGTTGGAAATTTCTAAAATTATTATTTGCTTGTCCAAAACTATTAGAAAAATTAGTTTTCATTTGAGAGCCGAAATTGTTATTAGAAAAGTTGGGTCTAATTTGAGGAAAATTTAGTACGTATGGGCGTAAATTACTGGTATTTAGTTATTAGAGAAATTACCAAATCCTTAAAATCTTTGGTTATTAAAATTATTTGGATCATTTTGGGGAAAATAACGTATACAAATATTTTGTCTTGGTGCATTAACGGAATTATGCATTTAGTTTGACCTATTTCTATTTATATGAGGCACCTGAATTTGATTGCGTTTAATGTTATTGGTATTATTTCAATTTCTGTAATAAATAAAATTTTCTTCCTCTCGTGCGAAGCTTATGGCTTGTTTGGATTTTTTAGACGAACCACTAACTGCATGTGGTAATCTAGACAATTAAAAAAAGTTTTTAACGCCAAATTATCGTATACTTGTATTTTAAATATTTTTAGTGCTCTAATGTCCCAGATTATGTTAATTTTTGAAAACAATAAACTACGCGCATCTTGGATTCACAAGCCGAAGTGCTGCGCGCTTTTATTTTTTAATAGCTTTAGGGTGAGAATATCCTGAATTACGCAATCAATGGATCTTTGATCAGCAAATATAGAAATAAGGCCTCTTTTACTACTTCTCAAGTTTGTAATTCTGCTCTGGAAGCTATTAGATCTGCTGCTTGACTCACTAAATTACTTAATATAGTGTCAAATATACAGACATTAATAGGTGCATTTGAGTCTTCTTGATTTATGTGATTATTATAAAAATTATCGCAAGCGGTTAAAAATCTATTTATTTGTTTTTGATTACCGTCAAAAGGTAGAATATTATCGGCCTAATATCTGATAAGCTGATAGTTTGGCTGCCCCATTTCTTTTTGCTTACTTTCTACTGAATTGACTAAATTATTACTAATATTAATTTTAAAAAATCTGCGATTAGTTCCTCCAGTCTTTAAGGTAAAAAAATATACAATATAGCAATTAATAAATGTTCGCTAGTCTGCGGAATGTTGGAGAAAAATGGAAAAAGTGACTTACTTGAGTAAAATCCAAATTTTCATCCCTACGTCTAGGCCCAATAGCAAAAGCCATATGTGTCTTTTCCCTAGAGTTATCTGTGAGGTCCGGGACGAAGCTTGTTTCCCTGATCTCGCACCAATAGGACGATTCTTGTTCCCTGGTCAGTGGAGTTGCAAGGCGGCGATTTGTGAAAGTTCGATCCTCCACGAGTCGTTAAAACGATCACGGATTTTTTTGCTCGATGCACGAAGATCCGCCGGTGGATCCTACCGACTGCGGCGCCTGTCTTCGACAATGATAACGTATATTTATTATTTTAAAAATTCTGATGCTGCGTGTGAACACTACTAAGCAAAATCTAGGAATACGCATGTGAAAAGATAATGTCATCAGTTCTCTCGTGATATAACTCGTGCTACTTTTTTTATACTAATATAAGCCCTGCACATTCTTTTCAGAAAAGTAAATTAAAGAGGTAATAATGCGCAGTAGATACTGATGGTGTATGCGAATGTTTAGTGGTTTCTGGAGTATTATTAACATAAATAGTGGATGTGGTGAAAATACGCAGTAGCTACTAAAGTGCCTTACACATCTGCATAAGTTATACACATTTGCAGGAGTTATAGTTTATATAAAGTCAATTGGAACAGCAAAAATAACGAAATAATTAAGCCTCCAGTCGATTGTAAACCAAAGACTTTGCCAAGGGCGTGCTGTCAAACGGTGACATAATTATTACCGTGTGCTGTCGAACGGTGGTATGTCCAAACGGAAAAAAAACCAACAGGAGATATATCTATTTACGTTTTATAAGAATCAAACATCACATTTGCTACTCTGCATGTGTTCCTGATCTATTTAGCTTTATAATCCAATACGATTATCTCTGAAATGGTGTTGTCAGTATTATAGAATTGTAAAGAAGCTTTTCATAATTAAGTCTTTACTAATGAAACACTTTTGCACTTTGCTGTTTCCCAAATAATTATAATTAAATTGAAATGAAAAATTTATGTTCATGGTAATAATTACTACTCATTTATTTTCAACCCGTGTTGTAAAAATGTAATCCAACAGTGGCTTACTCCGTACGAAAGTTCGTTCGACATATTTTGTAGATAACGTCACGATACGTATTATTAATTCATAAAAACTCCGTAGAGTACATTATAGTATACTACGCCGTGCGATGTTTCTTGAAGTTGGAATTTGTACTTTTTGTGGATATTTAGTGTTTTCTATTTTTTGGGCGAGATAACTCTTTAAAAGTCCTTAAAATGATTCTCCAGTGTCAAGTTTGTGGAAAACTAGATACTTTTAAGCCGGAATTCTCCTTTCACAGGCTGGTTAGCGTAAGGTTAGAACGCCACCCTTTCAGTTGCGTAACATTTAGCATCCTCGAAATGAAATGCAAGTGATGAAAAGTTGTTGTTCTTCATAAGTCATTTGTTGTGCAATTATAATATCTATGTTAGTATATACAACTAGTAAGCTCTTTGATAAAATGTACGAGAATAAAAAAAATGTAATACATTTTTTTATTTCGCGACGGCCAGAGTTGGAGGTTGAAAATATCAATCTATATTTTCGTGATAAGTGCCGAATTTCAGATCCATGGTACATTTTTACTAAATCCCAGCATTTCACTAGGTTAAAACATTCGTTTGCAAATAGTATATTTCAGTACGATGACAAAATCTATATACTTTTTAATGCCCTAATTTCGCGAATCGTATTAATAACAGATTTACTTAATATAAGTTAAAAATAATATCTAACAGAGATTGGATCAGAAACATCCTTGATAAAAAGTCAGACATATTATTTTTATTTATTTGCGTCTGTAAGTTTAAGATTTAGACCGTATTCACTAAACAGTACTAGTTCTAAAGTTAGTCCAACATGTTTAAATTTAAACCCATATTTAGACCTCTCGATGAACAAAACACTAGCCATAGCCGACTTGATTAATATTTATTATATATCTGCCTTTGTGAAAATGAGGTAGGTATAGCGGGCTAAACTGCATAGCAAATTTTTCAAGTGAAGAAGAGAAGATTCTAGTCAATAAAAATATCTTATTTGAAAAGTTATCTCCAAACATTCCGCCTTTAAAGCGGGAACATTCATGACCGGATGTTCAAAATTGTAATTTCCATTTAAATTTATAGAGTAACTTATATATCTGTTTTTGTATTTGTAATCAGTACTTATGGTGGTTTAATAGTCTAAGGTTTCGGTTTTGTTGCTGCTTGCACTGCTTGCATACTTTTTTCTTTTTTATTGTTAATTAGTGTACGAAAAAAAAATTTCATCGTTAATTCCTATGAAAATAGTACGCTAAAAATATTGAAAACACAATGCCATTTTTCGTGACAAATTATTTCTACTTTTGATTTCTATTTTAATTTTCAAGTACAATATTCTACCTAAATACCTTTAAATCATAGTGATGGTCCGGCGTGCTTTAAGGGAAATAGGCGATCAATTTGAATTGTGTATTTTGCTAAATTATAACTTGATAGATTTATACTAAAGTGAAATATTTCTTAAACCCATCTAAATGGTAGGACTAACTTTTGGATCCAAATTTAACATTTCCCGGTTTAAAATGACTTTAGAACCTTTTAGTGAGTGCGGCCATATTGGAAAATTTAAACCCCTGACAGGTTTAAGTGTTTAGTACCGGGTTTAGCGATGGTCTAAATTTAGACCTGAAGGGGTGTGAATACGGTTTAAAGGGGTTTAAGACTTAAACCTAGGGTTTAAAATTTAAACCTCTTTAGTGAATACGGCTGTTTGTGGTTTATATGTATTGACTCCCCTGAAAAGTTGACTACGAGCCGCCACTGGATTTTGTTACGCTATTTTAGAAATTAGGGGTGCTATAGGTGGTATATTTTCAAGAACTGCCGAAATCTAGGGTAAGAGCATGCTTTATTTGCAACTAATTATATGCTTTATTAATATATATAAAGATAAAATTACTATATTATTTCAAATAATTTTAAAGCAAAATTTATTTTTCTATAACTCTACGGTAAATTATGCAAAGCGCTTACCAGAAATACCGATTTAGGAAAATTTTGCTAGAATGAACTCAAAAATATCTGAAAAAAAATTTTTATACCTATATTTACGTTTTAGCGACACCAGATGCCTAACAATATGTTTTCTTAATTCCATTTTTCTATCTGTCAGTTCGCGGCGTAGCTAAGAACTACTTACCCGATTGATATATATATATATACCGGGTGTCAACGATATCGTTTTACACGATGCCATTCAATTGCTTTTTAGGTTAGGATTTTTTTATTTGGGTTAACGAAATATGGTATTAAGACACATATTTTTCATGAAAAAACAATTGAATATTACTGCCAGTTTTTCCGATATCAGAACCAAGTTAAGAATTTCAAATGGAACCCTGTATATTATTTTACATACTTTGATAGAGCTTAGAATTACCTTT
The DNA here is from genome assembly GCA_030620095.1 of Kuschelorhynchus macadamiae. Classification (NCBI taxonomy): domain Eukaryota; kingdom Metazoa; phylum Arthropoda; class Insecta; order Coleoptera; family Curculionidae; genus Kuschelorhynchus; species Kuschelorhynchus macadamiae. Next base: position 294,716 of record JAUTXW010003629.1, read on the forward strand.
TCAATGACATATCACACGGAAGCGCTTTTTCAAAATTCAATATGGCAACGAAAGTTATCAGAAATGTCGATACAAAACAGTACTTTTGACGTTTCTGGTTAAATCTAATGAAAATTATAATGGCATCCCTATGCAATTGTTTCCAAGACCTACTTATCTTAGTTAAGTCATCTTTCATGTTACTGCACCGTATCTACTGGTAAAATAAAATTAATACTACTTGTGATTTTTTCTCGCTTTCCTAAAATAAGACAACAGTCACAAAATGTCAAAATAATACAAAATTACTTATCAATAAACAATAAAAAATATTCCAGGATTTTCTGATTAATAATATGTGTGTGTTTGTTTCATGTTATGTATTAGGAAAAATGCGTATCGGCAAGGCTTTGTCAATTTTTTCTGAAACAAAAAGCAAAAATACGGCTTGTTATGCGGTTTCGTGTAGCTAATAAGATATACTTTAATACTAATATTTAATAAATACAACTTTCTATTTAAAATCTTTGAGAAAATTTAAGAAAAAGTTCACATTTTAAAGAAAAAATTAAACTTATCCCATTTTGTGATAAATTAAAAATTTGATTTTAAATTTGATTAAAATCCATTGAAAACCCCATTTTGTTTAATATTTTAATAATTTGTTAAACAAAATTTCATCGGTATCGGGAAACGACCGCCTTATTGAATTTTGAAAAAGCGCTTCCTGGTCCGCCATTTTGAAAAAAAAATATAACTTGTGATATGTCATTGAAAAGGTAATTCTAAGCTCTATCAAACTATGTAAAATAATATACAGGGTTCCATTTGAAATTCTTAACTTGGTTCTGATATCGGAAAAACTGGCAGTAATATTCAATTGTTTTTTCATGAAAAATATGTGTCTTAATACCATATTTCGTTAACCCAAATATAAATATCCTAACCTAAAAAGCAAATGAATGGCATCGTGTAAAACGATATCGTTGACACCCGGTATATATTTATATATATATACATATATATATATATATATATATATATATATATATATATATATATATATATATATATATATATATATATATATATATATATATATATATATATATATATATATATATATATATATATATATATATATATATATATATATATATATATATATATATATATATATATATATATATATATATATATATATATATATATATATATATATATATATATATATATATATATATATATATATATATACATTGAATTCCTATCAATATTTTACCGATTTCTACCTTTGCCACATTTGATTTTAGGGAATAATTTAAAACAAATTTAATAAGTATTTTTTACATTGACACACACCGCCATTTTCTTACGTCGTGTTGAATTTGTAGTTAATCTTATAATCACACCAATATGTTATCAGTTTATTCAGGGGTTTATTCGTACGTAACACCTGTTTTTTTGTGCAAAATTTAAGGAAATTGAATAATAAGAGTAATTAATAATAATTTTTTAACGGTTCTCTAAGCTACTATCTTGTTCCGGCATATTCGATTTTACCAAAATATTACCAGATCATAACAATATGACCCTTCATTTTTGACTAAAATTTGAAGTGGCTCTGATCAATAGTTTTTAAACTATGCCCCCGACGGAATTGATAAAAGATTTTTTGGCATATAGAGACGCTAAAACCTGATAATATTTAAAATCTTAGTCGGTTTTTTTCACGATTAGGTATACTTTATTTGGCCGCCATTTTGTTCCACCATCTTAAATGAATGCCACAATTTTACTAGTTCTATACCATAATTAGTTATACCATATAATTTAAAATGAATCAATTAAGTAGTTTTTTCAGGCGGAATTTTTAAATATTTTATTAAGCCGCCATTTTGGGTGCGTACCAAAATTTTACTAGTTGATTTCTATACAATCCTTACTTGATTTTTCTTCATAAATTTGAGATACCAGGTCATACCCTCGATCATTCTCATATGATAATTTTTTACCATAATTTGAAGTCAATCGGGCAAGTAGTTTTTTAGATATGCTGCGTACAGGCGGTTCGACACACAGACCGACAGAATTGAGAAAACGTCAGTGGACGAACAAAGTGGTTCAGTTAGTCAGATGGAAGAGGTTGTTAATGAGTCTGAGGAAAGCAGACAGGCAGTTGAAAAAAAATATTATAATTTACATTCAGATAAGTACAGTTTTAGTTCAATTTATGTTATGATAGAAAGTACAAATAATGAGAATTTTGGGCGTATACATCCTCTACGGATTGGACATATATTACACAAAAAATTAATGGTAAAAAACATAATAGAAATAAAATCTGTCGGTAAAAAACGAATTAGAATACAGTTAGGATCTTTTAAGGATGCCAATGAATTGGTAAGAAATAATTTGTTAGAACAAGAAAAATTGCGCGCTTTTATTCCAAACCATATCTTAGAAACGAAAGGAATTATCAAAGGTATAGATACGTTTTTTGAAGATAGCTATATTTTGCAAAATATTAAATTTCCTAATAGTGTACTTGGTATGAAAAGACTAACAAAAAAAGTATTTAAAGAAGGCCAAAATCCACTTTATGTTTAAAAACAAACCGTTGTTTTAACGTTTGAAGGTAACATATTGCCGAGTGAAATGAGTACAATACTAATTTCCCTTCATTATCTAAAAAACAAACAACTACCCAATTACCTAGAAAAACACTTGGGGATATCTCATTTTCAGATTCTTAATTTGTAGTAAATAACAGTCGAGGTGAGCAACCTAATATCAAAAAAAGAAAGCATAACACATCTCCTACTCCCAATACAATGTCCCTTTGTATTTGGCCCAAATACCCTACTTTCACCTAATAATACCCTAAATAATAATTATGAGAAACAATTAGATAAATTTGTTAGTGAAAAAAGTCAACTAATCGAAAGTTTTGCTGGATATTTTATAGGTTCATTAAAAAATCTAAGTTCACTTGAATTAAAAAATTTACAAGTAGAAACTGTTAAAAGGGACTTTTTTGAAATTTTTAAATCATCCACCAAAACAGATTAACAATGGATAATAACAAAAAGGAAAATATCTTACAGTCGAATGCACAATCTGCTGTAGCTAAGAGGCAAAATCTTGAAATGTTAATGTATCAAAATAATATTGACATGAGAGTCAGCCAGGTCGTAATATAACCTTTTCAGGATACAACATGACACGTGAAGATAGAGCAGACGGCAAGGCTGGTGTTGCCATTCTTGTTGCAGAACATATTTCCTTTCACACTATTAATTTTATTCGTAATTTTAATGCCGGCATTATGGTTTGTGGTATTACTATATCCATAAATAGTAAAAATATTTCGCTTGTGTGAGTCTATAGGCCTCCTGGAATTAGGGCAAGTAATAATGATTGGGTTAGTCTTGTAGTGCAAATACCATCATCATATCTTATATGTGGTGATTTTAATGCTCATAGTGCTGTGTGGGGCTCACACAAAAACGATAATGTAAGTGAATTAATACTTAAGTTAGTAGATGATTTTGATATGGTAATATTAAATGATGGTTCGGCAACCCGACGAACTAAGCCTGGTTCTAGCAAGTCAGCTGTTGATTTAAGTTTGAGCTCATCAGACATTTCCAACAAATATGCTTGGTCTATTCTTTCAGATACATTTGGTTCTGACCACTTTCCAATTTTAATATGTTTTAGTTACTCCAACACAACTCGAGAAAAGAAAATTCCTAAAACAAAATAGAATATAAGGAAAGCAAATTGGAATGATTATATTAACTATATAGATTCATGTTTTATGACAACCCCTCTCTGTCTAAATGCCAAGCAAAAATATTTCTTTCTAGTAAATTCTATTAATGCTGCAGCTCTTAGAAGCATACCCATTTACAAACCATATTCAGCTAATCGTCGACCGCCCCCTCCTTGGTGGGATCCAAACACATGTGATGTCGCTATTGGCAATAAAAAAAGCCCTTTTAGAATAGAAAAGAAACCCAACCAAAGACAATTAAATTAAATGTAAGAAAGTTGAGGCTGAAACCAAAAAATTTCTTAAAAGGAAAGCCAGGGAAAGCTGGATAGTGTGGTGCTCTAAATTAAATAAAAATACACTCTCCTCACGATTGTGGTCTCAAGCAAGAAGAATGTCAAGAAAAGCCAACTGCCAAAAACCCAATGATGATCAATGGTTTGAAGAATTTTTCGATAAAGTTGCACCTCCTGTTGTCCTGCCACAACCAAATAATTCAAATTTTGATTTCTGTAGTAGCCACTTTCTTTGTCGACCTTTTACAACCCTCGAATTAGATTGTGTCTTAAAAAATACTGCAAAGCTCCTGGATATGATAATATACAATACTGTATGTTATCAGATTTACCACTTAAAGCAAAAAGTTTAATGTTAGAAATATTTAACGAAGTTTACCTTTATGGTGCTAAAATAGAAGACTTTGATAAAGTAGTTGTAATACCCATACAAAAACCTGGTAAAGATCCAAATTTTGGAAGCTCTTATAGATCTATATCGTTACTGTCATGTATTCTTAAAACCCTGGAACGACTTATTAAGCTACGGTTAGAATATTGGATAGCTAATCATAATTTATTCCCAAATAATCAATATGGCTGTGGAAAGGGATTCGGTGCTCTTGACGCTCTTACACATATAGTTATTGACATACAAGACTGTTTTTCATCTAATGAGTATCTAACATCATTATGTCTTGATATACAAAGCGCATATGATTCCATTGATTCAAATATCTTAGTATCAAAAATGGTTAGAGATTTTCGGATTCCACCAAATGTCTCTCAATCGATTGTAAAACTGTACAGTAGAAGATGTATTTCTATTAGAAATAATCTTAATGAATATATAGGCCCTAGACAAGTATTTTCAGGGCTACCTCAAGGGTCAGTACTTAGCCTCTTGCTCTTCAATATCTATACAGCTGATATACATAATTCACCTATCTATAAAGTAGTGCAATATGCTGATGATTTTTGCATTTACACTCAAAGCAATAATTATGAAAATTGTCTAAGTTTAATATCTGATGCTTTCAAAAATATTTTAATATGGACCCGTATCAATGGTTTTGAAATATCTCCTGAAAAATCGATGCTCTGTACATTTACTAGGCATAATACACCTAACCACGATTATATAACATTACAAAACGTAAACATACCGTTTAAAAAGAAATTAAGTACCTAGGTATCATTTTAGATAAAAAATTAACCTGGAGAACACATATTGAATATCTTGTCACTAGCAAAGGAGTTAACTTTCTACGATCAATTACCAAAACATGGTGGTGATGTGATGTCCAAACAGCCTTAGTCTTCTGCAAGGCCTATATCAGGTCAATTCTTGACTATGGCAGCTTTCTTTATGGCTCTGCATGCAGAACTCAATTGTCAAAGGTTGATATGTTGCAATATAAGGCACTTAGGGTTTGTCTAGGTGCAATGAGATCTACCCCTGTTGAGGCTCTTTTGGTTGAAGCTTTAGAGCCCCCATTAAGCATACGTAGAAAAACACTTGGTGCAAAATTTTTGCTTAAACACATATATTTCAATACTGAGGTATTAAATAAAATAGCTAGACTTAATACATATGATGCCTGATGCCTCCAAAATGCCCGAGAGCAATGGAGCAGCTATCTATATTCCACAAATAAAAGATGAATTTAAATTCCAAGTGGATAAGAGATGTAGCATATTTACCACCGAAGCTATCGCTATTTATGAAGCTCTTAAAGTGACATTAAAATATGATGACAAAAGCTTTATCATTCTGTCCGACTCAATGTCTGTCCTTAGATCACTAGCTAACGTTAAGCCATGGACTTATAAAATTAATCCAATATTATGGAATATTAAAAAGATATTACGACAGAATACACTACGAAATAAACAAATTTACATTATGTGGAAAGTGGAAATGAGTATGTGAATTTTCTGGCTAATGACAGTATAATTAATGGTATTCCAATTGGTAATGAAATGCACACAATTTACTCCAATCTTTAAGTTTAAACCAGTGGAATATAAGATGGCAAACACTTCGTAAAAGTTCTCCAACACGTTACTCACTTATTCACGAAAACATTCCAAAAAATTACTGGCATAAAGACATAACTGTATCCAGGCGTTATATAACAACAATAATACGATTGAAATTTGGTCATGCCAGTTATCCAGCACATTTAAAAAAAAATCAATATTCTATCCTCAGATAAATGTGAGACTTGTAATGTTAAGTGCGATCTTGATCATATCTTTTTTGAATGCAGTAAATATATTGATAACACAAAGGAACTTTTTAGAGTTCTAATTAATGAATGTAAAATTAGCTGTCCTTTTAATCTCCTTAATCTATTATGCCTCCAAAAATTAAAAGTATATACTGCAATTATGACGTTTTTGCACAACAATAATTTAAAGATTTAATTGTAGATAAACATTTATAGATATATCAGTAGAGGTTAAGTTTTTCCTTTGTTCTTTCCCTATATGTTTTCCTTTTTTTTTGTGGTCCTCCTGTTTGTCTATGAAAAAGTCGCCATGATAGACCCCTTGGCGTGAAGCGTGTATTCCTTTGTATATATCTTTAGGGTCTAGGATAAATTTACATTTTTTCCTGTTATGTATTCATTCTTACAAAAAAAAAAAAATGAGACTGGCTGCATGGCTGATCAGCTTAGAGCCAAAAAAAAAACCGCCTACCTACAATATGCTTGAAGTGTTTAAATGATCACCTGCATTCCTATATTTTTATAAATAAACGTAGAAATGAAAAGTTTAGTATTATATTCATGTTATAAAAAAATATACACGTGCCATATCATCGCAAAATTACATTGAGATTGATTGAAAATGTGTTATTTATTGATATTATTTTATTTATTTTTTAAATTAAAATTTGTAATTTAGTATGAAATTGTGTTTTAAATATCGGAATATGTTTTTGATCAACCCAGGTTAAGTTGTTTTTTTTTGGGTTATTTTAAAAAGTGCATCTAGAATAAAAAAATAATAATTAACATAAATGAATCCATATGAGCGAAGCTTAAACTCACTATCTCGCCTCAGTACCTAGACTCGTGTAGCATATCCTACCAAATTTTTAACAAAACAAAATTAGTAATGTGTTTGATTGCGAAAAAAAATTCAACGATGTTACATTCAATCTCGCCAAATACCAGATGTTATTATTTTGGAATATTTGTGTAAAAACATCCTGTGAGACGTTTTTTACGTTCTGAAAAGAATGTTAAGTGCAGGACGTAGTACGCTTCATAAATCAGCTCATTGCAGTACGAAAGCTATATGCAACAGACAAAGCTGGGTTGAAAAACATTTTTTGGATAGTTTCGTCCCATCTTTAAGAAATGTAGAAAAAAGTTAAGTATATCCTTTTTTTATATAAAACAGGAAAAAGTAAGCTCCAAAAGTTTTTCTGTAATATCTCAAATTCTTGCTTTTGTAACAAATTATAAACCCATATATTTTACATTGTTTCTACCCTCGTAAGAGGGAAACGTCCCATTACTGTCGGTTTGTATGTTCGCGGAAACTACATACCAGATTTACTATAAATTTTGCTCAAAAATCGGAGGTCGTATGCGGATGAAAATGATCTATTGTGAGAAATTCTAACAGGGCGGGACAAAAGGGCGGTTAAATAAAAATGAGTATTAAGAAAATATTTATCCGATTTATTACCAATTTTGCACAAAGTTCAAATGTGATATAACTGGTGAATTGGTATACAGGAATAAATTTAAGTGCGTAAGTATGTATGAGTGTATATTTAGTATAGTGTTATATTTCTTCCAATATAAATGGTTACTTATTTAGATGAAACAGATTTATGAAATTGATGTCTTATATATATATATATATATATATATATATATATATATATATATATATATATATATATATATATATATATATATATATATATATATATATATATATATATATATATATATATATATATATATATATATATATATATATATATATATATATATATATATATATATATATATATATATATATATATATATATATATATATATATATATATATATATATATATATATATATATATATATATATATATATATATATATATATATATATATATATATATATATATATATATATATATATATATATATATATATATATATATATATATATATATATATATATATATATATATATATATATATATATATATATATATATATATATATATATATATATATATATATATATATATATATATATATATATATATATATATATATATATATCATAATTTTATTTACAATTTACATTATTTATATGACAGACGACTGCGTCAGTGGGAACTTGCTTGCTGGGCAGATTCTGGTGACGAGGCTTCTCGGTACTCGCCGTCTCCTTGAGATAACCGACATCTGATACGGTGGGTACCAAGGGCATCGTACTTGAAGATGACATTGCTCGTGAGAAAGAATATAACAACTCCCCCGAAAGTTAACTCGTGGTGACAACTTTTAGGTCCTCTGCTTATTGAGGTTGAGTTCAATCTCTTCACTTTCTTCAATCGGGTCGCCAAGGCGGATGCTCGGTCTCCTTCTGGGAATTATTCTTCTCTATTGTATAACGTTAGATCCTCTTTTAGGTGGAGAGGGTGGATTGTCATCGTTTTTAGTGGCTACTCCAATCTTGATGTTACGTGTTCGTTTTCGACATTTGCAAAAGATGTATAAGGCAATCAGTGCGATAATGAGTGTTATTGTAAGGATCGTGAACCAACTTATGTCTTTCTTCAGGAACGGTTGATTAACCAATTGATCCAGCTGATCGGCATACTGATTTAGCTTGTGCTGGGCTATGTTCAGGTACTCTACATCTATTTTGTTTAGCTTCAGAGGCTTCAAATCTGGCATGTGGATATTCTCTGGCATATGGTTACAGCAGTCAAAAGGGATGTTGACTGGGTGGTAATTGTAGGTTACGTTGTCGTAAACATCGACTGATTTCTGGGCACGAACTCTTGTACTTCCGACGAAGGCACTACACTCGGGTTGAAGTTTCATCAAAGTGTTTGTGTTGATGATCTGAGTCTCTATATCTTTGGATCCACATTTTATTGTGACGGGCAGAGGGTCTGCAACAGCTATCAACCATAAATTCTGACTGATTTCTTGAATGTTATAGTCTTTGGCAAGAATGACTTAAACTTGGCATGTTCTGGGTAGATGATCAAATCTCTTCAGAAGCTGAGCCCCGCAGACTGCATCAGTATCAATTGGGTATGGCAGGATGTTGGAACAGATGAACATACGGTTGCCTAGTGGTTTGCGGGACTTCATATTGCGGATGGTTGTATAAAGTAAAGAATCATCATTTCGCGCAATTAGTTTATTTGTTATTGACAAAATGTGATGAACGCCTGTTCGATTATCCAGAATCGGTATAGGATATAAGTGATAGATTGTGTATTTTTCAGGTTCGACTAAAGGTATTTCTAGTACAAAAATTATTCTAGTATCTAATTGATATGCCTTTAATTCTATTATGTCGGGATATTGAGCTAAGTTTGAATAATATATCGGTAAGGGAAGATTATTCTTCTACAATGACTGCAATATATGCTTTAATGAATCTACTAAATCATATGGAGTGATGCTTGAACTGTGCAAAACTTGTAAACGTGCAAATGTAACAGCGTTTATAGCACCGTTCAAAGTATTTTCGATAAATGAATAACTTTCTGTTAGTGATTCGCACAAGTCTAGGATATCGAGTTGTGATTGATAAAATTTGAGATGATCGGAAATATCCATAATTGATTCGCGAATTTCTTTAATATCATTATTAAAGATTTTCTCGTCAATTTGAAGTTTTTGAATGGTTTCGTTAAAGCTTTTGATAACAGAGGTAGTTACAGATATTTGATTTTTCAAAAGATTTTCTATTTGGTATTCATCATGGGTTAACTTTTCGATGCACTCATTGAAATATTCACTATCGGAGGCGTCAAGATTACCAGTTATTGACTTCCAAATAGTTCCAATAGCATTAAGCATACCACGTTTTTCTCTAAAAATGTACTTTTTAGTGTCGGCCATTATTTCAGTGTACTTTTGGTTAACGGCGTTTGATATTTGTTTAAGGAGACTAACATGAGTTTGAACTTGCGGCTTTAAAGGCTTTCATTCGTGGTACGTCTTCGTCTATAGTGTTTAATAAGCTTTCTAATATTTTGTCATTAATACTAATTGTTTCTTTGATTGGTCCGAGGTCTTTGTGAACAAGGAGGGTTCATTTATAAATTTGAGATTTTTACGGTCGCTTCTTCATGAAAGAAAATTCCTAAGGTGTTGTTTATTGGTGTTAGAATGAATTGGGACTGAATGGCTGTTAACAGTGCCAAGAACTAAGAAGGGAAAATTTACTCATAATATGGTTTCAGTCTGTCAAAATTTATTTTAGATTTTTGTTTAGTTTTGGGGGTTTATCAGAATCGAATGAAGCGTTAAATTTATTTTGGCTTTTGTCCTTGATTTGTGATTCTTTAATGTATACGTTATATCCTACATTATATTCATAGGGGTGAGCAGAAACATTTTGGTCGAAACGCTCTTTGACTTTTTCTTTTTGTTGACATGTTCTGGCTCGGGCTGTTTTATAAAGGTATTGCATACGATTGTTTAGATCTTGCATATATTTGGAAATAAGATCTTTTTCATTATATAGGATTTCGGGTGGTCTAGATGAGGTGTGTCCAAAAATAAATTCGTAAGGTGTGAAACAGTGCGTTTTATTTTTGGTATTGTTATAACATATAGTTGCATAAGGAAGAACATTAAACGGGTGTTCGTCAGGGTTTTCAGTTTGATTGACTCGTATCATTTCACTAAGTGTCGCGTGAAATCTCTCAACAGAGCCGTTTGATTGAGGGTGTCCTACGCTAGAGAAAGTTAGTTTGATATCGTAAAGCTCACAGAGGTCATTCATTAAGGTGTTTTTGAATTTACGGCCATAATCACAATGTATACGTAACGGGATTCCGTAAGGTTGGAAAAATACAAGAAGTGTATTAACAACAGATTTTGCTGTCTTATCCTCTATAGGGTATGCTTGTGTAAATTTTGTTAATTCGTCACGTACTGTTAGGGCGTAATTTCGAGTTGTGTATTCAAAAATGTCTATGTTTATTCTTTCAAAAGGTGTTTTGGGCGTTTCTGTTACGACTAAGGGACTGCTTAGATTTTTTCGACAGATTTTTACTTTTTGGCAAGTTTCGCAACTTTTAATAAAGTTTTCTACGGCTTTTATTATGCCTGGCCAATTGTATTTTTCTTTTATCTTAACGTCTCGTTAATTCCGCGATGTAAGTTGGTTTTTCCGCGATGGTAATGATCTAAGATCTGAGGTATTTCGTCTTCATTAGGGGTTGTTGTGATGTTTTGACAAATACTTAGTTTTATATTTTTGTCTGCAAAAATATACGAAAATATTTCAAGGATAGGAAGTTCGAGTGTATTTTCAACGAAATAAGTACAAGAGATGTCAAGTTCGTCTTGACCGGTATAAAGAATGTAAAAGAAAAATTGTGTAACAGTCTCTGGGTTAAACAGGAGAGGAATAATGAAATATTTACGGTTTTTTGTTGATTTACTGGAGAAAATATTTATTAGTTTTGGATTAAATTCCATGTTTCCTCGAAAATATCGTAAGAATCGTATGATGTAATTCTTTTAGTTTATTTTGTCGAAAGAATGTTATAATATTTTTGTGTGATTTATCCAACAGCGGGTCGTTGGTTGTTTCGATTTTAGAATAATCGGTCAGGGATCTGGTTTCGTAAAGACTTACGAATTCATTGTATTCTTCGGCTATTACATCGCCATCATAGGTTATAGGTTCTTCGATAGGGTCTTCGGAATCTGTCTCATTTGATGCAAAAACAGATATTTTTGTTTAAAGCTTTGCGCATACTTGAAAATGATTTACTTTTATTCGGGATAAAGCATCAGCGTTTTTATTAATTTTTCCCGGTTTATAAACAATTTCGCACTGATATTCTCCTAGTTTTAGCCGCCATCGTGCTAACCTACTACCTGGGTCTTTAATAGAAAGTAACCAAGTAAGGGGACGATAATCCGTACCTAGAATGAACTTTCTCCCAAATAAATATGGACCGAAATATTTCACGGCCCATACAATTGCAAGTAGTTCTCTCTCTATTGTCAAGTAATTGGTTTCGGCTTTAAATAATGTTCTGGAGGCATAACCAATAGGTAAATCTTTGCCAATGGGACCTTGGGAAAGTACAGCGCCTATCGCAAATGCGCTTGCATCCGTTGTTAGTAGGAAAGGCTCATCGAAATTTGGATAGATGAGAATTGGGTCAGAAGTCAGTAATTGTTTTAGTTCGTCGAAACCTTGACGAGAATCTGAGTCGAAATCAAGTTTGATATCTTTTTTCAACAATTTAAGGGTAAGGGGCTTTGATATTTTCGTAAAGTTTGGAATAAACCTACGATAATAACTAGCTAAACCCAGAAATTATTTTATGTCTCTTGGATTTTTTGGTTCTGGAAATTTCTGTATACAATCGATTTTAGCAGGATTAGGTTTAACTCCGCCCTGAGTGATTAGGTGACCAAGGTATGCTACCTTTTTTCTCAGGAACTCACATTTGTCAGGCTTTATTTTAGGGTTTTCTTTTCGAAGGCGTTTAAAAACTTCGCGTAAGCGTGTAACGTGGTCATGGATTGTAGGTGAGTACACAATGATGTCGTCCATATAGACGAGACAACTTTCATTGAGAATGCTTAGAAGGATGTTTTCCATTACTCTCTGGAAAGTGGACGGGGCATTTTTAAGGCCAAAGGACATTCCTATAAATTCTGTGTAGTGTCTGTTCTCGACAGAGAAAGCAGTTTTTGGAATATCTTTAGGATCTATCTCGATCTGGTGAAATCTTGAAGCTAGATCCAGGGTTGTAAAATACTGGCACTTGCCTAGCTGATCCAAAAGATCGGAAATATTGGGAAGTGGGTACTTATCATCTACCGTGGATTCATTTAATTTACGATAATCTATGACTACTCTTCATTTTTGTTTGCCTGAGGAATCAAGTTTGTTGGGGACGACCCAAACTGGACATGACCAAGGTGAAAGAGAGGGTTTTATGATTCCTTGTCCTATCATTTTATTAACCTGAGTTTTTACCTCTTCTTTGTGAATATGGGGATCCCTGTATGATTTGTTGAAAACAGGCTTTGCATCATTGGTGTCAATTTGGTATTTAATTTCATTGGTAAAGGTAAAATTGTCACCTTCGAGATAAAATATGTCCTCAAAATCAACGCAAAGATTGGTAATTATTTCTTTTTCTTCTTCGTTAAGATGCTCTAAACGAAGTTGGGATTTAATGTTGGGAATGCGGTTAGGAGATAGCTGTTTATCGGATAAATGGTAATTGAGCGAATGAGAAGAAAAAGGTTCGATTTCGATATCTGAAAAATTAATGGTTTGATGGCATTTGCATTAACCACAGAAGTTAGAAATTCGCCTTTCTCATTGACATGGACAATTGCGTTTGGAATGTGAACTTTTCCGATTTCTTGCCTAGATAGGATAGCATCGGTGTTGACTAAATCACAACGTAATTTAAAAAATTTTTCCGTCCTACCTTCAATTTTAATTTTATTAGAATTGTTTACGTTAGTTATTTTATTTTTTTGTTCGAGGTTTTCTTCTGCCTTAAACAGTGGTAAAGTTTTAAAATTTGTAACAAACTGTTTATTTTTTAAGTGAATGGTGCATTCATAGTGTTCTAAAAAGTCGAGTCCTAGAATACCATAGAAATCAATATCTAAATCGTATATGTAAACTTTATGTAGGTTTCCGGCTTGAAAAGGAACTAGGGTTGATTCGGTGATAAGAAGTTTTTGGTCTGTGATGCCTTGAATCGTAACGTTTTCGGGAAAACGTTGGGGAAATTGTTTTACTGTATTTTCTTTAAATATTGTAATTCCTGCTCCGGAATCTATAAGTAGTTTAAAAGTGTTAGAAGTGTCTTTTATGTAATATAGATTTTTCAGGTTAACAGCAAGAAGGGGATTTAAAGAAAATGTTGTTCTGGGAAATTCCATGTCGCGTTCATGTCGTCCAAATTTAGGGTTTGTATTTGGTTTTGGATTTCCGTCATGACATTGGTATTTGAAATTGTTCGAATAGGCGGATGGTTTTGATTCGAAGAATTCTTGTTGGTCAATATTTTCAACATTTTGATACTCGTAATCGTGGTTATCTTCATACATTCCTGCGTATTGGTTACAATACTCGTCATATTGGGGTTCGGAATAGTTATCGCTATTATAATGGTAATTGTCGAAATTAACAACATGAGCACGATGCTGGGGATTATTTTGTATTATTGAAGGACGTTGGAGATTGTTAAATTGTGTTTGACGTTGGAAATTGTTTTGGTTTGATTGATTATGGGGTATGTACTGCGATCTTGGCTGACCGTTGTTTGGTCTATTCGATTGAAAGGTGCTTGATTGGGAATAATTTGATTGTTGATTAGTATTAGGCCTTTGAAAATTGCCAAAATTCTGGGAAGTATATCCGTTAGGACGTTGTTGCGATCTGCATTAATTTGGTAAGTGACCATTGCGACCACAGCTATGACATTAGGTCTTTTATTGGTTTGAATAGTAGGTCTAGCAGGCGGATTGGGCCTAGAAGATTTCTGGGACTCAAAATATGATAGTTGGAGCTCGCGTCTTATGCGAATTTGAGCTTCCAAAAGATTAGGTGGATTTCCTGCACGTATTATATGGCCAATTCGGGGTTCCAGGCCAGTAAGTAGACTATTTAGAGACGGATTCGATTAATGTTATTTGGGCTGCTTTTTGACTGGGTGCGAGTATGGATTTTTGTATGTTGGCGTGCATTTTGGCATTTAGGACTTGAAGTCTGTTAAGGAAAGTCAAAGGAGATTCGTTTGGTAGTTGTCTCATTCTTTGTAAGTCCTGAATAAGTGAAGATAGATCTCGCGTATCTCCGAAGTGAGAATTAAGTAATTGTTTTATCTCTAGAAAAGAAAGTGGATTTTGGGAGCTTATCAGTTCTCCCTCGCAACCTATTTTTTTATGTGAATCAATAAAAGATCTTTTTGGTTACCCGTAGACATATCATATGCACATTCGCAGGCATTTAGAAAGGTTTGTAAAAATATTTGTTCACCTTCGAATTCGGGGATAATAGAAAAAATCTCGGAAAGTTTATAAGGTTCGATTACTGCTACCGCTGCTCCTGCAGTTATTTTTTCATTATCCGTCATATTTGCTCAATATATCAACACAATAAACACTACCACAATATAATATAAAAAGGATATAAAACACAAAATATTTTACGAAATTTTATGCTGATAGACAGTAAGTAAAGTGATATGCCAACGAACGTAAAATAAACAGTTCTTATTAACTAGTTAGTCGAAATAAATTAAACTGTGTAATATTTCTTGTTATAATAAAAATACAAATGTAATCGGGAGATCAGTTAGCAGAATAACTGATCAAAATAATTCCAAAAAATATTTTAAAATTAATCAATTAACAGAATAACTGATTATACACAAATTATACGATGTTACACTTAGAAATATAGAAATCAATTAGCAGAATAATTGATTAGTTTATCGGAAAATCAATTAACAGAATAATTGATTATTTTGCTAATTAATAAAATGTAAAATCGATTCTGAAAAGTCGAACAGATATTTAATTAAATATTATCTTTAAAATAAACGCGATGATTCGTTACTTACAAACAGAGTAGAAACATCGCTCGTCGTGTTCTCAGCAGTTAATTCCACCAGGGGCTTCACCATGTGTTCCTTCCGTAGATGCGCGTTCTGCCAAGTTGATGACGTCACAATGCACAAAATGGGGCTTCTTTGTTCTTCTGGATAAAGGATTGGGATGCACCGTTGCCAGTTCTCTTGTTCTGCCAACGTTGCCAGATCCTACCACGACAGCGCCAATTTGTTATATCACTCGACTTAAAATTCACTTTTTAAAAAATATCTTTATTTACAAAATCAAAAATTAAACTAACAGTATAGAAGTTTAAAAACGAATCATAATTTTATTTACAATTTACACTATTTATATGAAAGACGAATGCTGCGTCAGTGGGAACTTGCTTGCTGGGCAGATTCTGCTAACAAGACTACTAGGTGGGAACCAAGTGCATCGTACTTGAAGGTGACATATATATATATATATATATATATATATATATATATATATATATATATATATATATATATATATATATATATATATATATATATATATATATATATATATATATATATATATATATATATATATATATATATATATATATATATATATATATATATATATATATATATAAATAAATAAATAAATAAATAAATAAGGTCTTTATTTGTAACAATTATTGACTACAAAAAAAAATACAAATTTTGTGAAAAAAAACAATGCTAGAAAATGCCGAGGGGCAGCTGGACATATGTATTCGAGAGTACACCTGCCCTCTGTTCTTTACTTTAAGCATTAGAAAAGGAAAGCGAGAAAAACAATAAGTAACAAATAAGTAATAAAAACTTATAATAATAGAGTTAAGATCGCTGGGGCACACCCGTCTGTTAATCGAGAATAAAATTTCTTGCCTGTTATTGCTGGTCAAGCAAGAATCTTTTATAGGCTAATTTAAAAGGAATGTCACTTTTACATCTTATAGAATCCGGGATAGCATTATAAATATTTGAAATTTGAAAAGAGAATGATCTCTTGAATAGTTCTGTCTTATGTATTGGAGGAGTAAGACGTCCTTTAAACCTAATATTTAGATTATGTACATCCGACCTAAATACGATTTTTTTATACAAATATGGGGGCGTTTTATTTAAAATAATCCTATGAAAAAGACAAGCAGCATGAAGTAAACGTCTATTACTTATATTGAGCCAACCAAGGTCAGCAAGCTTATAAGAAATATGGTTTCTTCTACGAATTCCGAATATCAATCGTAAACAAGAATTTTGTAACACCTAAATACGGCGCTTATCAAAAGAGTCTAATGAGTATTCATAAATAGAGTCACAAAAGTTCAATCGTGATAAAACCAACGCCTCGCATAAAAGAGTTTTCAACTTCTGATTAAGGTAGTCTTTAGAATTATAAATCAATTTTAAGTTGAAATAAGCCTGAAGAACCAACGTGCTAATGTGAGACCTATATTTTAGGTTAGAGTCCAAAAAAAGTCCCAAATTTCTGCAACTTTCAGTTATAGGCAGATCCTCATTATTTATTTTGATTTGTATTAAAGGTAAACATTTTTGGCGGACCCTGGAAGCTCCAAAAAACATAACTGAATTTTTTTTTAATTAATTTATAAAAAGTGATCAGTTGCTGCTGTAAGTAAAGTTGTAAGGTCGTCATTTATCTCCTGAATACCCTGAATAATATTATCCGGTTTAAACGTGTGATAGACTTGCGTATCATCGGCGTATAAATGAATTTTACAGTGCCTGACCTGATTTATAAACTGCGAAGTATATATTGAGAATAATAAAGGGCCCAAAATAGATCCCTGTGGAACTCCGCACTTTACAGGTTGAAAGTCTGACTGGACATCGGCAATGCGAACAGATTGGGCTCTACTATCCAAAAAGCTATTTAACAGTCTCATGCTGTGGATATCCACCCCAATAAATTCCAATATAAAAAAAAAGCAAGCTATGACTTATGGTGTCAAACGATCTGAAAGTAAAGTTGTAAGGTCGTCATTTATCTCCTGAACACCCTGAATAATATTATCCGGTTTAAACGTGTGATAGACTTGCGTATCATCGGCGTATAAATGAATTTTACAATGCCTGACCCGATTTATAAACTGCGAAGTATATATTGAGAATAATAAAGGGCCCAAAATAGATCCCTGTGGGACTCCGCACTTTACAGGTTAAAAGTCTGACTGGACATCGGCAATGCGAACAGATTGGGCTCTACCATCCAAAAAGCTATTTAACATCTCATGCTGTGGATATCCACCCCAATAAATTCCAATATCAAAAAAAGCAAGATATGACTTATGGTGTCAAACGCTTTAGAAAAGTCGATTAGAGCCAAAACCACCACATCCCCTCCATCCACACCCCTTATTATGGCATTCGTAACCTCCAATAGAGCAGTCTCACAATTATGTTTTGGTCTGAATCCAGACTGTATCTCAGGTAGGATTGAAAATTTTTCAAGATGACTGCGCAATTGCGTATCCAAAGCACTTTCCAGTACTTTGGAGAGTGCCGGCAGTATACTCACCGGCCTTAAATCTCTAAATTCGAGTGGATTGGAAATTTTCGGTAAAGGAGTGACAATGGCATGCTTCCAACAATTGGGAAATGCCCCTTTCTCTAGAGATGAATTGATTATATGAGTGATAAAAGGAATTATGTAAGGACTTGCTAACAACAATAATTTAATGTTAATTCCATCACTGCCAGTAACTGTAGATTTCACAAAATATAAAATTTTTTCAACCCCATTCTCAGTAACCATCTGGAAATTGAACTTTCTCACACCGGACTTCTTGTTGTTTTTGTACCAATCAATCTGAGCCAGACTAGGATTAAGTTTCGGAATACCGTTAATGTAATAGTCATTCAATTGATTAGGGTCCGAAAGCGAAGAAGGAATATCCACATTTTTCTTACCAATATTTAGCAGCTCAAGGTCTTTCCAAATTTTGTTAATACCGACAGTATTTGCCCTCTGTTGGAAATATGCCTTCTTTTCCTTACGGCAAGCCAGGCTAGTATAGTTTCTAAGAGACTTGTAGTATTCAAAATCACCTGGATTCGTTCCTTGTATCGTTAAACAATATCATAAACACTCTTTTTAATTTTAACTGACTATTAGCTTTAAAAAATTGAATTTTGGAAACAGGAACACCGCACAATGTTTACCTCTACAGGGCCATCTTTCTATCCTTTCTGTCTATATAAAAGTGGACGCACATTCAAGTCTGCCACAAACTTATCAGTATAAATATATATTTATATAAAAAAAAGAAAGGTAAACAAATCAAAGTAAGATTATATGATCATATTACACAAAGAACGAGAAAAACAATATATTTATAATAAAAAAAGAATAAAATACAACAGGCGGTGCTCTGCCTAAAAAAAAATTTCTTTTATGAGCCAACATATACCCAAACATAATACCCAAAAATAAGCCATGATAGGTTTGCAAAAATTAAAGTTTATAGACATAAAGTTAGATATAAAGAAAAAGTTACACTATGCTAACTAATCAGTAATCACTACTCATAATAGTAAAGTGAAATATACTACTATTTTGATAATATGGTAATAATTAATAAAAAAAACCAAAAAAAAATACAAAAGTAAACCTACTCAAAATCAATATAATCAAAAAAACACAGTCAAATAATACGTACAATATGATACCGTGATTTTAAAAAAAGTAATAATAATTTGGCAAAATGATTGACAATATCGTTCTTATATATACGAGGATATGAAATTAGTCTGTTCATAATAAGCATACGAAAATAAATAAGTTGTTGTTGTTTGGGTGTGTACCAATAATAAAAGAAGAAGCCAAAGAAAAATAAAAATAAAGTCAAAACACCTGGATTCGTTCCTTGTATCGTTAAACAATATCACAAACACTCTTTTTAATTTTAACTGACTTTTAGCTTTAAAAAACTGAATTTTGGAGACAGAAACACCGCACAATGTTTACCTTTACAGCGCCATCTTATATATATATATATATATATATATATATATATATATATATATATATATATATAGACCCTGTTTGTTAAATCTTTATGTTACGTTTGCCAAGTACAAAGACATCAATTTCATAAATCTGTTTCATTTACATAAGTAACCATTATTTAGATTAGAAGGAATATAAAATTTTGCAACTTCACAACTTTTGTTAATTTTGACAAGAGTTTCATGATATAGATCTAATCTAAAGTGTAATTTGCATACATACGTACGCACTTAAATTTGTTCTATTATGCCAATTTTTATTTTGTTTAGATTTGATTTTAAATTATTTTTTTCGTTTTTGTTACTTTTTTATTTTTAGTAACTCATTTTTGGAAAAAAAATGGAATTTTCCCAAGGTTTTGAATTTGTTATTAGGCCGCTATTTTGTTTCGCCATAACGGATTTGTATCAAAATTTTAGCAGTTATATCACAGTTGATCTTCGTGCAAAATTGGTAATAAATCGGATAAATAGTTTTTTAATACTCATTTTTATTTGGCCGCCATTTTGTTCCGCTCTATTAGATTTTTTCCCAATAGATCATAATTTCCTCCGCATATGACCTCCGATTTTTGACCAATTATAGTAATACACGAGTCTAGATACTGAGGCAAGATAATGTGTTTAAGCTTTGGCCATGTAGATTCATTTATGTTAATATTTATTTTTTTAATATAGATGCACTTTTTACACCATTCCAAAAAACACAACTTAACCTGGGTTGACCAAAAACATAGTTCGATTTTAAACTCAATTTCATACTAAATTACAAATTTTAATTTAAATTTTTTTTGTTAAAGATACACTTTTCACATCAATCCAAATCGCAAAAGGATAAAATAAGTTAAATAATATCAATAAATAACACATTTTCAATTAATTTCAATGTAATTTTGTAATGATATGGCACGTGCGTATTATTTGAAAACATGACTATAATAGAAAACTTTTTATTTCTACGTTTATTTATAAAAATATAGGAATGCAGGTGGTCATTTAAACACTTCAAGGATATTGTAGGTAGGCGGGTATATTACTGAATTTTTACATTATATCATTGTAATTTCTTCAAACAACGATTCTAGTCTTGCATACTATTTCACTAACGCAACTTAGTAGTAATATTAATCAAACGATTATCACAATGGTTCCAACAACTAATGTAATGTAATAATAAATACAAAAATGGGTTGGAAGGCTAATAAAAACTTCTTTAAATAGGCCTCATTTAAAATTTCAGATAACATATCCTGAAACCACTACGAAGATATCTGAAGAAACATGGTAAAAGTTTTACTTAATTTGTGCAAGTACCGGCAACAATGCATTTCTTCTCCTGGCGATCAAAAATTTATCCTACATAGCCAAAAAATACGGAATGGTAGCTTTTGGCTATGTATGATAAATAAACATTCGGACACTTGTGGCAACAACTTTAAATTAATTTGTATATCCCATTACTATCGACTGAAATTGTGTTTAACTTATTGATACCTAATGCAGATAGGTAAGGCACTTACAGTAGCTACTGCGTATTTTCATCACATATTAGTATCCACTATATAATACTCCAGAAACCCCTATACATCCGTATATACCATCTACTGGGCATTATTACCTCTTTAATTACCTAGTAATTTTATTAATATGATTTACGGAGTCTTATATTTGTGCTAATACCTATTTACTGGTTAAGAAGAAAATTGACTATGACCGACAGGCAGACGGACAATGAGGTAGCAAATTATATATCTAA
Source organism: Kuschelorhynchus macadamiae (assembly GCA_030620095.1). Classification (NCBI taxonomy): domain Eukaryota; kingdom Metazoa; phylum Arthropoda; class Insecta; order Coleoptera; family Curculionidae; genus Kuschelorhynchus; species Kuschelorhynchus macadamiae. Next base: position 316,375 of record JAUTXW010003629.1, read on the forward strand.
TATTTAGAAACTACCATACACTTTCTAGTCATTAATGACGTTTGTTGTTTAGATAAGAAAAACATGTAAATACCGCCATGAGTAATTAAGATTAATTCTAACTTTATACGTCCTAGAGTTAACACGTCTTTTTAGTACTTAACTATAATTGTAATTTTGGAATCTGAATGCATAAATTAATTTTAATTGTAATAGGTGTTTTTAAAAACGGTCTCTCCTGACGATTACATTTTAATGACATTGTAGGATCCTCAAAATTCCAGATTTCCACCATCCAGAAGTCTTGTTTTCATTCGCAACAAACATTTCTACAAGTGGAGGTCCAGATCTTCAGTTTCAACTATTAATTGAGGATACAAGAACATTGCAAGGCTCCAAGAGGCATCTTTGTAAGTTACTTTTTCTTCTTAAAGTGTTATTGTGATTTTGTGAATTGGTGTTCTTTAATTACAAAGTTTTTTGTAAAATTTCATCCGTAAAATTTTCACTTGAATGGAAATGATTTAACATGAATGATCTCGACTCAATCTCAAAGGTAAACGAGTCTCTTCAAAGTCTTAGCTTAGTAGATGTTTCTGATAAAAAAATGGCTGAAAGCTTAAGAGCAACTGCTCAACATCTAAATTCTTGTAATGGTAATCCCAAACATTTGGAATATTTTATCCATTCAATTGATGAACTTCATACTCGTTATTAGACTGGTGACAAATATCAGAAAGTGTTTGTGTTAATTGCTCTATATCCAAACTAATTGATTAAGCTGGATATTATCTCATGACTCGACCTAACCTAAAATCATGGTCAAATATTAAAAACGCCTTAAGACAAAAAATCAGTGATCCAATTTCAAGACAAAGTTTAGCTAATCAGTTAACCTTTTGCACAAAACATAAAAATGAATCTATTTTAGAATTTATTGATAGGCTATAAATATTAGTACATAGAATAACTTCAAAATTACATTCAGAAAATTTATCGCGAATAGAAACACATTCGTTGAATAAACGGAACTATAGCAGTTAAGTTTTTTTGGCTACGTACCTTCTGAAAAACTATTTTAATAATCCATATCCCTGCTAACTTACCTTTAGCTACCAGTCAAGTAGTGAATTTCACTATCTTAGAAAACCAAATAAACTTTAAACCTAGTCAAAATGTAACCAATAGTATCACTCAGAGGCATATACAAATACCTCCCAATTTCTTTAAACCTACTTATTTTCAGTAAAATAATTTTCCTTTCCATAACAAAATGTTTAACCTGCTAAAAATACAATCCCTTATCAGCCTACAACAATTCAACCTCGCAGGCAATTCCCTCAAAGATTCAGGACTAATTCACAAGTTTTTGGAAAACCAAGAAATCTTTTTGCACCACAAATTCCCAACAAAAATGTGTGTCATCCCACACCAATGTCCGGAGACGTTATCCAACAAAAACATTTTAGACTAACACTTCAGAACAATAACAAAATCAGCCTTTTCAAACGTCAAACAATAATTTTCAAAAACCGATAAACCTTGCATAGCAACAAAGTATCTGGCACAATAATCATTATGTCAACCCTTTGAGATTTTAGGAAATCACCTATATGAACGATTATCCCGAGCCAGAACCTGAATGATCTGACGAATCATATTTCCACCATTTTGATAATCCGGATGACGTCGAACAAACTTATAACTCATTTTCTGATAACCAAATATACGAAGAACAACAAACTTAAGAGGAAAACGGAAATTTTCCTGCAGAAGCCTCTGAAATAGACGATCCAGTCTAACCAAACAATTTTCAATCAAATGCCCATCCGCATATCGAGTCTAGTAAACTCTTACTAAACACAGGTAATTACACTTTCTTAATTAGACCCGACAAAAATAATTTTTTGCCAGAGATATATTACAAATTCAGAGCACATCCTTGTAACTATATATGAGAAAACAAACTACACAAAGCGAAGATGAAATAAATCTTTTAACAGAATTTAATATTTTCCAACCACTTGAATTTATTCTTTATAGCTTTCATGACTATTTTGATGGAATAATAGGCATTAGATATTTGGAAAAACTAAAACTTAACACTTGACAAACCAGACGTTATATAACACAAATAAAACATACCCTTTTATTTTCGTACATATTTTAAAATCCAAAAAATCGGAATTCTATCCAGTAGTTTTATTTAGCGAAAATCAATACTGATTTACCTGAAAACACGCTATTCCATACAATAATACTAATCAAGTCGAAGTATAACTATAGCGAATAATAATCAGATTTTGCTTGAGTTATAGAATATTTTTAATAAAATTTTTGCCATATCATATAAGAGAAATTAGTTTCCCATTACATTCTGAGCAATTTAAACTTTTCAATTTAGAACTAGTAATAAATGAGGCATATCAAAATGGCCACCATGCCAAACTTAATGACCCTTTCTCACTCATTTGATTGGACCACCGTAACCCCAAAGAAAAGAAAGAATTAAAAAAGTAATTAACCAGTCCCCTAAAGTTTTACTTAAGTTGGTAAAATTGAACTTACCTTTACTAACCGTGCTTAACACGAAACTAAAACAGCAGATGAAATTTCTGTAAACACAAGACATTTCGGTATCCCTATGTTCAGCAGCAAGAGCTCAAAAAACAAATATCTGTTACTCGAAGACAACATTATTAGACCCTCTCAGAGCCCTGGTTATCTCCTGTTTGGATCATTCCAAAAAAAAAAATGGACGCACCATGTAACAAAAGTGGAAAATGGTCATTGACTACCGCAAGGTCAGGGAGAAGACCGTTGATAATAAATATAAACTGCTTAATATTCCTGACATCGTTGATAAATTGGGTAGAGCCCAACATTTTACGGTATTAGATCTCGCATACTGAGTTACTTTCCCCCATAATACCTTCCCGTCGTTACTTTCAGAATTTGTTTCACAGTTGTGAAATTTGGTAAAAAAATTACTAAATAGCATATCTGGATTTAGTGAGTTATAAGCATAAAATTATTAAAAATAAGAACCAACCGAGTGAGAGTTAGAAACCAAAAAAGAACATAATAGTTTTATAGAAATTTACATCATGAAAATTATCCTTTTTTATTGCCTAACCTGTTGATCATCCAACGTCGCTGTCCTCAACGCCAGTTTTTTAGTGACTGTTCTTTAGAAATTAATCGAAATATAAGAGAAAATTCATGTCATAAATCATTTCGCCAACATTCTTTAGTGTCTACTGATTGTAGTACTAAATATATTACTTTTAATCAAAGCATAGTGGTACACTTTAAGTACAAGATTTAATAACATTCTGTCGAACGAAATTCCAAATAATAAAACTACAGGGTAACTAAGTAAAGAAGAACACCAAAACGCCGTTAAAACCGACGTTTCGGTTAGCTTTCTGACCATCATAAAGTACAACTGCATGATATCGTACCTATAAAAAAATTAACCCAATTAGCTCAAATACTCTAACTTACAATATTAACACTCTTTTCTTTGAGTTGACAGGTGACCCAGAAGCCAGGGGAGGACCCATCCACTATTTTTGTCCAGCCTACAACGGCACTCTGTTAAAACAAACCACGTTTCTAAACAATAAACCCTAAATTCCGATTTTTGAAATTTAGAAATTTTTTTATGTTTATATGGACGACATATTTATTTTCGCAACTTCCCTTTAAGAACACATTAAGAATTTAATAGTAGTATTCCAAAGGTTAATAGAAAATAATATAATTAGATAAATCAGAAATTCTACAAGAATCAGTTGAATTTCTTGGTCATGTGAACACCCCAGAAGAACGATTAAATCAAAGCCACGAAAAATGGAGGCAATAAAGAAATTCCCAATTCCTAAAAATACAAAAGAAATAAAATCTACCTTAGGCCTCATTGGATATTATAGAAAATTCATAAAATAATTTGCGCAACGCACCAAACCAATAACACATTTTTTAAAAAAATAAAAAGGTAATCCACACACCCGAATTCGTCAAAAGTTTTCAGTTACGCAAAGAACTTCTTCTGACCTAATACTCCAACATCCTGATTTTTCAAAACCGGTCCTTCTAACAACAGATACATGTAATTACGCAATTGGAGCAGTCTTATCTCATGGTCCAGTAGGTCAAGATCTACCTATTGCTTATGCTTCTCGTATCTCAAGGTCCACTAGGTCAAGATCTACCTAATGCTTATGCTTCTCGTACGCTAAACCCCGCCGAATGCAATTACTCAACCATTGAGAAAAAGCCATTGGCTATAGTTTGGGCAACCAAGTATTTTAAACCTTACTTGTTTGGTGTAAAGTTCGAAATTCTTTCAGATCACAAACCATTACAATGGTTAATGTCAATCGAAAAGCCAAATTCTACTTGTACGTTGGCGCCTAAAATTTGACTGGGATCCAATATAAAAAAATCGGTAAATTTCTTTACCTGGAACTTCCCTCGCTATGATTTTTTTCCATTTGTTAGGAATAGTGAGGTGTGACCCAATTAAGTTCAGTGCATAGTCACAGTATATATGTGTTACATATACTGTCTTTTCATTTTTATTTCTTTCATCGTATTGGATTCCTACCAATATTTTACCATTTTCTTTTTACCTATGCCACACTTGACTTTTGGGCATAATAAAATAAATTCAATAAGTAGTTTTTACATTGACACATACCTCCATTTTGCTACGTCTTATTGAATTCGTACCAGTTTATCCCATTTTTACATCTACTTTTTCTGCAAAATCAATTGAACAAAATTTTTTTACGTTGATTTTTTTAAAAATTGTATTAGGCCGTCATTTTGTTTTGCAATCTTAAATTGAAAGCCATATTATCAGTCTTTACCTACTCCGCTGGTCCGCAAATATTTCTCAGATATTAAGTTTCTAACTGGTTTTCGTTAACGATCCTCTTGTTTTTTTGTTAAAGTGGTGTATTATTTGGGGTTAGGTTCCAGTAAAAAAAAAAATTTTTAAAATGCCGGGGTTTCGCAACTTTATTGTTGCATCCTCAGGACACAGATTTTATATCCTACATGAAACCCATATTATCAATCTTTACCTACTCCGTTGGTCTACACATATTTCCTAATCCCAAATAATACACCACTCTAACAACAAGAAGACCGTTAACGAAAACCATTTAGAAACTTAATATCTGGGAAATATCTGCGAACCAACGGCGTAGGTAAAGACTAACAATATGGGTTTCATGCAGGATATAAAATCTATACAATAATATGTGTCTTGAGAATGCAACAATAAAGTTGTGAAACGTAGACAATTTAAAAAATGACTTTAGTTTTTTTAACGGGATCCTAACCCCAAATTACACACCATTTTAACATAAAAACATCGTTCACGAAAACCATTTAGAAACTTAATATCTGGAAAATATCTGCGGACTAGGTAATAGGTAAAGAAAGACTGATAATATGGGTTTCATGCAGGATATAGAATTTATATATAATTGTCCTGAGGATGCAGCAATTTAAAAAAATCTTTTGTTTCTTTACTGTACCCTAATCCCAAATAATACACCACTCTAACATAACAACAAGAGGATCATTAACGAAAACCAAAGAAACATAATATCTGGGAAACATCTGCGGACCAACGCAGTAGGTAAAGACTAATATAGGGTTCATGCAGGATATAGAAACTATATATGTTTCTTGAAGATACAACAATAAAGTTGCGAAAAGTCGACTATTTAAAAATAGACTTTTTTTTTTGGACTAATATACCACTGCAACATAACAACAAGAGGTTTGTTAACGAAAACCATTTAGAAACTTAATATCCAGAAAATATCTGCGGAACAATGGAGTAGGTAAAGACTGATATTATGAGTTTCATGCAGGATAGAGGATCTATATATGTGTACTGAGGATGCACACATTAAGTTCCGAAACGTCGACAATTTAAAAAAAAAACTTGTTTTTTTTTACTACATCTTAACCCCAAGTAATACACCGTTCTAGCAATTTTTTTTTAACATTGATCAGCCATATTAATTATTTTTGGTTAAAATTTGAAGTCAATCGGGTAAGTAGTATTTAAGCTATGTTGCGAACTGACTGATAGACCTGCAGACGGACCGACGGAATTGATGAAACTTTTTTTTGGCATCTAGGGACGCTAAAACGTGAAGATATGTAAAACCTGAGAGGGTGATTTTTTCACGATTACAAACATTTTATTTGGCCACAATTTTATTCCGCCATCTTGCATTAGTAACAAAGTTTTACTAGTTGAGCCCTATACCATAATTAGTTATGGCACACAATTTGAAATCATTAAGTAGTATTTTGTTTTCTTCCGTCATCTTGGATTCGTACCAAAATTTTACTAGTTGATTACAACATAATACTTGGTGTTTATGCGAAATTTGAAATATATTCGACAAGTAGGTTTCCCATAGTATTTTTTTAACATTTCACTAGGTCGCCATTTTGTTTTTGCTATACTTGATTTTTACCAAAATATTACCAGATCATCCTCATATGACTCTTAATTTTTCATCAAAATTTGAAGTTAATGAAACATATTTTTTGGCACCTAGGAACTTAATTTATATGACTCTTAATTTTTTACCAAACTTGGAGTCAATCGGCTAAGTAGTTTTTATACTATGCCGCAAACTAACGGGGTTGATAAAACATATTTTTTGGCATCTAGCGACGATAAAGGGTAAAGATTGCAAAAGTGAGAGGGTTAATTTTTCACGATTACAAACATTTTATTTGGCCGCCATTTTGTTAGTACCACTATTTTACTAATTGTTTCCTATACCACAATTACTTACGGCACACAATTTGAAATCAAACCATTAAGCAGTTTTTTCAGGCTAAATTTTTAAATATTTTATTAAACCGCCATTTTGTTTCTCCATCTTGGATTCGTACCAAAATTTTACCAGTTGATTCCAACATAAAGTTGATGTTTTTGCAAAATTGGATTTTTACTAAAATGTTACCAGTTCATCCCCATACGACCACGGAATTGGGAAAACATGTTTTTCGTCATCTAGGGACCCTGAAACGGGAAGATCTGAAAAAATCTCGGAGAGTGATTTTTCAAGATTACAATACTTCCCTTTTACGAAGGAAGCGAAAGGTATACAAAACATCAACGCGGATGCTTTATCTAGACCGCCCTTTGCAAAAAAATATCCTAGAGTATACTGACATACCTCAAATACATATACTCGACGACAATCTAACATTAGCCGACATAAGCAATTTCCAAGAAACCTTCTAAGATCTTTTGAAAAACAATTTATCTAATCCTCAACCAGCACCGTTTGAATATAGACACCCAATACAGCATCTAAAACCCCCTTGTATAAAAGCCCCTATCATAATCTTAAAAAACTTAAATGAAAATCTAGAAGTACACAAATATCCCCATAAATGATGATAATCAAACTGTACACACATCTGAAGAAAATTTTAGGCGCACCTTATACTGTAATACATCTTAACACCTTTAAAAATCAGAAATGAATAATATTTCTCTCACAAAATGATCTCCCTGAGGAAATAATATTAAAATTAATAAAAGAAAATATGCCCCAGGTAGTTATTGTCCGCATTTTAAAGACAAGAGCTTGGGACCAATAACATTAAGAATATTTCAAAAGTTATTTAAGTCTATTTCCTTTCAATTAAAAATAAGTAAAACATTGTACTTGGTACAAACGAAAGGCATTTACTGTTAACAAGTGGGGTTAAAAGTTTTACGAAAGTTTACAACAATTAAAATTTTGGTTCAAGTAAATTAATAAACAATTATTCCACCGTGAGGCACCTTGAAAATGTTAGTTCGGGAAATGATTTAAAATTATGGTAGTTACAAAATACCACAAATACTTGCACATTATTTACCATGCACCAGTAAAATAAAATTTAAAAATTCGATATTTATAAATAATTTGCAGGGGTTTCTAATGCACATACTTCAGACAAGCCTCTCCTGTTAAGAAAACTCGTAAGTTTCAGCAGCTGTGCGAGCGAATTAGTCTGATAGGATAAGCTTAAAAGCGTATTTTCGAAGCTACACGTTAAATTCTATTTTATATCTATAACATGCGCTCAACTATTCTGATAAAATCTTTCCAAGTTCGCTACCGTTTTACTCATTGATCTGCTTAGATATATTTTGCTTTTCATAAATAATATTTGCTAAATATTTTTTAAACTTAGACTAATTTTGTTCCCGACTTGTGATTTAAACATTTTTTATCAATGTTTATTAGATACAACTTGATATTTTAACTCTCCCGCTAATAAGGGAAACACTCAATATATAGAGTTAAAATATCAAGTTGTATCTAATAAACATTGGTAAAAAATGTTTAAATCACAAGTCGGGAACAAAATTAGTTTAAGTTTAAAAAATATTTAGCAAATATTATTTATGAAAAGCAAAATATATCTAAGCAGATCAATGAATAAAAGGGTCGGGAACTTGGAAAGATTTTATCAGAATAGTTCATTAATAAATTGTTAAATAATATTACCCAAAATATTACAAGCAAATTACAAAAATATTTAAATGTTCATCAAAGTCAGTTAAATGTTTAGAAATAAAATTTAAACTTTTCGAAAAATTACTAAGTTCACTGATGAAAAAAAAATTATCAGCCAAAGTTAACCTGCTGAAGGCTAAAACAAAAAAAAATTTCAAACACTTCAAAGGAAAATTAAAAGCACCACCGGAAATTTTAAAACACTCGCAAAAAATTCGGAAAAATGGGTAAACACAAATAGGGTTAAATAACAGAGACTGTTAAGTATTTTTCGAATGCATACTATTGGCACATAGCAGGATAGCTTCTACGCGAAATTTAAAGTACCGCCTAAACCTTCTTCTGTGTTTCTAATTACACCTGCAGACTGTGTGCATACATGTTTAGTATGACGCACGATCATTAGGCGAACTCACGGACTAGTTCCTACTTTAGAGCAGCGTACTAGGCAAAATTTCACAAACAAGTCCCGGCGAGCAGTCCCCCCCCTTTATTCTTTCTTACCTTGCTTTGTTGTTTTATGGACTTGTCATTATTTCTCCCGTATTCTACATATGAAAAACTATCCCGTGCTTTTTTCTGGATTTTTTCAAAAATTTGATTTTCTAAATTCTGTTAAAAACCACCAGGTCTATTTAGTCCACGGATAATAGTATTATTTAATCGTGTTTTACATATAGTTTATGTGGGCATGGTCGCCGTAGGCTTAAAGCTTTTATTTTTTCGTGTACGGTCGTTTTTCAGTGAAGTTATTTTACTTTTGAAAAATAAAAAAATAAAATATTTGGACTTAAGAATGTACTCATTAACTTGCTTTATTTCAAGAAAAGCTGGTAACAAACTAAGACTTTAACTCTAACGTGAGGTGAGTATATATAATATTTTTAAAGATAAATCCTGGTATGAACTAATAAAGTACGAGAAAATGACAATTTAACTATATTCGATTTATATCTACACTTGATAATGTTCAGCATTTAAAGATAATTTACAGTAATAATATAATCCAGCTAAAACTCGGGGCTTATCATTTAATATATTAATGTCCATGTTCACAGATAAACTGCGGTGTTTAGCAATTCAGCAGTTCCTCGCATTTTTTTTTTGGTGCGGTAGTCTGATCAGGGTTGATTCAGGCTGGTTGTCTCGTTACACGTAACTCCTCCCGACGAAGATAGAGCCTGAGGGTTGGATTGGTTGGTTAAGGCTCTTCCATCTCCATTTCAGTCTTCTTGATACGGATAGCAAAGTCTATAGTAGCAGGTAATTCCCAGAAGTAGTAGACCTGAGATAGTAAGATATACAATGACGTGAACCCATATAGGTACTGAATCTTCTTCTGTAAAAGCTTCTAGAACATTCATTTCATGTTGGGTATTTAGTCTTGTTGTGAGTTTCTTCCAAATCCAGGTTGGAGAACTGAATTGTTTTTGATCGCTCTGGCAATATTGACACATTAAGTTGAGGTAATTCAATAACTGTAGCTTGCAAAACATCCACATTTCTTCACCCATGGACACATGACAATTTGTTGAAACAGTTTTCAGTAAGGGTTGTTTGATTTGGGGTGCTAAAGAGAATATGGTAAGGTGTTACTTGGTTAGCGATTTCTCGATTCAAATGGACTGGAATGACACTGCAATTGTTTGGTTGGTTTCTTCTTATGATGTTGACAATGCAGTCTTCTTCAGTCTTGAGATGGTTAGTGCAGTAATACTGTTCTACTGTGGGAGGAGTTGTATTCAAAAAATTATTTAGGTTTTTCCCGAACATAGCTGATCCTTGATAGGTTTCCCCACCAGGGATGCCATGTTCTCGTGTGGGATCGAATTTGTTCGATTGTGGGCGGAGTCACAGCCTTCTCACCTCGTCTTTCCCCTGCGGGGACGCTGTGCTCCATTTCTTCTTTTGAAAACAAGGAATACAAACTACCTTCCCGGTGTCCTGTAGGTTTTGGTTTTGTTCTTTGTAAGGACCTGCGGTCCTGATGTTTTTTGTAGTTTGTCATGTCGCCGCCTTCGCAGATAGAAAGGAGGTCGATAACAGATTCCCCACCCTGACTCTGTCGAGTAGGAGAGAAATCCAATTCAAATAGAGAGTATTGAGATTTTTTATTATAAGGTTTTCTAATCTCTAACGAACTGTCTGCATATAAGGTGTGCAGAGAATCGCGCTTGCGGCTACTATCGAGCAACATAGTTTCGTTCGTTGTTGTTAGTTTATTTAATTCATTATCAGAATGGAATCTATGATTTGTTAATGAGGGTTCATATTGACATTTTCTTTCCCGGGGTACCTCCATGGAGACGTTCTCCATGCAAGTAGCTCCGGCGAAAGTGTCTACTAGGTATGTACGATAAGAATCGTCATGGTTTTCTATGTACTCAGGGGCTTGAATTGACAAGCTTGACAAGCTTGTCAGGCACCCACCACTCACCCGGGGAATTTTGGAATGTTCGTTCCCCTCGCCAGGAACGAGATTGAGCGATTGCTCAAGAAGGGGGACGTTGTTGCTTGGCGAATGGATAGCTGATCTACCACCCTTGGGAACTACACAAGAAGTTGGAGTAGCCATTGGTAGTCAGTGATGAAAAAGTTTAGTTATAGATTCAAAGTTCGGACTTGCCGAACAAACAAATTAGGGAGCAACGGGAGTCAGTCGGGGGAAAGTCACTTAAAACTAAAGTAACGTAACCCGAGCGGAGTCCTATCCCTAAATCTAAGTTTAAGTACAAAAATCTTATGGATTTATCTATCAAATATGGCCTTGGCCGTGTGTAGGCTTTTCTAAGTCCTTACACCACTAAATAGTTCACCTTTCGATTTTAAGTCGAAACGTTCAAAGAAAGCACTACGCACTGTCACTATTAGTGTTCATGTAGTCACTTTCACGTTTTAGTTTATTGTTTATAGTTTATCGTTTATTGTTTAATCAATGTTGAGATTTACACAAAGTTCGCTCAACAGTCTTTTGCCAAACAACTAGTAATTGACCACAATTACTAGAACTGTCCTTTTGCTCACTTTTTGAAATACTCAATTCAAAAATCAAGGAGAATAACAAATCTCTCGTATCTGTTATTTTGTTTATAATAATCAAAAAATCAACACTGTGACTGCTCAGTAAAGTCTTTTAGTAACAGCTCTAGAATCAAAATACAATTTATCTTAGCCTAGACGAACTAACTAAGTGAATATCTTTTTTATTTTCACTAAAAATTAAGTTTATTTATTATTATTAATAAAGTCAAAATCAGGTAAAATTAGTCTTATTTAAAAAGCTGGCAAAGCTATTTAAAAATAAAAATAAAAATGATAAAATCAAAATTAAAACGTCAAAATTCAAAACTCAAAAAGATATTCTTTTCAAGCTTGCCAAATGTCCCTATCTAATAGTCCACTCGGGTCACGCCGCTTGGGATATTAGACGCGAAAATGTTTGTAATGTTTAAATATTTAAAATAAAAAATTAAAGTTAATAATTTGTTAAAGTTAAAGTTTATGATAGTTTTTATAATATATACAAAAGTCACGAATTATATATATCAAATCAAATCAAATATATGTCAAAATCAAATGCACGGTTTTTGCTAAGTGTTCCTTAGAATAAACAATCCTCTACACTTAAGAGAGATTGAGAACTTCAGGAACTGACGTGCTATGTCTCTGGAGGGATCGTTAAGTTTTAATAAGATCGGATTCACCAAGCGTACTTGAATGCTAGGGTCCTATCTTACCTAATACAAGATCAAGTAATTATTATTTACAAGTTTGTTTAAACAATTAAGTTTTGTCAATAAGAGAATATCAACAATCAGGTTTGTCACAATCAGTATTTTTACAACAAATATGATTCGCCCAATTAAGGGTAGATCATAAAATACAAATCAAATAAAATATAAAATGTTACAAGATAGTAAAATATTTTGCAGTCACAAATCGGTAAGTCAAAAATTATAAGTTATCAAAATTTTTTATATGTGAGCAATTCGTTAAAAATCAGTGAGAAAAAGCAAATTCAAATTTCCCAAAAATAAGTAAAGGTAAACAGGTCTGCGTTTTTGAAAAAGAGTGATAATTAAATGCCAGAAGTTACAGAGTTTTTACTTTAACACTTGAACATTAGTTAGATTGGAGTTTTGAGCTTAGAATGGAAACTTGATCTGGAGATAAACTGAGCTTGGAGAACGCTTAGAGGAGAAGGAGACCAGAGGCACAGCTTACCTACAATTTTTTTCCTCACGCAATTTAGACAGCCAGTTTTATTTCTTCCAGATGCCTCCTACTAGAACATAAATCAGGAGAACCGGATTTAATTCACTCAGAATGAGGACGATGCTTCACAATGAAATAATGCTCTACTAAGAACCTTAGTGCAATGGCACTTTTCGAAGCAAAGATCCGGCGCAATCCAACGTTGGGAACAAAAGTGCAAGGTTCCTCTAGTAGGCTTCGGCTGTATCACTGAAAATAAAGAATGACTTAAAACTTTGTTAAAAAGAAACGCACAAGTAACACTGCTTCCGACGCTAGTGGTTTTTTCGAAAAATGTTTTATTATATAGGAGGGTAAATGAAATATATGCTTTTTCACTCCAGAGATTGACACGTATTACTGGTCGTTAGAAGAAGATCGAAGGCTTTTGAAACAAATTTCTGTCCATATTTATATTAATCGAAATGTGACGTCACGGCGATAGATATAGAAATAGATAGATTTTGAAAAAATTTAATTGTTTGATTTTTGGTAGAAATAAAGGTGATATTGTAAAGATTTTTATATGGGCATGTTGCGCATATAATAGCGATCATTTGTACGAAGTTTCATTAAAATATTTTGATTAGAAACATTTTTAATTAATTATTATACTTATAGAAATTCTAGAATCGATCAGATCAATCCGAGTTGAATGCTTTGAAATGATTGGCTGGAATTTTTCCATCGAATTTTCGAGATTGGGTGTGTCTACGTATGTTATTTGATTTGGTTCGATGCTCAAGAAGATGATTTCTAGGCTCATTTCCATTGTCTAGTACATGTAAATACATAGGAATATCATTTTTCTTTAATTTAGCCTTATTCTACATATTGAAATTGCTTGATTTTAGTCAAAAATGTGATATTACGACAATACTTGTCCTCGACTTCGTTGCATGGATATTCTTCATATTGATAGAAGTTGTCTCTCTCATTTAGGATAAGGTATGGTTTTTGGGGAGAAATTATTTTGTTCTCAATTGGAATAGGGTAAATGAAAAATGTATTAAAATTGGTTTTAAGATTGGAAAATATATAAGAAACACAATTTTATTTTTTTTAAAAAGCAACTGAACTTCCAAAAAGATATAATAATTGTAATAATTTTTAAACTGAACTAATTGACTGTGAGGATACAAATTATTTATTTTGATAAGTATAGAATTTAAATTGTCTAGAGGTAAGAATGAAGGATGAACTTTATTTAAATTTAATTTGCCAAGGTTATAGCATTGATAATTTGATTTAAGAGAATTTCAAGTACCAAAAGAGAATTGATAATTATATATAAAGCATTTACGTCATTAATTGATTGCTAGTACTCTTTAATGATTTGTTCAATAGTTACAAGATCAGATTTAACTTGAGAAAGCTTATTATTAGTTTTTGTCACAATTTCTTTTGCTAGGGAAATTTGCTCATTAATTTTGTCTTGAAGGAGATGTTCATTTTTGTTAAGATGATTTAAAATTATCTTTTACCCTCTTCAGCATCTAGTGTACCAAACAACCATTTCGAAACTTTACTTCCTAAATATATCAGACCACGTTTTGATCTTTTATTTAACGCAGTATCATTAAATGTATGATTTAACGTAATAACACTTAATGTAAGATTAATGTGATATAGTAAAGTTTGAGCTTGATTTATTAAGTTTAAAGTGTGATTACCAAGATTTTTCTTAGATATAATAAAATTAAGGTGTTTGTATATAATATTTCTTACATTACTAAATTCCGATATATTTAAATATGATACAAAAGTATGTTTACTTAAAATTAATCTAGTCGGTTTCAAGCCTAAAGGCAAGACTGGGTTAGCAAGTTTCTGAATAGAGGATTCAGAATAGTGGTTAAGTGAGAAAATAAGAAGGACGAGAGAGAGTTTCATCTGAAACAATAGAAAGGGTATTAACATTTTTTACGCCTTTTAAGGTTGTGTTTTGAATATTTTGAAGTATCTGTTTAACTTTGTTAGCTATTTGAGCTACAGGATTTATTTTAGTAAATCGCGGGGCTAATTTGTCTCGAGGTCGTTCTTTATGATAAACATCATCATCTTTGGACACAATTATCGGCTCTTTTCTTAGCTCATTAATTTTCTCTAACTGGTTTTGTTTCTTTTGCTCCATTTTCTCTTTAATTTTATATTTATCTTTGAGTTTTTCCTTATGTTGTTCGACGTACTTTGAAACTATATGTTTTTCTTCAATGTCGAATGGATCTTTTGCATTAAAATGGCCAGTAACAACTTTAAATGGAGTATGTTCTGTTGCGGAATGTATAGAGTTGTTGTAATGGATAAGGGAGTATTTTATGAGATTAGCAAGTGAATCTTTGGGGTATTGTTGAGTTTAAATTCTGATTTGCTCTAGCAGAGTGGAATGAAACCTTTCAATATAACTATTAGAGTTCGGGTTTTTAGGGGTAATATAATGAATTGTTATTTTATGTAACTTGCAGAAATCTGTGAAGTTGTTATTATTGAATTCTATACCATTATCGCAAACTATCATTTCTGGAAGGCCATAATGTGATATAAAACTTTACAAACCATCAAGAATGTTGACAACGTTTATTCCTGGAATATGATAAACTTTTCGGCCAAATTTCGAAAAGGTGTCTATGACTGTTCGGGTTCGACTTATCTTGTTGTTCTGATTGTTTTGTGACGTCAGTTACCTTTGAGGGGCATATCATAGGTTTTGAAGCAATTCTACCAATTTTTTCCTGTATTTGTTGAAGAAAATATTTTTCATCCTCTTTATTTGGAAAATGTAAGTGGTTTACGTCGTTTCTGAGATTAGCTATAAATTCTTCTAAGTCTTCATTCATGAACCATTTTCGAAAGTGAATATAGTATCCACTATTTTCAAATATTTTTTCTTTAGTAAATCTATGCACAGGTGAGTTATCTGACATTTTCACTATCATTTGATGTTTATAGTAATTTAAGGATTTTTCACAATAAGGATATGATAGCAAAGGTGGTTCATTAGACGAATGTACTGTAGTAACATTGTTTTCAAGGAAATCTTGTATTGACATATCAATAACACCAGGTTCATTATTTAGGGAACTTGCTGGAGATGTTGATTCTTTTTTTTGTCATTTATAGTTAAATCCATATCTACTGGCTCTATATTTCTGGACAATGCGTCAGCTACATTATTTTCTTTTCCTTTAATATAGTCAATCTCGTAGTCATACTCAGATAAAAGTAATTTCCATCTGACTAATTTTGAGTTGGGTTCTTTAAGGTCTCCAACCATTTTAAAGGTTTATGGTCTGTTTTTATCTTAAAATGCCTTCCAAATAAGTATGGACGGAAATATTTGACAGACCATATTATGGCAAAGAGTTCTTTCTCGATAACAGAATAATTAATCTCATTGGGGTTTAGGGTTCTGCTAGCATAACAGACATGCTTTCCACCTTGACTTATGACACAGGAGGTTTTAATAGTATTAGATTTAATGACAAAAAAATCAGAAAAATATTTTTTTGCTAAATAGAGATTAAGCAAAGATATATGACTTCCTGAATCTACAAGCAACTTAATTGGTTTTTCAAAACCTAAGATTTTAATATAGAGTAATTTGCGGTTATCTTGAACATTAGTTAAGTATAATTCATTCCAGAGGCTTCTTTGTGAAAATTTTTATTAATTTCAGATTCATCAACAGATTCAAGGACGGGCAAATAATCGATGTTTGATTCATATAGGATCTCTTGAGATTCTTGAGAAAACAGGTCTGAAATATCTGTTGGAATTTGATCAATTTCTGGTTCAGGAGGGATTTCAGAATTATGGAGTTCTTCGAACCGAAATGTGGGTCTAGATTGAGGTGTAAAATAATTTGATCTCTGTTGTTGATAAACATCTTGTTTATTTTCTTGAAAATATTGTGGTCTTACGGTAGTTCTGGTGATTCCAGACATTGGCACTGGTTTTTCAAGAATGGGTTTGTTTGTGGGTTTCCAAACATTTGTTGGAAGTTTAGGTTTTCCAAAAACTTGTTGATTGGTGAAGAATTTTGGTGGAGGCATTGGCGTTGAATTTATAGGAATAGGTTGGTTCGGAAAATTTGTAAAAGTCATTTGATTGTGAAAAGCAATGGGATTAGTTCTAAAATTGGATGATTGATTGTACACTGCAAGCCTTTGAACATTATTAGCATTATTCTGCGATGCTGGAATTCTAAAGCTAGGCGAAGGTAAACTTTGATTGGAGTACTTTTTTCCTTCATTACAAATTGAAATAAAATTTTCCTCTTCGATAACTTTATTCATGGCTGTTTCTAAACAGTCAGGATTTCCAAGTCTAACAGCGGTTTGAATATTAGCAGGGAGATATTTTAAAAGGTAACAAGCACAAGTTTCTCAATATTTTAAATTTGTCCAATTTTAGCTTCTTTTGTCATCATAGAATCATTTTGAATCGCAGAAAAAATTAAACTTCTAGTATATTGACAACGAACTCCAAACTTATAAGCATTTTCTTTAGTGTATGGTTTAAGACTGTGTAATTCATGTAATAAGCAATTAAAAGATCTCTGATCTGAAAAAGATACCTTAAGAACATCTTTAACCTTTAACTACTAGATATTAAGGTAAGAGCTATTCCTTTAAGTTTACCTACTATACCTCTAAAAATAAGTTTTTTAATTGAATCATTTTCATTTTGAAAAGTCAAAAATGTTTCGTCAGAAGTAACAAGAAAATTATTTTGCTCACATGGATCACCATTAAATGTAGGAGTGATATCTAAAAATTGCCTTAACTATTGATAGTTAGTTTCGTTTGGCATGTTTGGCGATGATATACCAAAATTAGATAAGCCATGAGTTAAATTTTCTACTTCAACACTAGTTTGAGAACTTTCACCAAGCTCAAAATTAAAAGCAGTTATTGGATAATCAAAAGGAGACTTTCAGAGCTTTCAGAACTTTCTTATTCAGATTCAGAATCAATTTTTCTTAAATTAGTAATATTTCGTCTATATTTTTTTGTTTTTTCTAGCAATTTTTTTCAAACCTCTAAACTTTAGAAATTATTCATATTTAAGGGTGAGTGGAAAATAAATAAAAATGGGTATCAGAAAACGGAGTTTCTTCTTTCTTCTTGACTTATTGCATTAAGCATCCTGTAGAATATACGGTCATATGGAATGCTGTAAGCTAGTATTTGGATGACAACACCAACACTCTGAACCCTTGATGCGTCTTAAAGGGATATACGGTCCTCTTCTCGATGCACCACACAAAAATAAAAAAATTGCAGACAGTCCAGGCACGTGTTTTATGGTAAAATCGAACTCTTGGAACAATGGTGTTCATCGAGTAAATTTTGCTGAATTTGTTAAGCCAGGTTATAACACGGAAATTAGTTCTTAAAATGAAATATCTATCTTCAAGATAATTTCGGAAACATTTAATTGCCCACATAACACTGAGACATTCCTGCTCGTTTATGTGATATTTAGATGGACGGTGTGAGAATTTGGATGGACCTCAATCCACTGCCATTTATTAGATTTTCTTAGAAGTTGTGTAAGAGGGGCGAGTATGGCTGACGAGTTTGGGACGTATTCACGTAACCAATTGCATACATATGTGGTTTTGTAAAATTTAAGATTTTGGATATGTGTCCTTGCTGAGGAACATTGTTCTCACCGCGAATTATGTGACCTGGGTAATTTAAGTCAGTATGGGCTAACTGACATTTTTCTGCTGATAACCAGCTTTGAGATCGAACAAGGAAAAAATGTTGGTTTGGCTTGGATCTTTGAGAGCACTCTGTATTCTAGGAAGAACTGAGTTCTCGTCTAGGGTGATATTATTGAGTTTACGATAATCTACAGAAAATTTATCCTTCTTACCTTTTCGCTCAACAAAGACGGGAGTCTTCTTTAAGGGTGATTACAGTCGTATGGGGTGAGGGTTTGTGCCAAACTGGTTTCGAAAATGTCGCAATTACATCTATAATACATTACACACTCCCCGTTTAACAAGAAAGAATGCCCTAGCATGTCCTCGCAGAGGATATGAACCACAAGAAGTATACCTGGACCCATATACCTCAATAGTGCAAGTGCATGACCCTAACACATTGGCTTGAGAGCCTTCTGTGGCAACAGATAAGCTTGTCCGTTTGGACACAGAAAGGTGTGCCAGACCCTGTGCGTACCAGAGCTGCTTGGGGCTTAAAAGTTTGATTTTTGTTATATGTTGAATTATTAGGATTTTTAAATTGTTCATTCAGACGTGAATTTGAAGGTGGTTTATTATTAGAACTAATATTCTTAAAACATTAAAGATTATTATTCCCCGGGTTATTTTGAGGTCTGAAGTTGAGTTTCGATTACTCTGCGAATTTTGGTTGTTTAGACTTTGTCTAAACTTTAAGTTATTAGAATTGAAATTTCGGAAATTGCTTGGATTGATATTCGAGTTAGGATTTCTGAAATTATTCGAATTAGAATTTAAATTAAAATTTCTAAAATTGTTTTGATTATTTTGGAATCTAAAATTGGTTAGAATTGGAAACCTGGTTAGAATTTTCTTGTCTCTGGGTGTTGTTTGAATTTTGGAAAATTTCTGCATTGGATTCTTGGGATGGTTTCCTTGACTGGAATTTGGTACCTTTACTCTTAAGTTTTGACTAGGTTTTATCTATGCTGTTTGACTATTGCGTGTATAAGTATGCTTCCTCTCTTCATTAAGTCTTTTTCCAAAGCGGAAGTCAAATTAATTAAGTCAGAAATGCTAGCAAAGACTTGTCCACGGATGCGAGATCTTAGTAGGTAACAATTGAGAAATTAGTAAAGAAATTAATTGTTGTTCGTCGCCGTTCGATTCTAAACGTGCATGTAAGGCATAATTTCTAATAATACATTGCTCAGAGCTTTCAGAGGAATTTTGTTTTTCTCTATACAGTTTGTTACGTACTTTAGATATTTTGTTTAAATAGGGAAATTTAGCTACAAATCTTTCGCAGAATTGCGCCAAGGTTAGTTTTAGATTGGGAAAGGGCTGTGCCCATTTTTGATCAGAATCTTTTAGATGTGTTCTATGGGGGTCTAATTTTTCTTCGGGATCTAATATTTGATTTTCTTTGAAATAAGATCGAAGCTACTTGAGCCAAATATTTAGCCATTTCTAACTGGGCATTTACTATATCGCGATTTTGGAGGTTGACATGACTATTTATATTCTTGGATTGTTATAAGGTTGATCGGAAATTCCCTGCATTCTGTCAATTTCAGTTTGGGGTAATAAAATGTTAGAAGGGCTGTTTTCTAGCTCTGCGCCAGTTGATTGCCTAACTACTTGATGGGTTCGTATCGGATATAGTCAATTTGTTTTTTTACGTGGTTCTTCAATAAGATATCTACGCAAGATTGAAGTTATTTGGGAGTTAGTATATCCTGTACAAGTTTGGAATATTTTTATTTTTTAAATTTGGAAAAATATTTTTTTTTGGCCGCCGTTTTGTTCCGCCATCTTGAATTAGTACCACAGGTACATCATGGATTAAAATTTTCTACAAATAATTTCCTTTTTTACTTAATTTTTACAAACAGTACTTTTTATAATTATATCCAGATCTATTAATAAACAACTTGACGTTTTCTCCGTTTTTCTTTTAATACATATAAAGCAAAATAGGATACAATTAAAATTATGGATAGATATTTTTAAACTCGTTTTTAAATCACCACGGTAAGTGAACGTTTATTATTTTTAATCGATAGCGGTTTGCATCAACCTGGTAAAAGCATGGGCACCTGCACAGTTGTATCCATTTCTCGGATTCGTCGGTGCGTCTTTATAAAGTTCCACCGGACTGAGTTCAACTGAGTAACTGTTTATATTCAATGTCTTTTTAAAGCGCAAAACTTATTAACAAACGTTTTGCGTTAAATAAATTGTTTACAAAATTGTCCTGGGGACAACACAACTTACAAGCAAAATTTAAAAATTTTATTTAATTGTTTTACTAAGTGGCCAAATGGATCTTTTTGAGTTTTTTATTGCTTTTGGTGGAAATTTATTTCCTCGTTTCAACAAAACGTTATAAAAAGGATAACTTCATTAGGGAGCTTATCCAGTAATTCTGTTGATTTTTAATGACATCAATTACACGTCAGCTGTTTGGATTTGGCAAACATTTTATAAGTCCAACAGCTTACTTTTTTTCGTGTAGTTATTATCAAAAGAATTTTACAAACGAAAGACATTAACTGTTACTCAGTGTTCGACTAATATGTGTATAGTCGTTTTATGTTTTAATTTGTAGAGGCCTTCTAGTTATAAACTTGATGACCCTAAGGTCGAAACACGTGTCGCAAAACAAATTTTGGAGTAAAACACTGTATATATCTGACTGAGACCGAGACTAGTTTATTCTTTTCTTTAATATCATTTTATTTTAATTAGGTCTCTTAGAGAAATATGGACGATTTCTTTGAATTTTATAAACACTAGAAAAATCTTATTTCACCGCGGCGTACCACGCGTCTCGAAAATGTTAGTTCACAAAATGATTTAAAAATATGGCACTTACAAAATACTACAAATACATGCACATTATTTACCAACCACCAGTAAAACAAAATTTAAACATTCAATATTTAAAAATAATTTGCACGGGATTCTAATGCACTTACTCCAGACAAGCTTCTACTATTAAAAGAACTCGTAAGTTTCAGTAGCTTTGCGAGCCAATTAGTCTGATAGAATAAGTTTAGAAGCGTATTTTCGAAGCTACAAGTCCTAATATAGAAAACATTCAGTACCTGCAATTAAAATATCAAGTTTTATCTGATCAACAAATTAGGAACATCTACTTATTAAGGAAAGAAACTTTAAAGTCACAATTTGGCCTGTCTCGAATCAGAACTTCGACATAGTTAACGTAAATTAATTTAAAAGTTTTTAAAAATTGTTATCGACCATTAAAATACATTCCTGTTAGCTTAAAGCAAAATATTTGTGATTTAAAATAATAATCACTTGAGATATGTTTTAGTTTAAAAGTGAAAAATATAATCGCAGTTTAATTGGAAAAAATGTTCAAGTCACAATTAGAGAACAAAATTAGTTTAAGTTTAAAAAACGTTTAGCAAATATTATTTAGAAAAAGCAAAATATGTTTAAGCAGATCAATAAATAAAATGGTCGCGAACTTGTAAAGACTTTATGAGATAACACTATGTTTGCCGATAAAATGTGGAATCATATTAGTTCATTTAAAAATTGTTAAAAAATATTGCACAAAATAACAAGCAAGTTACAAGAATATTTTAATGGTCATGAAAGTAAGCTAAATGTTTATAAATAAAATTTAAACTTTTAGAAATATAAGTTCACTGATTAAAAAATAATAGTTTAAGGCCAAAAAGTAAAAGTTCGGAAATTTCTCAAACACTTCAAAGAGGAATTAAAAGCACTGCCTAAACATTTTAAAACACTTGCAAAAAATTCGGCAAAATGGGTAACCAAAGTAGGGTTAAATAAAAGAAAATGTTAGGTAACTTTCGAATGCGCGAGGTAGACTTTGGCACATACCTGGATAGCCTTTACGCGAAAATTTAAATTCCCACTTCAAACTTCTTTTGTTTTTCTGATTACCCCTGCAGACTGTGTGTATACATGGTTACTATGACTCACATTGGCAAACCCACGGACTAGTTCCTACTTTAGAGTAGCGTGCTAGACAATATTTCAGAAACAAGTCCCGGCGAGCAGCCCGGTGAAGGAAAATTCTTTATCGATGGCTTTGGTCATATACGTGTTAACAGGACGACTTCATTCAACTAACTAATTCTGTGGCCAAAAAATGCGTCAGTTTTGTTAACTTTCCAAGTACCGGCCTATTTTTGCACATTTGGACCAATCAGAGCAAAGTCGGATTTTCGGGGCTCTCTGAATTTGGCCAGTCTTGATCGCAGACACGTAAAAGTAGCAGCAAAAATTTAGGCTCCCGAAAAATTAGTTTCTATTTTTTTCTTATTTTATTTTGTTGTTTTATCCACTTGCAATTATGTTTCCCGTATTCTACATCAGAAAATCTATGCCTTTGATTTTTTCTGAATTTTTTTCGTAAAATTGATTTTCTAAATTCTGTTAAAAATCACCTGGTCTATTTAGTCTATGGATAATAGTATTATTTAATCTTGTTTTACGTATAATTTATGTGGGCACCATCGATGTATTCTTAAAGCGTTTATTTTGTCGCGAACGGAGTTTTTTCAGTGAGAAAATTAATTCGGCCAAAATCAGGTTTTCTATTAAGAATTTGAAAAAATGTTATTCTAGATGAAAGATAGCATTTATTTTTCCTTTTTTTTATACAAAAATGAAAAATTAAAGTTGTCCGAAAAGGTCATGCTAGGAGTCAAAATGAGGTTTAGGTCTTTCGGTTTGGAGTTTGATCGATTATCGATATTAGTTTCGGTCTTATAAAGGATTTTAAATTAAGGTCAAAATGGGCCTGTCTTGGGCCGTACAAATTTTTTATCTGATTGATATTCGGAGCGAATTTTGAAAATATCTCCATAAACAAAAATTTTCGTTTTTTGAGATACCCCTATTTTGGGGTATATCGTATCGCCCTGTAAATGAGCCTCTAAATTGTTGAAATGAGGTTTTTTAGTATCACCTGTTATTCTCGCACCTGAATATAAACAATGAACTCATAATTTTTCGGCTGGCTTATATTTTATCCATTTATTGTTGTAGTGTTTTGAAAAAATTCGATTCAACTTGAGTCTCGTTTATTTGCCTGAAGGGCTGGATAAATTGTTTATTGGACTTAACTTTATTTATTTCGATATAGGCGAGATATTTCTGCGCTAGTTGAAAAATGTAATTCGGCCGTGCATTTAAGACTCGACGTATTATTTCTTACGTGTGAAAGGCTAGGAAAAATGGTTCTTGACGCCTACTAAGTTATTAGGCTGAATTTTCGTGTTTTTCAGAATTATGTGGACAACATTAGATTAAGGTCTTTTAGTGTTTTTTTTTTATTGTTATTAGAAGTTATTTAGCATTAGTTTTACAAATGGGACTGAAAGGATTTTATAATAATGTTTTATTAACTGGAGCGATTTCCTTGTGGGTTTTTTATGTTAGAAAATACGATTTCACGAAGCAATCCTGTATGTGGCTCTTCTTATATTCCAGTTCCAGAGTTCCGGGGTAGCTTGATCAATATTTAGAATGAAGATGACTTCTGTTTTGCATATGCCGATGTACCAGCAGGATGAAAACCTTTAGGTGATCCTAGGAAAACGTCATTGTACCCAGTTTTATGTTCTTTATAGAGTTGAAACATTCTTTAGACATGGTGTATTTGTAAATGAGATTGTAGTGTCGTAATATCAAGATTTAAAAACAGCAAAAACATTTTTCTATCTAAATACACGTAATACCGTATGTCAGTCCGGCCGAATCCACATCTTTGAGACACACAAATCTCTAGGTCAGTGGAACGCCGCGATTAAAAGTGAAACAATTTTGTTAAAAGGCAATAACCAATCCGACGGACCACCAAGCTACACTTTTCGAGACAGGCAAACGAGAGCGTCGGTATAAAATAAAACTTAATTAATTAATTAATAATACTTCCTATCAATCTAGAACAATAAAAATTTGGGAAACTCATAATTTTCCATGTCCTTTGAGCCAACGGTATTTCAAAATTCGAATTGCTTCACTTATTTTCAAAATTGCTCAAAATTTTCAAAAATGATCTAAAAAATTTTTCAAAATTCTAATCACGTATTCAAAAAGCCACCAAGCATTCATTGTTGCAAAAGAATCATCAAAATTTGTTCACACACAAAAAAGTTATTTAAAAAAAATTTCATGATTTGACAAAAAAAGACAGATTTTAGCAATGCAAAATCTCATACTTAGATTCTAACTTTTTCCTTTGTAATTAGCCAAGGGTCGTAAAGGAAATTTAAAAGGTACTAATAACAACCCCTTTTCCTGAAAATTCCATCCCGATTGATTAATTCTCGAAGGAATTATCAATAAAAGAAATTTGGAATTTTTAGAATCAAAAATAAAAAAGTTGAAAATCAGATTTTGGGACTTCGTCTCAACAAAAAAGTGAGCAACCAAAAAATGCTCCGATTCATTTAAAACAAAAACTAATAGAAAGCTAATTGAAAAGTAAGACTTTAGTAAGGAATAAACCTTCATAAAATAACAACTCGAAACTGGGAAAATCGGCTACGGAAGATTTTCACCACGTGAAAATAAAAGATGTAATTTCAAAACCCTTTGGAGGAAAAATCTCAAACTAACAGGACACAGTGTCGCAAGCATCTTCATGGTGTCTATGCTAAAAAGAATGCCAAAATAATTTTTTCAACAGAAAAGAAAAATTCTCAGGAAATTCTGCAATTTGGTAGAAATGCAGAATAAATGATAAAGATTACTAGAAAAATACATTTTGCCAAAAGTAATAAAAAACAGGGCTCCTACAGGAGTTTGAAACTTTGTAGGAGATGTGAACAGTATCAAATAACAGGACCGACTGAGCAAAAAGTAATCCCCCTAATCTCCGGTTAAAGTAGATATTTGTGCGTTTAATAAAGTCCCTATTAGTGATACAGCCGAAGCCAACTAGAGGAACATTGCGCTGTAATTTCTATTGTTGGATACGCCGGGTCTTAATTTCAAAAGGTTTGATTGCACCAAGGTTCCGAGTAGGGCCCAGATTGTGAATATCGTCCCAGGAGATTAGATCTGGTTCTCCTGATCTATCTTTAAGGGGGTATCCGGAAGAACAGGTGAGCCAGTGGTCTCTCTTTTTCTCAATAAGCGTTCTTCAAGCCTAGTTCACCTTCTCCAGATACTAGATTTCAAGTCTAAGTTTACCCAAACAGTGTTCAACAAGTGTTACATTTATGTATTTGTTCTCAAAGTTCTTTTGGCGTAGTTATCACTAAATTTTTTATTTACTTATTGACTTTTTAAATTTTGTACATTTTACTTAATTGGTTTTTAAATATTTTGCTGTTTTTGAAAATTATATCTGATCTTTAAATACTTGATTTGACATATATCTGATTTGTGTTTTTACATATTTTGATTTTACTGATTTGTGACAAATTGTAAAACTGAATTTTGATTTTTGAAAATTTGATTTTGGAAAATACTTAGGTTAGTTTACTGGTGAGTGAAACCTTACTCTTATATTTTGATATTTGATATTTTGATAATTGTGGTCTACCCTATATTTTTGATTTTTGTGATTTTGATAATTGGATTTTCTCGTTTGAGCGATAACTTGTATTTTGTAATATTTAAATATTTGATTATTCTAATAATAAACATTGATTTTTTGTAAGTTAGATTTAGGGCTTTAGTTTTAGTACGCTTGGGAAATCCGTTCTCAACTAAACTTAGACTATCCCCTGAGATCTACTGGTATGACAGCTGATCTCCTGAGTGAGAAGGGTTGTTTGTCTTGAGGACACTTAAAACAACAGTGTCAATTTGATTTTTTGAATTTTGAATACCGACTGTATATTTTATATTTATTTACTATCATAAACTTTCTTAATTTATAACATTTTCTATAAATATTTTAAATCGTTGTTAATTTTTTTTATTTGATTTTGCGCGTATCTGTCTTAAGCGGCGTGATTTGGGTGAATTGGATAATTTGAATAATATTTCAGATTTTTGATTTTTGCACTTAGCATTTTTTGCATTTTGAATTTTGAATTCCTAGTTAAAAATTTTTATACAGTTTTTCTATAAAACATAAAAAAAATTCACTAATTAATTTTCCAGTTAGTTCTAGTAGTTAAGATTTTCTATTGTAGAAAATTTTGAATCTGCAAATTTTTGGACAGTTGCCTCGTTAGTTAAATACGAGTGATTAACTAACCTTCGAAAAACTTGTTTAAACTTTTGAAAAACTTTAAAATGAGTTAGACTTTCATTCTCGTACATAGTAAAGTATGAAAGTGTTGAATACTAAAAGTGACAATGCCAATTAATTGAATCATTTGAACTATCTTAGTCACGGTGAATGGACCTTCACAAGGTTTTTTGATCATAGTTGGTTAATGTCTTAAATAAATAAATCATTAAGGTTTTTGAAAATGTTTTGTAAACTAGGCTAAGGGTTAGAACATCCACCCGGTAGCGTTTCATGTTTTAAGAACTGACTTTGACTAACCGTGCGACTAAATTTGCCGTTGCTCCCTAAAAGTTTTTGCCCAATTTATTTGGAGTTTGTTTAATATAAATCAACAAACAACATACCGTGGCCACATCAACTTCTGAGGTAGTTCCCACGCAGGATATGTTTGATAAGTCTCAGCCCAGCAACCCTGTCCCCCTGAAGGACTAACATTTTTCACTGGCGAGGGGAACAAACACTCCCTAATTCCTCGGGTGAGTGATGGGCGCTCGCCAAGCATCTCAAACTTGTCACCTAAAATATTCCCAGCTATCATAACAACCCTGACACTGTTGCCTAAAATCGGTTAACTAAAGATTAGTTAATAAAGATCGAAAGGTTCTATTTAATTTATTGTATTATCATTTATCCTAAAACCTGAAAATTAAATACCTTTCCCCTTAAGGATGCGGCGATTGCAACATTTGTGCTCACGACTGCCCGTCGGCGTGGGAGTGGGTCAATTTTGACCAGGGTGCCACTAGTTTGTATCGCAACTTAAAATAGAAGATCCTTAGAGTACAGAAGATCCTCAGAAGGGCTCAGATAAAAAAAATATAACGAAACAAAATGTTTGGTTGAGTCACTGCCAAGGTAAGTAAAACACATAGAGTTCGATTAAACACAAAAGTGTGTTTAATACAATAAATTTTTTTGAGAACACAATTGTTTAACAATTCCGATATGGGTATCCAGCTACTGGTTACAAAGATTTGTTATTTTGTTTTTAAATTAATGATTAAATTGTATAAAAAAATTAAGATAATGCCTAGCATGTCATAACAAGGCTTAATGGAGTCACTGAATAAGAAATAAAAATGAAAATGTTAAAGTTATAATAATTAATTTAAAAGAACACCATTATTACCCGGGTATAGCATACTCAGCCAAAAATATGTTATGTGAAAAAAAGAAAGTATTATGTAATATTGTTCTGGCCGTGTACCATGGTATACGTGGAAGAACTCATACTCATATGAGTAGTGCTACCTGAGTTTTAGAATATAATACTTTTAAATATAATCAGCACCATCTACTCATATACTACCGAACAAGTAAATCCTTAAAAAGTGTAGTTATACAATTACTGCAAACCGCAAGAAAAAGTAATTTTAAACTAGATTTCACTTATATGTGCACATATTAAGAGTCCAAATCACCACCGCACTACAAGAAGCAACGTCCAGTCGGTGTAGAGGTCTAGTAGGCTTGCCCAAAATCAAAGGAAGACTCTTAAAGTGGTACAATACCCCAAACGTTCATGGGTAGCCCCAAAAAAAAACCCTAAGAAGAAGGAAAAACTATTCTTAGTACAACGTACTAATGCAAAAATATCCAATTCACACCCTCTTTTTAGTTATAAATTCATAATAACAAAACTGACAGAATTGTGCATTACAAATTAAACAAAAGAATTAATTCTGCACTATTACACTACCGAAATTCTATAGCTTGAACAATTGATTAAGATAAGCTGCCCTAATTTATTTATCAAATTGGTAATATTTAAATTTTCTACTTCAAAAGCAAAATTAGCAATTAATTAGTGGTATGCCAATTAAATTATCCTTAAGAAAAATTACCATTGTTATTATTTAGATAGGCAGACATTGTAAGATTGACAAAATGGCGAATTTGGCCCCAAATTATTGAACTCACGAAGGGTATCTTATTTCGGTCAGTATAAAAGCATAAAATACTTATTTATTTACATAAAATTATCAATAAAATAAATATAAAACCCAATAACTAGATTGAATATAATTATATAATTAAATAATCTTGAGCCCAAAATAAACAATGCCTGCGGCATATTTATTTTCTTAAAGAAAAACAGCCATTTTTACCTTCTATAACACGACCCCTAATTTATAAAAAATAATTACATGATGTTGGTGGGTTCTTTTACTTAGCGACCAATTCCCCTTAGACTCACTCCAGGACCACGTGGAATTATTCTGAAGACTATCCGACTGTAGCTACCCTACTCCAAGACCAACAATGCTACAGAAGCCAAAATCTATGTAAGGCAGCTATTACAGAGTTCACAGTTATATAATCCCTTTACAGGGGTAAAACTAACTTCACATAAAAATCACATTCACTTTTTCTGGAGGTTTTCGGGGAAAACTAAAGATATTTCAACACGAGGATCGAAGTAGAAAAATCGCCTTTTCGTCTAATAAATTCATATTAGGATTGCTATGGCATTATGGCGATTTTCTGCTTATTATATTTTAAGATATTCCATTTAATTATTAATCACTAGCTGTTTTGGGTCCGTGATTAATAATTAAGTTTATTCACCCGCCGCCAGAGCACAGTTCGATAGACGTCAAAATGTTAACGAAAACAAAACATTACAGTGAATCAGTTTCTCAAAAACAAATGTTACCTACGAAATCCATAAAGAATTACAGTGAAAACAGCGAAAATACCTTCTATTAACCGGTTTAATAGTATAGCTAAAAATGTGTGAGAAAGTTATGTAAAATTCAATCATGTTGATAACCAGTGTGCCCCAATGTAATTATGTGTGTATAGTTCATGTATCTCTGAACAACCTTTTGTGTAAGATGGCATACTAGTGTAGTGATTCCCTGAAAATATAACATATGGAAATACCTGAATAATTGTAAACAGGAAGACCCGGACAGTACATTTCATAGCGAAGGAAACCTTAAATGTGTATTTAGTCTGGCATACCAGACATTAGAGTAAGATATGTAATTCTAAAATCACTTAAATAAGCCCCATTTTGTGATATAATTAAGAAAAATTGTTGTAACTTAACTTATATGAAAGAATAGACTTGTTTACCTGTAACACACATTGTGTTCGTGAATAAATACATACCCCAGCGTTCTCAAAAGTATAGACATTATATATTATACAATTATCTGGTATTAGCAATGTTACTTCTCATTTTAAAACCGTACTTTACCTCTCTGCAGTAATATACCAAAACTAACAAGCGATAAGGTAGTCGAGGACAGGTGTTGGACTAAGTTAAATTTAACTTTATGAAATACTGGCTCGAATTAATTTCACTTATTATGTTACATGTGTCTAGAACTAACATAGCATGTAACAATTTTCCCCTTTTATCAAAAAAAAAATCCAATAACATTCCCAGAAATAAAGAACCACATTTTTCTATTTTGTTTCCTAAACACCTACCATCCGAAAATAGGTTGCTCTAATAAAATAAAGAAAAAACTGAGGTCAAATATGTGTCATAGAGAGGTAAATTCGTGTAATCGACTTATTACTATCACTAATACTAGGAAAACAAAAGAATCCGATCCGAGAGAAACTCCGACGCTCGCCCGCAAAGGCACAGTCAAATGACAAAATAACTTAAAAAGAAAGAAACTACTAACCAATAACAAGTAGTAAAAGAGGATATTTCTAAGCTCTACCTCATAAAAGAGAATGAGTTTTAGCGCTCACCACGCTAAAAAAAATATCAGCAATTTTATTGCTTAACAACATGCAGCTAAAAAAACTGAAATAGGTTGTTCCGAGTAATGTTACTGCTACCAATCTGTCGTCACGTATAGGCTGATCGGAGCTCAGGCCGTACACAGTAGCGAGGCCCTCGGGCCTAGACTGCTCTAACACAGATTTTACGTAGGAGTCACACCTCCACCCCCCATGCCGACTCTTCCAATCAGTGTTCTTCCCCGGACCACCAAAGATCTTGCGAAGAACGTTGTGACGGCACCTGACAGCACCCACCAAAACTCAGTCTTTTATATATTATGGAAAAAAACTGTATTCCTAAATATATCTATGCTTGACATCAATCTAGGACAAGTAACAAAAATCACTATACTATTCCTCAAACCTTGTCGCATCTTTCAAGTCCTTGATGCTCCATACTTCTTTAAATTTACCAGACTCGTCTTGCAGTTCATAAGTCAACGGAGATACACGTTTGCGGATTGTGAACGGATCAAGGTACTCTGGTGTTAATTTCTTGGCGAAATATTTGTTGGCGTCTGACTGAACGTAATTTTTACGATAAATAACCTGATTGGGAAGATATTTCACTTAACGACATTGAAGGTTATAGCGCTCAACACTCTTCTTTCCTGCGGCTTCCAACCTGCGTTTAACATCTGCGAACACTTCCTTCATCGGCTCACTACGCACATCAGTGTTCATCTGCTCATTAACCTTTGGGACATTTTTCCTCTTATACTCATCACCAGACAAAATCATACGTCTACCAAAATTGACATAGTAAGGACTGACCTTAGTAGTCTCGTGTGCAGATGTTCGAAGGGCATAAGCCATCTTGTCAATATTAAGATCCCAATCACGATGGTTATCAAACTGATACATGCGTAACATTGTCTTTAAAGTTCGATTGACTCTTTCAGTAGGGTTAGCGTGTGGATGATAATTTCCATTAAATTTCAATGGAACTTTATATCTTTCAGCCTGTGCTAAAAATGCTCTTCCCCGATATTGCGGGCCGTTATCTGTTAAAATAGTGGAAAGTACGCCAAATAATAAGAAAACTTCTTCAGCTTCAGAGCCTTACGGAGAGGACAAAGTAGAGAGAACTTACTAAGATAATCGATGACTACTAACAGAAAAGTATTTCCTTGTTTCGACCTAGGTAAAGGTCCAAGAAGATAGGTAGAAATTACTTCCCAAGGACAATAAACCTAGAAATATCACTTTTTAATTTAGGCCAGTAGAACTTTTCAGCAATTCTAGAATAGGTTTTGTAGACTCCCATATGATCAGATGTTGGAGGTCCATGAGATTCTGCAATTAGAGTAGCCCTGTTTTTCTTCGGAACTACCACCTTCCAGTTTTCCACCTCAGAACTTAACTCAGGATAGCAACACTTAACAAATTTGAACAACTTACCGTTTCTCTCTCCAACCGGATTTGATCTAACCTTTTCGACCATTCTAAGGTACCATTTGTCTTTAATGGATGTTAAATCTACACCTACAGAGTCCAATTTAGGTACAGCTTCGAACAGCATATAGGGAACAACGTGTTCCTTGTCGTTTCTATGAATTAATTTAAAATCGTACTGTTGGAGTTGCCCTTGCCATCTCGCTAATCTTTCAGTTGATTGAGTGATGTTTTGCAGACATACCAGAGAATAGTGATCCGTGATCACCGTAAATGGAACAAGGTCCAAATAGGGACGCAATTTATTGACTGGCCATAACACAACCAAACACTCTCTTTCAACTGTGGAATAATTTTGTTCCTGTTCATTCAAACTGCGACTAAGGTAACTAATGACCCGTTCCTTTCCATCTGACTGAATCTGTACTAAAACTGCACCAATTCCATACATAAAATTATCTGCCTGTGCTACAAAAGTTAACGAGTAGTTTGGACAACTCAGAACAAGTGCTTGCACTAAACACTCCTTGATCTTTCTAGAGGCTGTCTCACACTCTTGTGTCCATTTAAATTGACGAGATTTCCGCAATAACGAGGTAATTGGAGCTATAATGGAAGAAAAATCTTCAATAAACCTGCGGACCAAGAAAAAGTTCCCACTATATGCCTCACTTCCGTAACAGTCCATGGTGCCTTTACTTCTAACATCGCTCGAACTTTATCAAGATCAACATGTAAACCATTTCTATCAACAACATAAGCTAAATATTTCATTTGAGGTTTACAAAATTGACATTTCTCTCTTACTCATTGTAAGGTTGGCTCCTTGAGGTCTCTTAAACACCTCCTCCACCACCTAAAGATGTGTCTCGAAGTCCGAACTCACAATGACAATATCGTCCAAATATACAAAGACGTGTGGCTCTAAATCTGCTCCCAGAATATTATCGATCAGGCGTTGCCAAGTTGTAAGCGCATTGTGAAGTCCAAAAGGAAGACGCTTGAACTGAAAAAGTCCTCTATTCGGTACCGTAAATGCAGCATATAGTCTCGAAGATTCTGCAACAGGTACTTGCCAGTAAGCAGACTTGATATTCATGCTAGAATCTAGTGTATCACTAATTTGATAAAGGATAGCTATCTCCCACAGTGACAGCATTAAGTTTCCCGAAATCAACACAAAGCCTTATATTGGAGTCTTTTTTTCTTGACCATGACAATGGGTGACGACTAAGGACTTATCGATGGTTCAATTCCTCCAAGTTTCATCAAGTTCACTATCGATCAATTTCTGCATAACTGGTGAAACACGATAGTACCTTTGCTTGATAGGTCTGGCTTTTGTTTTAATAACATGTTCTGCTTAACAGGTACACCATAGTTCATCTCCCATCAACGCAAAGTTTCTATCCAGCAGCTCAGTTAAAAGACTCTCTTCGTATGGAGTTAAAACCGTTCCATCTGATACATCCAATGTATTAATTTCTGGAAGATCTGAAAAACACCATTCGTTATGTATAAGATCTGGTACTACTCTCATAGAACGCCAAAAACCTGCACCTAAGTATGCGGTAAATCTGGAA
This sequence comes from Kuschelorhynchus macadamiae, assembly GCA_030620095.1. NCBI lineage: Eukaryota > Metazoa > Arthropoda > Insecta > Coleoptera > Curculionidae > Kuschelorhynchus > Kuschelorhynchus macadamiae. The sequence continues at coordinate 349,849 of JAUTXW010003629.1, forward strand.
CAACAATAGCCTTAATTAAACGAAGACGATCTCTTATCTTCATCGATACTTCACAAACACCAATACTTTGGCAACGTTGACCATTAGCCACTTTACAAGATGGAGTCTGTGTTCTGTCCAGTTTAGGGTCCAAATTTTTCAGTGAAGTCCAACCATGACCTCCAAGAATAGTTCGCGATGCACCAAAGTCCAGAAGTCCAAGAATTTCCTTGCCCAAAATATCCACTCTGAGATAAAGCCTCTCATCGTTCTGCGCATGCTCTAGCACAAAATCGAGAATCGGTCTCATTTTATCATTATCTGCGCTCACTAAATCAAGATGGCGATCTAGGAGCGCCTTTGGGCGTTTCCCGACGGCCTACTACAATTAGAACAACTCTGGACTGTGACCTCCTTTTTTTTTGCATTGGAATCAGTATTTTGGTTTAGGTAAAGCACATCCTATAGCTCGATGACCAGGTTTCTTACAACGGAAACAGACAACTTCATGCTTCCCAAAACAGTATCCTTCAAATCCTTAGATTCATCAGTGACCCTTAAAGTAGCCACGTCAAGTTCATCTACAACATATGCCAAGTCCGGTTCCAACGTTTAGAAGGCTGAACGTAACTTTCCACAGATTCATGTCTCTCTTCTAAACGTCTACATATCGAACGTAATTGGCCAACTGAGGTAATATCCACTAAACCTAACTGACTCTGGTAAAACGGAGCTAAGTTCTTCACCAAAATTTTCAATTTTGCCTGTTCAGAGATAGGACAAGTAAGTCTCTTAAAATAACCTGCCATCACAGCTAAGTAAGTACAAATACTTTCGTCTGGTCCTTGCGTTCGTCTGCGAATCTCTTCAAACAGCTTTTCCTTGTAGTTACAAGGTTGAAATTCTTCACGTAAAAGGTCAACAAACTTATCCCAGGAAGTTACGTCTCTTCGATAGGCCAGATAAAATTAATAAGCCTTGCCATCGAATAAATCTATTCCGGACTCCAGCAGAACGTCTTTAGGTACATGTCTGGCTGTTCGGAGCTCTTCACATTTTTCCAAAAATGCGCTTGGAGACAGTCCTTTCTTATTTCCGGATAACTTCAAATTCCATTTGCTTGGATGAACAAACCTAGTGACGGTTGTTGCAGAGTGTCTTATAGGAGAAGAGTTAGCTGCTGTAGTCAAATTGGCATTAAGGTTATCTTCGCTTTCATCCAAGCTGTCTTCAGAAACAGCTTGCTGTGCTCGAGATTCACTTTCTTCCAGTTCCACAAGATTTAAACCGTGCAATTGTTTGCTGTTTCTCACTTTTAACTGTACGATCGTCCAACCTGTTCAACAAAGTGAGTGCCATAGCGAGTGCCTCAGATTTCTCCCTAGCCTTTTCTGCGGCAGCGCCAGGTTCCATGTGATCTAAACGATTTAGCACATGACAGAGCTTAGTTTGCAATTTCTGGTATTCACCGCTTTTGTTGCACAGCCCTTGGCAGGCGATGTCTCATCTCTTCGCAGTTCCCTACAGAAGTTCCTCGAATAGCAAGCTCATAGGTAAGCTCATCCTGGGCCAGTCGAATGATATGAAGTTTGCGTGACATAATGAAACAATATTAAAACCACGTATCACTTGTTAATGCAACGCACTTTGCACTATATACACTTAAATCACCATTCACTAACCACACAAATAGAAACTGCAGAACGCAATTCAATTTGGACGCAAAATAAAAATTTCTAAATCATAAACAGTATTTAAGTATAGTTCAAGCAACGAGTAAGTAATATATAAGTATTTAAATAAGATTAACAGTATTATACTTTAACTTGGATCTTAACCAAACATACAAAAATTAAAGTTATCTTATAGAACAAAACAAATTTTGTGAAAATATTCAGTGAAAATATTTGGAAAATGTAAAAGCTATTTCAGAAATAATGTTCTCGAACGAGGTCGATTGTATTCGAAAAATTTTTAAAAGTGGGCGGAGTCACAGTTTTGTTTTGGTGTCTGTCCCCTGCAGGGACGCTGTGCTCCATTTCGTCTTCGTCAAATAATGAATACAAGCTACCTGCCTGTTGTCCTGTAGTTTTCTTATTTTTTTCTTAGTACGGACCTGCGGTCCAATTTTACTTTTTGTCTAGTATTGTCGTCGCCTTCGCAGATGGAAGCGAGGTCGACGTTTGATTCCCCACCCTGACTCTGTCGAGTAGGAGAGAAATCCAATTCAAATAAAGAGTGTTGATAAGTTTTCTTTTTATATGGTTTCCTAATTTCTAACGAACTATCGTCAAATATTGTTTGCAAAGTTTCGCGCTGATGGTTATTATCAAGCAACATTGTGGAATTAGGAATTGTTAATTTGTTAAATTCATCATTTGAATTTAATTTATGATTTATGAACGAAGAATCCATTTGGTATTCTCGTCCTCGGGGCACCTCCATGGAGATGTCCTCCATGTAGGTAGCACCGGCGAAGGTGTCTACTAGATATGTCTTGAAAGAGTTTTCGTGGTTGTCAATGTAATCAGGGGCATTTAGTGACAAGCTTGACAAGCTTGTCAGGCACCCACCACTCACCTGGGGAATTTTGGAATGTTCGTTCCCCTCGCCAAGAATAAGAGTGAGCGATTGCTCAATAAGGGAGAAGGTGTTGCTGGGCGAATGGAAAACTGCACTACCTTTCTTGGGAACCACGCCAGATGTTAGGGTGGCCATCGGTAGTCAGTTGAAAAAATTTAGTTTGTTAAAATTCAAAGTCCGGCCCTGCCGAACAAACAAATTAGGGAGCAACGGGAGTCAGTCGGGGGAAAGTCACTTAAAACTAAAGTAACGTAACCCGAGTGGAGTCCTATCCCTAAATCTAAATTTATTTACAAAAATCTTATGGATTTATTTACTTATAAACTCCTGCAATTATGGCCTTAGCTGTGTGTAGGCTTTTCTAAGTCCGTACACCACTAAATAATTTCACCTTTCGATTTTAAGTCGAAACGGTTCAAGAAAGCACTACGCACTGTCACTGTTAGTGTTCGTGTAGATACTTTGTCACTTTAAGTTTATTGTTTATAATTTATTGTTTATAGTTTATTCAAAGTTGAGATTTTTACAAAGTTCGCTCAACAGTCTTTTGCCTCACAAATAGTTATTGACCACAACTACTAGAACTGCCTTATTGCTCACTTTTTAATACTCAAGTCAAAATCAAAATGAGAATAACAAATCTCTCGTATTTGCTATATTGTTTATGACAATCAAAAGTTAAACACTGTGACTGCTCAGTAAAGTCTTTCAGTAACAACTTTAGAATCAAAATACAATATTACTTAGCCAAATCGAAATAACTAAGTGAATATCTTTTTTATTTATTTACAATAAAAATTAAGTCTTTTTTGTTATTAATAATGAAGTCAAATCAGATAAAATTATTAGTATTATTTAAATGCTGGCAAAGCTATTTCAAAATCAAAATCAAAATTGATAATGTCAAAACAAAAATTTCAAAAATTAAAACTCAAAAAGATATTCTTTTCAAGCTTGCCAAATTTCCCTAATCTAATAGGCCACCCGGGTTACGCCGCTTGGGATATTAGACGCGTAAATGTTTATAATGTATTTATATTTATAATAAAAATTAAAATTAATATTTGTCAAAGTTATAATTTATGATAGTTATTTATATATACAAAAATCACAAATATATATATATATATATAAATCAAATCAAAATAAAATGCACGGTTTTGCTAATTGTTCCTTAGAATAAACAATCCTCTACACTTAAGAGAGATTGAGATCTTCAGGAACTGACGTGCTATGTCTCTGGAGGGATTGTTAAAGTTTTTTAAGAGATCGGATTCACCAAGCGTACTTAATAGCTAGGATCCTATCGAACCTATACAAGATCAAGTAATTATTATTTACACAATTTGTTTAAACAATTAAGTTTATGTTAATCAGAGAATATCAAATTCGGTACAGTCAAAATCAGTATTTTTACAAAAATGTGATTCGCCCAATTAAGGGTAGATCATAAAATACAAATCAAATAATAATCAGATAATGTCACAAGATAATAAAATATTATGCAGTCAAAATCGGTTATGTTTTAAAATCACAAAAGTTATTAACAATTATGAGTGAGCAATTCGTTAAAAACCAGTTATAAAAATGTTAGTTAAATTTTTCCAAAAAATAACCAAATGGTAAACAGGTTTGCGTTACAATTTAGTGATACTTATTTGCCAGAAGTACAATTAAAAACTTCTTTACACTTGAACACTAGTTAGAATTGAGCCTTTGGTACTTAGAAAGGAAACTTGATATGGAGAAACTGAGCTTGGAGAACGCTTAGAAAAAAGGAGACCAGCGCCACAGCTTACCTAGTTTTTCTACACGCAATTTAGACAGCCAGTATATTTTCTTCCAGATGCCTCCTACTAGGACATAAATTAGGAGAACCAGATTTAATTCCCGAGGACGATCTTCACAGTCTAAGTTCTACTAAGAACCTTAGTGCAAGGGAACTTTTCGAGACAAAGACCCGGCGCAAGGAGGGCAATTATTAAATTTCTATGTCACTCACGATTGTTACGCGTATTACTTGTCGAAAGGCTGAGAACGAATGCTTTTTTGATCAAGTTTCTGGCCATATTTATATTACTCGAATGCATACGTCACGGTGACTCCCTTTTGCACGCTCTAGACCAATCCTGATCATTCTGGGCGGAGTCCCGTGAACGAAACTGACGATTTTTCTGTTCACTTTCGGGCCAGAATTTTCAGAGGCAACATCTCCCGGGAAACTTTGAAGTCCCGTGCCGTGGGATCGTTATTTTTGAGATTTTTCCTGGTTTTGGATTTTTCCCATGAATAGTATTACTTAATACGTATTCTAGCCAACTTTCATTAATTTACCACAACTTTTATTTTTTCAAAAATAAAAAATTCGAATAGCTTTCAAAGTTTGTTAAACGATTGTTCTTTATGTATTATTTAAGCCTGTAAAAAATTAGATTTTTCCTACTGGCAGTTTGCGAGATTTTGGAATTTTTCACCAGGACCTGGTGCTGTCCTTCCAAAGTCGATTTCCTGGTTTTCTGTTGATTATTTCGAAAAATGTTTTATTAGGTAAAAAGTTTCTTTTTATTAGGGCTTTCATCCTGCGAAGGTCCTAAGTCGATATCTTGAAGTCCAAAAATTTGAAATTTTTCTTTCGTAAAAATTTTCCTATTAATTTGAATTTTTGATATGATGTAGTTCGAGTCATTTGAAACATTTTTGTTCTAGTGACTTTTTCTCGTAGGACGTCGCGTTTAGGCGCTACGGACGTAGCGTCCTTTTCTGGGAGTGGCATTCACGACGCCTATCTTCTTTCTTTCATAATTTCGTTATCTCTTCATATTTCTTTTTGAAATTTTGACACAAGGTGGCACTCTCTGTTTCTTTTAGAAAAAATTTTATTTAAGATTGAAATTGAAAATTTTAAAATTAACGAACTTGTATTTTTGAATTTAAAACTTTAAAGTTAATTTTCTCGTTTGTTACTTGACGGATTTTAATTATTCTTTTACCAAAATGTGCGCTTTGATAAGGCCCTTTTGGAAACGTAAAAAGTTTTGAAGAATATTTAGTTTTAGGATTTTGAAAAAATTAAACAGTTTTATTTCGGGTAGAATTAAGGGTGATATTGGAAAGATTTTTATATGGGAGTGAATCGCATATAATACTGATCATTTTTACAAAGTTTCATTAAGATATTTTGATTAGAAATATTTTTAATTAATTATTATACTTATAGAATTTCTAGAATCGAACAGACCAATACGAGTTCAGCGTGGTTGAATCTGATTGGCTGGAACGCTTGAATGCTGTGATTTCATTGGATGTTATTTTTCCATCGAAGTTTCGAGATTAGGTGTGTCTTCGTTTGTATTCGAATTGGTTCGAAGCTCTAGAAGATGATTTCTAGGCCTGTTTCCAATGTCTTGTGTATGTAAATACATGGGAATTTCACTTTCTTTTTATTTAGCCTTATTTTTAAGGTAGATTTTGCTTAATTTTCTTGAAAAATGTGATATTACGACAATAACCATACTTTACACAAAAAAAAAATGAGTGAACACCCAAAACACTTTCAAAAAAATCACAATATTTTTCTAAAAATTTCCTAAATTTCCACAGAAAAACTATTTACACCTGACAACTAACAAGTTTCTCCCCGTTTCTTAAAAAAAAAGGTTGGGCGCCAAAAATATCAAATTTCCTAAAAATACATCTATTTATAAAGCACGTGGGGCGCCAATTAAATAATTTTCTAAACCACGTTGGGCGCCAATTAAAATGCTTTTTTAAACCACGTTGGACGCCAAAATAAATGTTGTCTAAAATCGGTTAACTAAAGATTAGTTAATAAAGATCGAAACGTTGTATTTAATTTATTCTATTATCATTTATCCTAAAACCTGAAAATTAAATACTTTCCCCCTTAAGAATGCGGCGATTTCAACATTTGTGCTCACGACTACCCGTCAGCGTGGGAGTGGGTCAATTTTGACCAGGGTGCCACTAGTTTGTATCGCAACCCAAACTAAAAGATCCTTAGAGTATAGAAGATCCTTAAGGACTCAGATAAAAAAAATATATAACGAAACAAAATGGTTGGTTGACTCACTGTCAAGGTAAGTAAAACACATAGAGTTCGATCAATCACAAAAGCGTGTTTAATAAAACTATTTTTTTTTAAACACAATGTATCCAGCTACTGGTTACAAAGATTTGTTATTTTGTTTTTAAATTAATGATTAAAATGTATACACAAATTAAGATAATGTCTAGCATGTCATAACAAGGCTTGATGGAGTAACTAAATAAGAAATAAAAATGAAAATGTTAAAGTTATAATAATTAATTTAAATTAACACCATTATTACCCTGGTACCTATATTTATAACTAACAATTAATTAAATTAAATTAGTAAAAGAATCAGACCTCAATATTTATAAATAGTAAAAAAAAGAAAGTATTATGTAATAATGTTCTGGCCAAATACCATGGTATTCGTGGAAGAACTTAAACTCATATGAGTAGTGCTACCTGAGTTTTAGAATATAATAGTTTCAAATATAATCAGCACTATCTACTCATATCCCACCGAACAAATAAATCCTTAAAAAGTGTAGTTATATAATTACTGCAAACCGCAAGAAAATGTAATTTTAAACCAGATTTCACTTATCTGCGCACATATTAAAAGTCCAAATCACCACCGCACTACAAGAAGCAACGGCGAGTCAGTGTAGAGGTCTGCTTGCCCAAAATCAAAGGAAGACTCTTGAAGTGGTACAATACCCCAAAACATTATAGGTAGCCCCAAAAAAAAACCTTAAAAAGAAGGAAAAACTATCCTTAGTTCAACGTACTAATGCAAAAATATCCAATTCCCACTCTCTTTTTAGTTAAATATATTTTTTCTCAAAAATAACTTTATCGTCTGAACCCCCTATACATTACTGCACTACATTATATAAATTCATAATTACAAAACTGACAGAATGGTGCATTAAAAATTAAACAAAAGAATTATTTCTGCACTATTACACTACCGATATTCTATTGCTTGAACAATTGATTAAGGTAAGCTGCCCTAATTTATTTATCAAATTGGAAATATTTAAATTGTCTACCTCAAAAGCAATATTAGCAATTAGTTATTGGTATGCCAGTTAAATCATCCTTAATATAAAAGTATCATTTTTATTATTTAGATAGGCAGACATTTTGTAAGATTGACAAAATGGCGAACTTCAAGTTATTAATTAAATACATCCCCAAATTATTGATCTCACGAAGGCTATCTTATTTAGGTCATTATAAAAACATAAAATGCTTATTTATTTACATAAAGGTATCAATAGAACTAATATGAAACCCAATAACAAGATTTAATATAATTATATAATTAAATAATCTTAGGCCCAAAATAAACAATGCCTGCGGGATATTTATTTTCTTAAAGAAAAACACACATTTTTACCTTCTCTAACACTACCCTTTATTTATAAAAAATAATTACCTGATGGTGGATTTTTTACTTAGTGACCAATTCCTCTCCGACTCACTTCAGGACCACGTAGAACTATTCCGGAGACTATCCGACTGTAGCTACCCTACTCCAAAACCAACAATGCTACAGAAGCCAAAATCTATGTAGCGCAGCTACTACACAGTTCGCAGTTATATAATCCCTTTACATGGGTGAAACTAACTTCACATAAAAAACTTGAACCTATCACCCACTTATTCTGAAGGTTTTCGAGAAAAAAGTAAAGATATTTCAACACGAGGATCGAAGTAGAAAAATCACTAAAAAAAAATCGCAGTAAAAATAAGCCATATTTCTGTCTCCCTTTAACCCATCACAAAAGATCACACGCACTCTTCCCGCTGCATACAGAAGAGCCAACCAAAATATCCTCCAAGTACCTATGACATGTACATTTATGACGATATAGTTTAAATTTTGACAAACTCTGATTTTAATTAGGCACAACATTACTAATAGTTTAATTAATTAAAGGAAACAAGTTTTTAGAACCAAGAAAAAATAATAAAAACTAGCTAATCTACAAGGTTTCGGTTGTTATAGGGTATTTCATTACCATTTAGTTGGTAACACTAGCAGGGTTCACATGGTTTTCGCATTCTAAATTCATACTAGGGTTACCATGGCATTATGGTAATTTTCTGCTTGTTATATTTTAAGATATTCCATTTAATTATTAATCACTACGTGTTTTGGGTCCGAGATTAATAATTAACTTAAATCACCTGCCGCCAGAGGACAGTTCGATAGACGTCAAAATTTTAACCAAAACAAAACAACAAACTGAATCAGTTTCTAAAAACAAATGTTACCTACGATATTCATAAAGAATTACAGTGAAATCAGCGAAAATACTTTCTATAAATCGGTTTAATAGCATAGTTAAAAATGTGTAAAATTCAATCATGTTGATAACCAGTGTGCCCCAAAGTAATTGTGTCTGTATAGTTCATGTGTCTCTAAACAACCTTTTGTGAAAGATAACATACTAGTGTTGTGATTCCCTGAAATTTAATATATGGAAATACCTGAATAATTGTGAAAACAGAAACAGGAAGACCCGGACAGTACATTTCATAGCGCAGGAAACCTTAAATGTGTATTTAGTCAGGCATACCAGACATTAGAGTAAGATTCTCATTTTAAAACCGTACTTTACCTCTATGCAGTAATATGCCAAAACTAACAAGCGATAAGGTAGTGGAGGACAGGTGTTCGACTAAGATAAATTTAACTGGCTGAAATACTGGCTCGAATTAATTTGACTTATTATGTTACATGTGTCTAGAACCAAAATTGCATGTAACAACACAACCTGTCGAAGTATCGTATATTTGCAAGATATACTTACCTAGAGAATAACTCAATGGAAGCTTTCAGGCAAGCGATCATCGAAATAACTTTTCATCCACAAACTTAACAAATAAATTCGCAAACATGCATACTAACAAAGAAAGAGTAAAGTTTGTTCAAATCGGCCAGCCGATAGCGCGAATCTCTGCAAATAATTTTCGCATATATTTCCTTAGAACTACTCAAAGTAAACCGAGATTTACAATCACCAGTATTTCTCATTGATCTGGATTTCTTCGAGTCAGAGCCGGATCACTACAACTATTCTAAAATCAACATTTCCATCTGTTCCATCTGTGATGGAGATCTGGAAATTCAACACGACCTCAGGTCATTAGATCTTGATTTTGCGCAAGTTACAGGACAGGATTTAAAAAAAAAATTCAAACGTAAATCCACCCATACGAGAACTGTATGAAAATTACACTATCCTAGACATAAAAAGTATTTACATATCAATCTACTTTTAAATACTGCTGATGACGGTAATAGTCATTATTGTTAGATAAAGGTTTATCTAAATTACTTTTTAAATAACTATCAAAAAAGAAATGTAGAAAAAATTTGTGTGATAGATGTTTACAATATTTTGGTACATATGCGAAATTAAGCCACTTAGAAAATGATTGCACATCTCTGCGAATTGGAATTCCTTCAGATAAAATTATTTTATACAAGTTTGGGAATGAAATTCCGGAAGCATATTAAAGTTTTAAAACATTCAAAAGCAGTATAAAAGACCTTTTGTAATTTATGCTGATCTTGAGTGCTCCCATTTATGTTGGAATGAGTATCTTGGATATTGCAAAAACTAATGTACGATTTTTATTATTGCACACTGATGCTAATTCTTTAATACCAGAAATTGAGACAGAAAATTTGTATGAAGATATGAAGCAAAATCTGGATAAATTTAACACCTCTAACTATCTAGAACAAAATGTTCATAACATGCCGATATCAGTGATTGGTAACTTTAAGCATGAATAGAACGGTATAAGAACCAAAGATTGTTTAAATAAAAAGATAAAACGCATTCGTAAATCTGCCGTACAAAAACAATTAAACTTATCGGATTATAAAGATGTTGTGGAGAATATTTAAAAACGAGTTCGGCACAATGTATGAATCTAAATCAAATCTCCACAATTTTATACGAATTTAATTGCCAAACCAGCCTTCACGAGTCATGATGAAAACATATATCGTATTTCAAATTCCACAAAAAGTTTAGCATGGGCTCACAAAGATATTGTCTATATAAAATCAATTATTGAAAATGTATCTATTCTACAATCTGAAAATGAATCGAAAGTTAAAAGACGTCGTTCATAAGAAACTCCCACTAATAGTTGATTTTTTTACAAATTGAAAGCTCGTTTTCACTTAAGAATTATAAAAAATTATTATCTAGTTTTGAAATTTGGAAAGGGAAGTTAAATCTATCAAGTTTTGTAAAAGTTGGTTTCTTTTACAACCTGTTTCAGGATATTTGTACGAATATATAAAATGTTTTAACAAATAGTATTATTTAGTTTCTTCAGAACAATGACTACTACATCATTAACCGTGTTAGTCTCCCTTGTTGGCAGATTATTATATATTAATCATATTCCTAATACAATTAGAGCCGGCCGACGTGTGCATTAATAAAATTAAAAATGAAACTGACTATTATAAGCAAATGAAAAAGGTTTACATAGCTGGAAACTCACACTTTTTTACTTATAATATTACAGAAAATAACTTAAGTGTTAACAATTTATTATCTGACGATTAAATATTTCTTTGGTAAAAAAACCTGTCATTTATTCAGAGTGGATAGAATTTGTTCATAAGAAAGAGGATTGTAATTATATATATATATATATATATATATATATATATATATATATATATATATATATATATATATATATATATATATATTTTAATATAATATATCAACATTTTTGTTTCTAATTTTAATATCAATTATTTATTTAGAAACTTGAATAAAAGATTTTAATATTTTAATTTTTTGTAGTTTAATTTTAGCCCGTCGAACGTTAAGTAATCCCCCCACTTAAGTGGGGGAGATATTAGGATATACATATATGCTGCAAATCATTATTTATTTAGTTTTTATATTATACTGCCGCATGACGTTTAAAGCATTCATATATTCTATCGAAAAACAAACCATAGGAAATTCTAAACTAAGATTGTTTAAGTTTGTGAATATAGGGTTGCGTTTAGAAAGTGATATTTCACCATGTATTGGATTGAATCAATCCATTGTTCTAAGTAAACATCGGGCCTACTAAAATATCAGGGTGTTATAACAAACTACTTTTTCTCATCCAACGCCTTTCAAGAAATTATATTTTTGAAAAATATATACGTTATTTTTGAGAAACTTGGTGAAATGCCAATAGTGAGGATTACAAAAAATGATGATTACGTATGTTTTGGAAATGAAACTATGTGCAGATTATAGGAACAAATACCTCTAAAAGAATACAGAAAAAATATTTTACAAAAACAGTGTATGAAACTCTGTCTTTAAGTAAAACCCCAATAGTAAGTTAGAATTATTATTAATGCATCCAAACCAGGTGGAACAGAAATTAAATTATATGAAGAAAACAGTAAGTTGACGTTTGTGGACCAAGAACATTTCAATAAACGTATTGGTTTATGTGAAATAATTTTAAAACATATTTTTAGAAAATATGCAAAATATGATTATAAAATAAAACAATATTATTAAAAAAAGTGTTTTATTGATAAATATTTTACAAAATGTCCTTTTTAATATCCATGAATTTTGTCTAATCCGAGCCATTTAACTAACACCTTATTTATCTTCCTTCTTATAACTTTTTCTACTAAGCATATGTCTGAATATATGACGTTATGTACTTCTTTTCCATAAAGACCTCCTTGAATTTCTGATTTGTTTACATCTTCAAGTAAATATTTGGTGGGATTTGGAATTTTTTTATTTTAAAAATTTCATTTGACCAGTTGGGTGTGTACCCCTTAAAAAAAGTTCTCTGTGTTTACTTATCCGAATAAAGTCACCGACAATAATTTTTTTTTAATAGGATCAACTCTTTTTATATGAGTAGGCGACGATTTCAATATATTTTGTTAATTTCCAGCAGCCTTAACAGAATTATATTTTTTACTTATTATTGTATTCTCTCGAGTTCAGGCAATTTATAATTTCCTTGTAGACTACATTTTTTTTCCACATTCTGTTTTTAATGTTCGGTTCACTGACTCAATGATACTTGCTTTCAAATTAGAATAAGGTTGCATTTCAACTAAATGTGCTTGAAACAGATTCTAAACCTTTCATCATTACTCGTCTTTTAAAATTTCTTCTAGCAGGTTTATGTAATTTGTTAACGACTTCCTCCTTAATTTTATTAATTTTTAGTTTTACACTTTAAAGCTAATCTTGCATGTAATACTCCAGGTGATACAGAATGCTTAAAAGATCTTACAACAGAAATATGATCACCATTAGCTCTGACCTAATAGTTCACTTGAACTAAATATATTGCTATTTATGATAAAATCTATTTCCTTACTACAGTGAACTTTTATCACTTCTGCTTTTGGAAATTGAAACGATAAAGTAATATCGTCACATCGTTAATTGATAGGGACGCAAAAATAATGTCAGTCTTAACTGGCATTTAGGATATGAGTTTCAAATTCATTCACTGACATATTGAATGAATATCTATTAAGCCAATGTTTCAATAGATTTTATTTATAGAATTACTAGTAGTAATCTCAATGCCGAAATTTATCTGGAATTATTAGAGAATCCTATTTATTCTGCACTCCTTCAAGTATTGGAGAATGAGATGTCGCATCACCTCATTTAGTACAACATGTGCGACAATTTTTAGATGAAAAAATTTCCTCAAAGCTGGATTGGAAGAAGGGGTCATATTGTGTGGCTACTAAGGTCATCTGAATTGACTACAATGGACTTTTTTCTATGGGTTCATCTGAAATCTAAGGTTTATAGTACCAAGCCCGAATAACTGGATAATTTGCAAAACCGTATAATTATTGAATGCCGCAAATTATACCCGAATTGTTGCGTAATGTACGGGAACGTTTTGAACAAATCTTATTTACTGCATGGAAATGAATGGTGGTCATTTTCAGCATTTAATAAACTGATCATAAAGATAAGTAGTTATTAAGTAGACATTTTTTCCACATTGCCTTTTCTATTATTTAAGCTATCAATTTGTTATCGATGAAAATTTTGACGCGAAATTTTAGGGTCAGTTAGTATTCGACGAGATCTTCAAATGAGGTATCGCAACACCCCTCACCTCGAGCTTCTATTACATTTTTAGGTAAGAAATTAGATTTCTCTATCATTTTACATAAAAAAAGGTACACTTGGTAAAAGTCACTATGAGCAACAGCTCTTGATCGAATTGGATTTGAAGAAAACGATACAAGTGATGTCAAATAAGAAAATCTAAACCTAATCCTAACGATTAGAACGGCTTTCTCCATGACTGAAAGTTATTAATACTATGTGTCCTAAATGGTTTTATTTTAAAGACAGAGGATGGAAAATTTAAAGAAAAATCTATTTTTCATCCATGTGGTTCGTAGTAGTGAGATGTTAGATAACACTTCTGCATAGTTTGTAGTACTAGTTGCCTAACAAAAACGATTTTTAGATTATAGGATTGCGTTATGAAAAAGCTTTTGATAATTTGTTGTTGATATGTGTTGTTTCGAACTCATAGGAAGAATTATCGTTTGCTTTTGTTTGTTCTCTCTGTTTTTAATGTGCATTTTATAATAACAATTACTGTGAGTTGGAAAGTAATGTGTTTATTTTACACTCCCAAAACCTCTGAACAATCATTAAGACCCGATGAGATTAAAATTATTAAGTCTAGTGTTATTTTTGAAAAAGAAATAAGCCATTCTGTGATATTTAGTTTTCTTAGATTAACCAATAAAATCACAACTTTTTTGTCGAATATATTTTTAAGAACAGATTTCTTTAAATGTGTAGGCTGGTATAATTGACCATTTGATAACACCTTTCTTTTTTACCAGACATTTTTTAGAAAACGAATTGCTTTTGTTGCTTGAAGTCGTACCAATTTTGCTAAGAAATCGTATGTGGTCCACGCACGATGATGCTTTAGCGCATTTTTCATTTATGGCACGAGAATTTTTAGGCGTATCCTAATATATGGATAGGTCGGAGCGGACCACAGCCATTGCTCCTAGATCACGAGACTTTTAACAGTTTAAATTTGTTGGGGTCGTCTTAAAGCTTTAATGTATAAAACTGCAGTGCATACTGAACATAATTTAAGAAATAGAATAATCCGCGAATTTGAGGCTGTTAGAAATACTCCAGAGATATTTGAAAGAGTACTGGCATCAGTGAGAAGAAGAGCGCAAGCGTGCGTAATGGCTCAAGGCGGTCATTTTCAAAAATTATTATAGGATAATTGTCTAGATTTTATGCTATAAAAATACACTCCAATTTTTATGTAAGCAACTTTTTTGTATTGTTTACGTTATTACGTAGACCAAGGAGATTCAAAAACAAATACCTTTTTTTTTAACGAAGCAAAATGCAAAAAATATTGTGTTTTCAATTGTTTATAAAAAATAACAATAAAATCGTAAAAAAACACAGTAGTCACATATTTTTCTTAAAAATGTCAATTAGTTTGCCTTCCGGGACGTCACTGGACTTAATAATATTGATCTAATTGGGTATAAATTAACATGTTTGTTTCGTGCTTACGTTATAATAAAGGGTTGTGTTTTATTTCTTAAATTTGATTTGTATTAGATAATTAATTAGGCTTATTATCCTTTTTTTATAAACAAATTTAATGCAAATTGAATTTATCTATTAATCTTTAAACCAAAATTTCATGCAATGTCTCGTGTACCTGTGTTGACAATTTCATGTTTCGAACCAAGATGCGCGGACTCGGAGGGAGTCGAGAAGCACGACTGCAAAGATACAGTCGTTATCTTCTTGATATCCATGATGGTACCTTAAAGCTGTGAGGGAGAAATTATTATCTGTTATATGCCGGCCGACGGAAAGTCAAACTGTACTGCTAGCTTTGGTCAATTAAGAAAACATAAAAATAACTTTTATGTTTTCTTAATTGACATTTTTATACAAATAGATATTTCTTGATCGATTTACCTATTAATATATTTTTTCTTGAGTTCTGTCATTAACGGTTCCCGGGCTACTGCCTACGTCTACTATTATTGGACCACCCAGTATAGTGATACATGATTTACAAGTCCAGATTTTACAAGGGCAGCCAGCGTCAGATCCAGGGAATGAGATTTGTCAAAATTTTAATTTATGCAGTTCGACTTTGGGCTACTCGGATATGCCAGAAGTGGCCGTCTGCCTCCGTTTGTCATATTACTTTATATTGTGGAGTACTATACAGGGCGTTTCCTAATTGCGTGCTGATGTTAAATCGGGTGTTTTTATGTCCTAAAAGTCTTAACTTTTGAGATACAGATGGTAAAGTTTAATGAAATTTGATACACGTCTTCTATGGATTAAAGAGCATACGGATTTACACAGGTTAATTACATATGCACGCCACTTGTAGAAATTTCAAAAATTGATTGTTAATAAAAATGCCCTTTTATGCATAGAAGACGTGTTTCAAATTTCACACAGTTATTTATCTATAATAGCATCAGAATTAGGATTTGAAAAATGTTTTTTTAAAACCCTGTATCTCTAAAGTTAAGACTTTTAGGTTCATGTTAACCTTTTTTCTTAAAAAGGTAAAAGAATTACCCCCCTTTATCATTAGCACGGAATTAGGAAACACCCTGTATAGTACTTCATAATGGCCCCCCTGTATAAAGTAATATGACAAACGGAGACAAACGGTCACTTTTGGCATTCCCGAATAGCCCAAAGTCGAACTGCGTAAGTTAAAATTTTGATAAATCTTGTTCACTGGAATCAGTGCTGGCTCCCCTACTATAACTACACTGATGTGTTAATTTTGGAAAAATATGAGTTCTGTAGTTTTTCAAATATTGATTGCAATATTAGATATTTTTTAACACCCGGTATTGAACAGAAAATTAATTATTTTGGAGCAGTTTATTGACAGCTACTTTATGAACAATTTTACAAAATATAAAAAAAACTAAGTCATTTTTGAAGTTGATGTCTGTGATTCTAATGGTTCGATTTCTTCTAAATCGTTGTCTTTCTCTGAAAATGATGAGGTTTCGTCGTCACTACTTGAAGATCCCAGTGTGACAACTAAATCATCAATAATCGTTTCAATTTTGCCATCTATATACCAGTATTTATCCTCAATAGAACGAACATGTTTAACATACGATTTCCAATTTTCAGCCGATATCAATCGCTTCTAATGTTATTTACTTAAATCTTTAATTGAAAGTTCACCGGTGTTGCGATCTCGAATATATTTTTTTACTCCTGCCCTTGCAAGTTCAATAGGGTTGAGGTCGCACATGTATGGAGGCAGCCTTAAAGGTATATGACCGAGGTTACGTAAAAAACCGTCAATTTTATACTTTTTTTCTCTAGGCTTGTTGGCTGATATTACTTCATATAATTGATATTTTCTCCATGTTGGATCACATACAAGATGGTTTCATTTAAGCCACGATATCATATGAGCTTTTGTAGAGTATTTAGTTGGCACTTTATCTTCTATGTGAGAATGATAAGACGCATTATCCATTACCACGACTGATTTGGGAGGAATGTTAAGTAGAAGCTTCTCGAGCAACCACTTTTTAAAATTATCTTTATTCATCTGTCCATTATAGTCTCCAGTTGTTAGTCCCGAACGAAAAACTAAAGCAGCGCCTGGAACAAATCCGGCTTCTGAATCAGCATGAACTATAATAAAGCGACTAGTAGAGCGGATTCCCTGAACAACACCTGTAACACTTTTACTTTGCCAGCATTTGTTCACTGTCATATCATTATCTACCCAGGTTTCGTCTAGATACACAATATTGCGTCCTTCTTGCCTATATTGCCTTACAGTTGACAGATATTTCACCCGCCAGTGAAAAATATTTGGTCTCTCAATGAGCAATTTTTGTTTATTTTGGCACTTGCGCCAAACAAAACCATTTGATCGTAAAAGCCGATGTAAGGTTTTATACCCCTACAGAAAATCTATTTTGTTCTTTACAGCAGAAAGTAGAGGTTTGCAGGTCGGAACCTTCTTCAAGTTTATATAAAAATCCTCCATTGTTCGTCAAATTACTTGAAAATCACCATCGTCAATTTTATCTTTGTATGATAATCGGGGTCTTTCTTTAGATTTAAAAGGTGAAGTAGAACATGAGCAATCATAATGTTCTCTTTGAATTTTTCTTACACTACTTTCCGAAGCACCAGTATAAAATGCAGCGCGTTCTATTCGATTTTGAATTGAAATAGGCAAACTATTATTTTCAGCTTCTCTAGTACAGGGCTCTATAACGCTCGCAATAACTTGACGTGCACCTCTTCGAATCGTTTTTCCTCTTTTGCTCACCATCGTTACTTCAAAATAATAATTCAAATTCAACGCAACGCATTTATACAGAAATGAAAACAAATGCTTGAAAAATATATGCGCCACTGGAAATAGCTAGAACCTTCTAGCGGCAACTGCATGGAGACTCTAGGCACATCCCAATTACAAGTGGACCAGTGCGAAATTTACTAAATTTTCGATTAATTTTTCCTACCGCTTAGCTGTCGCACTTTATAGGTGAGGCGGCAAACTATTACAACACATAAATAAAATTTATTTGCGTACACAAATTTTATTTTCCACTTGCTTAAGACTATGAACCTTTATTTTAGGTTCACAATATAATAATGGTATAATATAGAGTTATAGATATTGATACATTTTGATAATACATTTTATATACGTACATTATAATACTAGCAGAAAGGCTCCTGCCGCGATTTTAAAACCGAAGTTCCTGGTTGCAAAAAAGACACTCAGAAAGGCCTATTAAAAATCTGTTTATATGTTTAGCAAAAAAAATTTATAATAAAATAAAAAAAAACAGACAGTAAGTACATTGGCAGAATTTTTACATATTAAAAAAAACGAGAAATTGAGTAATTGAAAATCGTTTTCTTTATGAATCTTCTGGTGAGCGGTATCGATTTTTGCTTAGTTTTATTTCATATAATGGGACGAGAGTGAGCAGGCAAAGTAGGTCGAGCGCACGCCGCCCAGAAAAGGTACTGGAAACACCAAGAGAGCAGGCGTTGTTAGGAAGTGCGTTCCATATATTGGGAGCTGCAAAGGAAAATGACTTTTCAAAGTTGGTTGTTCGGTGTTGTGGTATTTGATAGCTATGTGTATTTCTTGTATTGTGGTCGTGTGTGAAAGGTGTAAGAATGTTTCTTAGATATGCTGGTTTGCAGGTTTGAATAATTTTGTACAAAAACAGGTACGTGTGAAATTGTCTGGATTTTTTATGTTTAACAAAAGATTGTCATTTAAGTAAGGTGTTATATGGTTTCTATATGGTATGTTAAATGAGAATCTTATACAACTGTTTTGAAGTTTTTGTATTATATTTGAAATTTGTTGTGTTAATGAGTCCCCATAAACTACATCTCCATACTCGAATATTGAAACTATTAGGGTATCGCAAAGAAAATATTTTATTTTTGGCGACAAATATTTTTTTAAATAATGCAAAGATTTAAGTCGCATATACGCAATTTCTAGTCTATTATTCACATGTGATTGAGATGTTAAATTGGAGTCAATTATTATTCCCAGATTTTTTGCCTCGTCTACCACAGGTAGCCGATTATTATATATTTCTACTGTGAATTGATTTGATATAGCTTCCCCAGCTATATTATTAGCCTTTAAAAAAAGGACTTTTGATTTAGATGCATTTAATTTAAGATTATGATCTTTCGAAAATTGATGTGTTATCAAGTTAATCACCGCTTTGGCTATTTGAATATTTTCGTTACTAAATGAGATATATATTTGGGAGTTGTCAGCATATTGTTGTATTTTTGAGTAGACCAGTACTTGGTCCATATCTGCGACATAACGGGAGGAGAGTATCGGTGACAAAATTGAGCCTTGCGGCACGCCACTCGATAACAAACGGAATTCAGACTTATCTAAATCAAAATTCCTTTTTACAGTAACGCAGCAGAATCTGTCACTTAAAAAACCTTTAAAAAATGCAATTGAGTTGGCTGAGAAACCAAAATGATGAAGTTTTGCTAGCAACATATTGTGGTTCAGAGTATCAAATGCTTTGCTAAAATCGAGTAATGTAAGACATATACTTTTTTTATTTTCTGCGTTGATACGAACATCATTTAAGATATTAACTAGGCTGGTAGTTTTGCCTAAAGCCAGACTGATACTCAGGAATAAGGTTAAATTTGTCAGTAAATTGGGCTATTGGTTATACAAGTGTCTTTCTAATATTTTGGAGACAGTCGGTAGAATACTAATAGGTCTTAGATCATTAAGTTCTTTTGGTTCTTCAGTCTTAGGAAGTGGAATAACTATTTCTTTTTTCCATATGTTGGTTAGCATTTTTGTCTATCAAGGTAAAATTAAGTTCTTCGATTATGTCTGGATATATATTAGTGTTATATAAATTAATCTTTTCCAACGAAGCTGTGTCCGCTAAGTCATTGCTTGCAAGAAAGTATTGGTTGATTTTAGTTGCATTAGATAGTGTATCAGGAAGTTCAGTATTAATTTTATTGTGGGTTAAATTAAGTTTTTTCGAATTAGTCCAAAATTCCTTACCTTTTGTTATTGAAAATTGATTGAAATAGGATATCTTTTCTCTGATAATAGCGTGCTTAGTATAATTTCTTAGTTCTCGATAGTACTGCAACTTAGCTGGAGTTTTGTTTTTTAAATATTTGTGGCGGGCTTTATCTCTTAATTTTATAAGTAATTTAATAGTTTGAGTAATCCACGGTATGAATGGCCTTTCTTTAATTTTTTTATTATACATAGGAGCATGTTATTATTAAATATCTTAACTTTATCATTTATATCATGTGTATTGTAAATATTTTGCCATGGTAGGCGGAGCGAGTCCATGCGAAAAACATTCCAATACACTGCTATAGTTTCTGAATTGAATGACTTTGTTCTGTATATTTTTTTTAGGCAAACGTAGCTCTGCGTATATACGGTTATGGTCAGTTAGTGATTCTGATATTGCTACCGAGTTGGACTAAAATTTCAGTGTTTTGATTAATATTTATGCGAGTTGGTTCGGTTATAACTTGAGTAAGATTAAACTTGGAGAATATAGATTGCAATATATTTTTAATTATGGATTCTTTTATATAGAACGAATATGGATTCTTATAAAAAATCTATATGGATATGGATTATTTTGTAAGATCTATATTTGTAACACCTAAAAATAACGCATAGTAATAGAAAGGAACTATTTGACCAAACATGTCCTCTATACAATCTGCAAATTGTGTTAAGTTTAAGGTTGGAGGCCTATAAATACACGTTATTACATAATTTTTACCGTTAATTATACAGTTTATACAAATATATTCGAATAAGTCACGAGAGTCGAAATCAATTCTAATTTTACGAATCTGTATATTTTTTTTCACACAGAAAGCCGCTCCGCCTCCTCGCCCCTCTCTGTCATTTCTAATAAATCTATACCCTGGAATGAAAAATGTGTTGCTACTATCCTGAGTTGAGAGCCATGTTTCCGATAGAGCTATAACATCAAAATCGTAGCTGTGCAGGTAGTTAACAAATACATCAAAGCCAGTTTTTATCGACCGATGTTTAGGTGTTTAATAAATGTGCGAATTTGAAGTTATTGAAGTATTTTGAGTAGAAGTTGACGTTTGCCTGCTTATAATTTCATTATCCAATATCCCAAGCAAACTCGCCTCTCCCCAAACGACCTGCACCCGAAACCCTTCACCAGCTCATCCCTACCTTAAATATTAAGGGGGAACTGCACGCAGTATTACGGATCAGTTACAAGCCTTCCGCCGCTGCAATATTGTGTTAAAATAATAAGTGATATGTATTAGCTTCAAAGTGATTTTAATAGGGAAATATTTTGTTCGGCGCTAAATGCAATTTTTTATGAAAAATTCTAATTTAGAATGAAAAAATTAGTGACAAAGTTGTCCATTTTCGATCATTTTTTGACGCAGATACTGACCCATATAATTTTTTTTTCACAAAATGGCTGTTTACCGCCCTACACTGATCCTTTGTCTACATAACTGCAAAATTTGAGATGTTAAATCGCACTCGTGTCTTTGTATTTCTGCAGTGCGTGAACCTTGTTGAGTTGATTTTTAACCGAAATGTATTTTAAGTTGCCTATAGACAGCATAATTTTTCGAGTTCTGAAGTAAAGGAAACGTCTCGAATTGAGTTATTATGATACACTGAAAAAACTGTCACTAAAAATATATTTAAAAGTAATGTACAAGTGACTTAGTAAAATTAAAAAAAAATTCTGTTAATTAAAAATAAAAATATGGAGAAATATAAAAATGTTGCAAAATGTAGAACAGGTGGAATGTTATGATACAGTCTTCCGGTTCGTCTCGTCGAATGCAGACCTCTGTGTTGTTAACATAAGTGGTGCCACGTGTTCGGTTTTGCTGCTTTATTTCGGGGGGAAACGGGAGACTCAACCGCTCAGTGTGGAAACTAACGGCCCCGCTAGAAAGGGAGCAGACGCTGTGAACGTGTGAGGCCTAGTTGTTCCTGCATTCTATCCCGTTCGTCTGCCGCAGTTCTACATAGAATATTAGCGTAATGGCCGCTACGAGGCGGGAGTGGGAGGGGTAAGGGGATAGCTTGAAAGAAAGGGTCATCTCGTGATATCAGTAGTACTCTCAAGGGGCATCTAGTGGAAGCCGAGATGCATTTCAAAATTTAAAGAGGAAATATTAAAAAGCTTTGGGGTATTCGGGAGCTTAGAGCTCGCCATCCGAATATCCTACCGATAACGTCTCCAAACTGGAATAAAGTGCAGGGTCGACTTCGAGGGTCGCCGATTTAACGACTCTGAGCCCCGAACGGAGAGTAATCTGGCAAATGGACTAGTATCCGCGCCAACAATCTAGCAATTCAATTCAATGTTATGATAAAAAAATATATTTACACTACGTCTTTTAAATTATGGAAATAAATATAATTCCATTAATTCGGTGATCGATTTGACCTTCAAATAAGCATGAAATCTATTTTTAGAATTATAAGAAAATCAATATCCCAAACAGTCGAAATATTAACTTTAGTTCAAAAGACCCTTTGTTGTGATCCCGTTAATTTTATTACCTTAATACTTAACTAGCATTGCATATATATTTTTAATTAAACTAAATGTATTATAATTGCTCACATATTTCCATACAAGACGCCAGTCGATATTTTTAAGTACAATAAAACTAAGGAAGTTTGTTTAGACCTTGTCCACCCAAGATGTTAGACAGATTGTATTCAGAGTATCATAAAATTTAGTATACTTTTAGATCTTGAATAAACAGTGAAATAGAATTATTTAAAAATACCATAATTCACACATAATAAAACCTTGGTTTCAAGAAATGTTTTGGCAATCATAAATAAATAAACTAGGCTATTAGACCCTTTGGGAATTATGTTGTTTTGTCGAAATTACAGAGTAACGGAGCCGACAAAGGGCCCCTCTTAGATTTAAACATTATACCTAAGTTAGTTTATGAATTGCAAAGAAGTAGACGAACAGAATTCTACGGGTTTCTGCCCAGTACAGACACTTCTTTGCTCTTCCCCTATTTACTTAGTTTTTGTTATATTGTTGTATTTAAGTTTTCAATATAAGTGTTATTCTTTTTTTAAATTAAAGTCGTGTTTTAATAACAAAGAATCCCAGTGTCTTAACAGTACTATTACAATTGGCGGCAATCGGCGAGATTAGAAATATTAAACCATTACAATTGGTGGCAGCGGAAAAAAAAACTGAATGTTACCTGAAGGAGCGTGTTGACGCAGCACGAACATTGTGCAGGTGTTAGGAGGTGTTTTAGGAAATCGGCAAAGTCTGTTTGAAGGGGCGCGGAGACGCAGAAGACAACTTTCACCAGGACACCTTGGAGGATTTTGAAGGAGCGCGGAGACGCAGCAACCCACCAGGAAGAAAACTGCGATAAGGCTCATCGTACTTGTACCTGAGATCTAAAGGGCAACTGCGGAAATCAGTGATGAAACTGTAAGTGGTTTTTCTTTTGTTTTCTGTATTACGCTGCATTTTCTTTAACGCTAGGTTAGGTTAGGTTAGGTTAGGTTAGGTTAGGTTAGGTTAGGTTTTTTCTTTTCTTTAACGCTAGGTTAGATTTAAGTATTTAGTCAGTATTTAGGAAGATAATTGATTAATAAATATTGCATTAGGGGGAGAGACTGCAAATAACAGAAAATACATTTAAAAAAATATTAAATAATAACAATAATTATATTTAAGACAAGTAACAATATATAAAAAAAATTGAAATATAAATTCAAATAAAAATATTTAAGCTTATATTTAAAAAAAATATATTAATAATAAAATATTAGATACTTCTTGTACTACTGATTTTTCGAGAATTTTTTTGAAACGAAATCAAAATAAAAAATAATTATTTCGTATTACGCATATATTTTTAAAATTAAGAAGGAAATGGTAAAATTAATTTTTTTTTAAATGTCTGAGGGTAAAAACGCTATCGATGTTTTAAATCAAATTGATTCGTTTGATGATTGTGGAGATGCAATTTTTTATAAAAAATTGCGATGCAATTATGAAAATAGTCAAAACAGCAGAAAAACAAAACTTAGCTGAATTAATTTTTGCAACCAAATTAAAAAGAAAGGCGCAGGAAGTTACTCAATATAAAGAATTTGGAAATTGGGATGAAATAAAAGACTTTTTATTAGAACAATTTGTAGATAAGAGACCACCATCTCATTTTTTAACATTAATAATGAATATTAGGCAAAATGGCAATGAAGGTGTAAAAGAATATGGGAATAGATTAAGAAAATTATTTAAAAAATACAAAGAAACATGCTATTTAAATTACGGGGTCGACGAACCAATAAATAATTTAGAGTCAGTTTTAGTTAACAATTTTAGAAAAGGTTTAATAAATGAAAAAATGCAAATTCGTGTTATAGCAGAAAGTAGCAATGATTTAGACAGAGCTATTTCAACAGCGGTAGAAATGGAATTAGAATATAACGATAGATTTAAACCAGGGCAAAATTTTAGAAATAATATAGGATTTTTAAGTAATCAGGGGAATAGAAATTTTAATGATAGGCAGTTTAACAATGAAAATTCATGTTTATATTGTTGAAAAAATAACCACTTAACGTCGCAATGTAGACTTCTTAGAAGCCATGAACAAAGGCAAATAAATTATCACAAACACACAAATTATCGAAATTTTCCACCTTATTCAAATTTTAATAATAATTTTTCAAATAATCAAAACAATTTTTTAAATTTTCCTGTTAATAATGGTAATTATAGTCAATCCAATTACAATAACAATAATTTTAATCAAAATAATAATCGCTCTCGAAATTTTAATAATCAAAATGTTAATAATACATATCGGCCAAATCACAATACACGTAATAATACATCTTCTAGACTACAAACACAACCACAATATTCACAAAGATTTCCAAATTCCCAAAATACATTTCCGCCTTCGCGACAGATAAGAACTATAAATTCACAACATTCACGCAATGATAATAATTTACCACCGGATGTGCAAAATCCAATTTTTACTAATAATTCCCAACATGAAATTTTAGGCCAACATAAAAAAACTGTACCTCAGGATGCACTACCTAGCACATCTTATGAAAATATTTCGACATATTAAGCCTTAGTAGCATACAGCCGACTAAGTGCTTTTTAGATAATAAAGACTGTTTAATTCAAGAAAATTCCTTAAAAGCTAACCAAAATTCCGTTAATTCAATTTTACTCTCTGATAATATAAACAATTAGATATTTTAACTTTTCAGTCGCCAAATGTAAAAACTGGACAAACAAAACTTTTGTTAGATACTGGAGCGGATCTGAGCTTATTAAAACAATCTATTTTACAAAGTAATGTCGATATAAAACAAAATTGCATAGTAGAATTAAAAGGCATAGGTAAAGAGCCTGTTTATACCTTAGGTATTTGTTCAATTTCGATTAGTTTAAAAAATAACAAAACTTTACTTTATCCTTTTCATTTTGTTCCTGATAGTATTTCTATAAAAAATGATGGTATTTTAGGGCAAGACTTTTTACAAAAATATAAGGCAAAAATAAATTACGATGAGGAAACCGTTTACTTTGAAGAAAATTATTTTAAAATTTTGCTATCTGAAACAGTAACAACAATTTCTCCTAGATGTAAAATCATATTTCCTGCTAGTGCTAACATTTCAGATACAGAAGGAATTATAAACTCAAAAAAACTTTCTGAAAACCTTTTTCTAGGTTCTACCTTAACGAAAGTTCAAAATTACAAATGTTTAATTAGTATTTTATATATTTCAAATGAAGCAATAACAATTCCAATTCCTAGAGTTAACATTGAACCTATTTGTTTTAATGAATCCAAGCTAGTAGAAATAAATATTATTTCACAAATTAATAGATTCAAAAAAATTAAAAACGAAATAAATTTGGAAGGCTTAAATACTAAGGAAATTAGTTCATTATTGGATATTTGTCAAGATTTTAGTGATATTTTATTTAGAAGGCGATAAGTTGACCTTTACTAATACTCTCAAACATACTATATTAACAGATCCAACTAAAGGGCCCATTAATATAAAACCTTATAGGTTACCTTTCAAACATAGAGAAATAATTAATGAACAAACGGGTCAAATGTTAAAAGACGGAATAATATCTGCTTCAGATAGTCCGTGGAATAGTCCCTTACTCGTAGTTCCAAAGAAAAGCGATACTTCGTCGCCTAAATTTAGAATTGTAGTAGACTTTAGAAAATTAAACGATATAAGTGCAGGAAATGCCTTTCCACTTCCAAACATAACTGATATTTTAGACCAGTTAGGAAATTCTCAATATTTCACTACTTTAGATTTAGCCAGCGGGTTCCATCAGGTTAAAATGGATGAAAAAGACAAACTTAAAACAGCTTTTAGTACACCTACAGGACACTATGTTTATAACAGGATGCCATTTGGATTAAAGGGGGCCCCCGCTACATTTCAAAGATTAATGAACACGGTTTTAAGCGGACTTAATGGCATTAAATGTTTTATCTACTTAGATGATGTAGTAATATATGCAAATAATTTAAAAGAACATAATGCGAGATTAATAGAAATATTTCAAAGACTTAATAAATAATTTAAAACTGCAACCTTCAAAATGTCAATTTTTACGTAAGGAATGTTTATATTTAGGGCATATTATTGCCGATCACGGTATTAAACCAGACCCAATAAAAATTGAATGCTTATCTAAATTTCCGCAACCAAAAAACGCAAAGGACATAAAATCATTTCTAGGCCTAGTTGGGTACTACAGGAAATTTATTGAAAATTTTGCAAAAATCGCTAAGCCTTTGACAAAATTATTAAAAAAAGACGCAACTTTTAATTGGGATAATGCATGCGAAAACTCATTTCAAACTCTTAAAGAAAATATCATTTCTCCACCCATTCTTCAATACCCAGATTTTTCCAAAGAATTCATAATAACTACCGACGCCAGTAATTATGCAGTAGGAGCGATTCTTTCACAAGGTAAAGTTAATAGCGATTGACCAATTGCGTACGCCAGTAGAAGTTTAAACAGGGCTGAGCAAAATTATTCAACTACTGAAAAGGAACTAACAGCAATAGTATGGGCTGTAAGACATTTTCGACCGTACATTTTTGGCACTAAATTTAAAATTGTAACCGATCATAAACCATTACTCTATGTAAAGATCCGGGTTCACGATTAACAAGATTTAGGCTTAAATTAGAAGAATATGATTTTGAAATCATTTATAAAGCAGGCAAAATAAACACAAATGCCGATGCACTTAGTAGAATAATTAGCACCGTTAATGGCAACTTAATTACGAATTATCAAGAATTTCAAAAATACCTACAAACCCATATTGTTATTAATTCAAAAATTATAGAAAAAAATACAAGTCTCTTTAAAATATCAAATTCTAACCCCATCGCAATATTTCTACCAAAAAATTTAGACATTGAGCATTTAAGTGTTTTAAAAAATAACAAACAACTTAAGTATTTTTTAGAATCTTTTAATAATACTAGTCAACTAAATATAGCCTCAGTTTTTCATTATCATGACATTAATTGTAAACTGTTTTTACTCGTAGACAATGTAAATATGTTTGATAATTTTAGTTACGAAAATATTTGGTCCGTATTAATAAGTCTACGAAGTCTGATCTATAATGATAAATTAAAATTATCCCTTATTAAATACCACTATAATCCTTCAATAAAATGGAAAGTCATAATGCCAATGATAAGGTATATTTTTAAAAATCTAGATGTTGAAATAACAGTATATAATAATAGCTTAACAACTCCTTCAGATCCCGACAAAGAAACTTTATTACATGAATTTCACAACTGTCCCTTGGGGGGACATCAAGGGGTATCTCGGAAGAATAAAAAAATGTCACAGTTATATACTTGGAAGGGCTTAAAAAAAGATATCAAAAGATTTATTAAAAAATGCGAACTTTGTCAGAAAAATAAATTATCTCGTAAAACAAAAATGCCAATAACAATAACAACTACAGCTTTTAAACCTTTTGAAAAATGTTTTTTGGACATAGTTGGTCCATTACCAGAAACCGAAAACAAACATAAATATATTTTAACCTTTCAGGACGACCTTACTAAATATATTATTAATGTTCCTATGAAAAATCAAGAAGCTTCAACGGTTGCTCATCATTTTGTAAAAAACATAATTTGTCTTTTTGGAATTCCTGAATCATTAGTAACCGATCAAGGTTCAAATTTTCTTAGCGAACCTTTTAAAGATACATGTAAACTCTTAAAAATAAAAAAGTTCCAAACGAGTAGTTACCATCCAGAATCGAACGGAGCATTAGAGAGGTCTCATAGGGTTTTAGAAGAATATTTGAGAAATTTTATAACAACATCCCAAAAAGACTGGGATACCTGGATACCTTTTGCAACTTTCACATATAACACTACGCCGCATACTGCAACACAATACTCTCCTTTTGAGCTTTTATTCGGTGTTATTCCTAACTTACCTACATCAATTAATCAGCCTCCAAAAATACAATATACTTATGATGATTTTGTTAGTAACTTAAAACAGAAATTGCAATATTCTCTTCAACTCGCCAGAGAAAACTTAATTAAAAGCAAAAATAAATCGAAAGAAAATTTTGATAAACATTAATTTTTGAGAAAATTTGAAGTAGGCGATAAGGTACTATTATATGATGAATCCGTTCGAAGAGATAGAAGTAAAAAAGCTTTCTTCATTATGGGTTGGACCATATAAAATAATAAAATAGGATTCTGATGTAAATTATACAATTCAAAAAGGAAAAAATAAACAAACTATTCGTGGAAACAGGCTAAAATTCTTTTACGATTAACAAATAAAAAATATATATATTATAGAATGTTCATACGTAATTTAATAAGTTAATAACAATTTAAAAAAATTTTGTATATTTATGTAAATAGAATTATTATTTTAGGTTCAGTATTTTAACGATAATAGCAACCATAGCTTTGACCTACTCCGAGTATAACGTCACATACTACGATTACAATCCCGGAATACATTTTGAAATTTAGGAGAACTTCGACTGTTTAATAATAAATAGAAATTAGTTACTTATGTAGATTTAGACAATGTTAGCAATAAGTTGTTATCACTAAAAAATCATTACAAAAATACGGAGGAATTGTGTAATCATAATAACACTCAGTATCACTTTTTCATATGCGAAGTTTTTTTAAAATCATCAAAGTATACTTTTGAAAAAATAAAAAAAGAATTGCAAGTTTTACATGAACTCGTGGGTCATAATAGTTAAGTAGAAATAAAAGAGGAACAAATATTGTACAATCTACTTTAATAAATTTTACTAATACAATAGGCACCTTAGACTTTAATGAAAATATCTTAAAAAATAACGTTAGACGTAGACGAATTGATAATGAATTAAATAAAGAACAAAAAGATGTCCAGTTTTTATTATTTAAGGCTAAATTACAAGAACACATAACCTTACTAAATATGATGCTAAATCAGTTAGAATTAGAGGTTACACGAATTACAAATGCAATTTTAGTGGCAAAGAAAGGTGTATTACATCTTTCAATTTTAATACCCGTTAGGCTCGTTAATGAATTAAAAAAAAGTTTTTAAATCCTTACCTCATGGAGTAGAATTTCCAATACCACTAGATCCTAACAATGCAAATCTTCTTCTCAATGTAATAGAATTACAAGTATATTTTGAAGGTAAACGTTTAATATACATAATAAATATTTCCTTAGTAGAATCAAATCTTTTTTATATTTATAAAATATCGCCATTTCCTAAACTATTAACTGCAAATGAATTCATTTTAATTAAACCATCTTCGAAATACGTGGCAATAGACGAAAGCAAACAACAATTTATGACTTTTTCAAAAATCGAACATAATGCTTGTTTGAAAATTTTAAAAAATAAGATAATTTGTAAACAACAAAAACCAGTATTTTTGGTACACTTAGAAAACAGTTGTGAAATCAAACTACTTCAGGTTACAAATAAAATACCAGACAACTGTGATAAACGGATTATACATTCGGATAGGGCAATTTTTATCCAGGTACAAACCAGTAACACGTGGTTATTTGCAGTACCTCATCCAGAGAGCCTCACAATATCTTGTAATAATAAAAATAAACATGAAAACATAATATTAAGAACTTGCGGCAGCGTAACACTAGGGAAACAATGTAAGGGTTATAGTGCATCATCCATGCTTGTGCCTCATGATAATACTTTTTCATCAAAAGTGTTCAGTGAATTTATTCCACCATTTAATATTACAGACAATTGTTGCGAAGAAACAAGAAAGTATAATTTAAATTTAAGTGAGGTTTTGCTAGACAAACATTATAAAATATTGTCTAAACATATACCAGAATTTAACGTTGCCAGTCATAAGTTGGAAGACATAGGCAAAATGGCCGAGGAGCTTGAAAAAAACAAAGTAACACGTAATTATACATTTTCGGCTTCTATTATAGCTTATATTTTAGCCTTGTGTATAATTATTTTCACGATTTATAAACTTTATAAAAGGTGTTTCAAAAAAACTGCTTGTTGTGGTATGGTTCCAAATTTTTGTATCAGAGTTAATCAGACAATTGAACAATCCCCACAAAACAGAGGTAGGCATATCGCTAGATATACTTCAGAGAAAGTGGACAGTGATCACTCTGAAGAAAAGGTTAGAGTAGAACTTTCTAGGCGCGGAGCCATTGGTTATGTACCTGTTAGACGATCAGTTAAATCAAATTAAGATGAACTATATTATAATTTTTATTCTAAGATAAGGTTTATTGTAAAAGTATTAGTATAAGTAGTAGTTAGTAACAAGTAGCTATTTCGAGTTAACATATTTTAAGAGATTTTCTTCGTTAGGACTCTATAAAATCTCTCACCAAGGGGGGAGGAGTTGTGATTTCATTAATTTTATTACCTTAATACTTAATTAGCATTGCATATATATTTTTAATTAAACTAAATGTATTATAATTGCTCACACATTTCCATACAAGACGCCAGTCGATATTTTTAAGTACAATAAAACTAAGGAAGTTTGTTTAGATCTTGTCCACCCAAGATGTTAAACAGATTTTATTCTGAGTATCATAAAATTTAGTATACTTTTAGATCTTGTATAAACAGTGAAATAAAATTATTTAAAAATACCACACACCACAATTCACACATAATAAAACCTTGGTTTCAAGAAATGTTTTGGCAATCATAAATAAATAAACTAGGATATTAGACCCTTTGGGAATTATGTTGTTTTGTCGAAATTACAGAGTAACGGAGCCGACAAAGGGCCCCTCTTAGATTTAGCCATTATACCTAAGTTAGTTTATGAATTGCAAAGAAGTGGACGAACAGAATTCTACGGGTTTCTGCCCAGTACGGACACTTCTTTGCTCTTCCCCTATTTACTTAGTTTTTGTTATATTATTGTATTTAAGTTTTCAATATAAGTGTTATTCTTTTTTTAAATTAAAGTCGTGTTTTAATAACAAAGAATCCCAGTGATTAATGTAGAGATATTTTACAGTAAAATTTAACCCGAATTAAAAATATGTCGGATTTAATTCAACCTGAATATAACTGAATTTGTACCGACTTCAAAAAAGGAAGTATTGTAATAGTGAAATAATCATCCTCCGGGATTTATTCAGATCTTCACGTTTCAGGGTCCCTAGATGCCATAACATTCCGTCGGCCTTTCTGTCGCGGCATAGCTAAAAAACTACGTACCCGATTGACATGTTGAGAGCCTGGTAATTTTTGGTAAAAATCCAATATGGCGGTCTAGTGAAATGTTAAAAAAAATATTATTAAAAAACTACTTATCCAATTTACCTCAAATTTTGCACAAAGATCAAATATTATGTTAGAATCAACTGGTAACATTTTGGACAAATCCAAGATGGCGAAACAAATTGGCAGCTGAATAGATAATTGTGGTGTAGGGATCAACTAGTGAAAATGTGGTACTAATTGAAGATGGCCGAACAAAATGGCGGCCAACTAAAATTTTTGTAATCGTGAAAAATTCACCATTTCAGGTTTTACATATCTTCACGTTTTAGTGTCCTTCTGTCGGTCCATCTGTCGGAGTGTCTGTTTGTCTGTCAGTTCGCGGCATAGCTTAAAGACTGCTTATCCGATTGTGTTCAAATTTTGTTAAAAAAACTAAGGGTCATCTGGGGATGATCTAGTAATATTTTGGTGAAAATCCAATATGGCGAAACAAAATGGCACCTTAGTGAAATGTTAAAAAAAATAATATTAAAAAACTACTTATCCAATTTATCTTAAGTTTTGCACCAACATTAAAGTAGTATGTCGGAATCAAATGGTAAAATTTTGGTACGAATCCAAGATAGCAGAACAAAGTGGCGGACTAACGAAATATTTAAAAATTGCAATGGATTGGTCAAATTGTGTGCCGTAAATAATTTTGGTATAGGGATAGTGAAATTCTAGTACTAATTCAAGAAGACCGAATAAAAAGGCGGCCAAATAAAAGCTCGTAATCGTGAAAAAACACCCTCTCAGGTTTTACATATTTTCACGATTTAGCTTCTCTATGTGCCATAAATATATTTTATTAATTCCGTCGGCTCGTCTGTCGGTCTGTCTGTATAGCTGTCAGCTCGCTGCATATCTTAAAGACTATTTACGATTTACTTCAAATTTTGATCAAAAATTAGGAGTCATATGCGGATGAGCTGGTAATATTTTGGTAAGAATCCAATATGACTGAACAATGTGAATAACATTATTGCTAAAAAAACTAATTATCCAATTTTGCACAAAAAATCTCTTTACATAGGAATGAACTGGTAACATTTTGATATGAATTCAAGATAGCAAAACAAAATAGCGTCCTAATAAAATATTTAAAAAATCACCCTGAAAATACTATTTATTAAATGAACTTTAATTTTTGTGCAAGAATTAAGTGTGATATAGAGATAAACTGGTGCAGTTGTGGTACGAATTTAAGGAAAATTGATTGTAAAATAGGATAAACTGGTACGAATTCAACTTAACGTAACAAAATGGTGGTATTTGACAATGTGGAAACTCCTTATTCCGTTTATTTTAAATTATGCCCCAGAGTCAATTGTAGCATAGGTAGAAAAAACTGGTAAAATATTGGTAGGAATGCAATATGATGGAACAAAAGATATTTTATGTAACACATATATATACTGTGACTATTTACTGAACCGAATTGGGTCCCATTTCAATAATATTTCACTATTCCCAACAAAAAATCATAACGAGGGAAGTTGCGAAATTTACCGTATGAATCTCGATTACACTTAGTGATACATTGACCGATTTGAATAAATTTTTATTCAAGTATTAAGGAGAGTACCGGGGTGGTCATATAGTAAGCACTGAAAAAAAATGACGGCATAGCGCCACATTCCGTGGTAACTTAAAATTGCTTTATTATATTGACTTAAAATTTAGTGCATGAAAGGGGGAGTAATGAATCACTTAGTAATGATATTTCTGGTGTCATAAATTTAAATGTTTTTAAGAATAAAGTTATTTGCTATGAAACTTTATTCTTGGTACAAAAAGTTTATGCGGAGGGGGTAATCTAAAAATATCAATTTTCATATAGTTTTCGTGGTTTTTAGGGACACAAAGTGCAATTTTACTGTTTTAATTTTTAACAGTTGGGATTGCTGATTTTCTATGCATGTCAGGATATCGTTTATCCATAATAATTATTATTATTATATTAGTTAATGTGATTTTAAGTACATCGATTACTTCGAGGATATTATGGCCAACATAGATCATTTTTCAGAAAAGTTTTTAGTGTGGTACCGGGGTTATTTCATAGAAAATATATTAAAAAAAGTAAAAATGGAGTAATGACGCCAATTTAAATTATTTTTTGCCAGAGAGTTTTCGCACAAATTTTTCAATGCTTTAATATATATTGAAATTTGAAGCATGAAACTGTAATTAATTAAAAATGTAATTTTGACATAGCTGGAGGTAGAGCCCTGATCTAATGGCAGGCAATAATTCTCCTGGTCAGGTTATTTCGCTAGTTAATTACAAATCTTAATAAATGTCAATAATATTAGATAAGTTTATTCTGGACATAAAACTTTTCCTATGTCATAACTGAGGTGCGTGGTGGGAGACGAGTAGAAATTAAATGTTCTGAAGTATCATGTTTCGTATTTTTCGTAGTTTTTAAGAAAATGAACTTTACTTCTACTAATCATATTAATTTGTGGCAACGAAAATTTGTATGTATCTTCTATAACTAGGCATAGACTGCACTTTATATATATGTTATATCTCTCGACTTAAAATTTACTTTTTAAAAAATATTTTTATTTACAAAATCAAAAATTAAACTAACAGTATAGAAGCTTAAAAACGAATCATGATTTTATTTACAATTTACACCATTTATATAATAGACGAATGCTGCGTCAGTGGGAACTTGCTTACTGGGCAAATTCTGCTGACGAGGCGTCTCGGTACTCGCCGTCTTCTTGAGATAACCGACATCTGATACGGTGGGGACCAAGGGCATCGTACTTGAAGGTGACATTGCTCGTAAGAAAGGACAACTCCCCCATTAAGACGAAAGGTGACGCGTGGTGACAACTTTCAGGTCCTCTGCTTATTGAGGTTGAGTTCAATCTCTTCACTTTCTTCAATCGGGTCGCCAAGGCGGATGCTCTGTCTCCTTCTGGGAATTATTCTTCTCCATTGTATAACGTTAGATCCTCTTTTAGGTGGAGAGGGTGGATTGTCATCGTTGCTAGTGGCTACTCCAATCTTGATGTTACGTGTTCGTCTTCGACATTTGCAAAAGATGTATAAGGCAATCAGTGCGATAATGAGTGTTATTGTAAGGATTGTGAACCAACTTATGTGTTTTTTTACGAACGGTTGATTTACCAATTGATTCAGCTGATCGGCATACTGATTTAGCTTGTGCTGGGCTATGTTCAGGTCCTCTACATCTATTTTGTTTAGCTTCAGAGGCTTCAAATCTGGTAAGTGAATATTCTCTGGCATATGGTTACAGCAGTCAAAAGGGATGTTGACTGGGTGGTAATTGTAGGTTACGTTGTCGTAAACATCAACTGATTTCTGGGCACGAACTCTTGTACTCCCGACGAAGGCACTACACTCGGGTTGAAGTTTCATCAAAGTATTTGTGTTGATGATCTGAGTCTCTATATCTCTGGATCCACATTTATTGTGACGGGCAGAGGGTCTGCAACAGCTATCAACCATAAATTCTGGCTGATTTCTTGAATGTTATAGTCTTTGGCAAGAATGACTAAAACTTGGCATGTTCTGGGTAAATAATCAAGTCTCTTCAGAAGCTGAGCCTCGCAGACTGCATCAGTATCAATTGGGTATGGCAGGATGTTGGAACAGATGAACATACGGTTGCCTAGTGGTTTGCGGGACTTCATATTGCGGATGGTTGTATAAAGTAAAGAATCATCATTTCGCGCAATTAGTTTATTAGTTATTGACAAAATGTGATGAAGGCCTGTTCGATTATCCAGAATCGGTATAGGATATAAGTGATAGATTGTGTATTTTTCAGGTTCGACTAAAGTTATTTCTACTACAAAAATTATTCTAGTATCTAATTGATCTGCCTTTAATTCTATTATGTCGAGATATTGAGCTACGCTTAAATAATATATCGGCAAGGGAAGATTATTCTTCCGTAATGACTGCGATATATGCTTTAATGAGTCTACTAAATCATATGGAGTGATGATTGAACTGTGCAAAATTTTTAAATGTGCAAATGTAACAGCGTTTATAGCATCGTTCAAAGTATTTTCGATAAATGAATAACTTTCTGTTAGTGATTCGCACAAGTCTAGGATATCGAGTTGTGATTAATAAAATTTGAGATGATCGGAAATATCCATAATTGATTCGCGAATTTCTTTAATATCATTATTAAAGGTTTTCTCGTTAATTTGAAGTTTTTGAATGGTTTCGTTAAAGCTTTTGATAACAGAGGTAGTTACAGATATTTGATTTTTCAAAAGATTTTCTATTTGGTATTCATCGTGGGTTAACTTTTCGATGCACTGGTTAAAAAATATTCACCATCGGAGGCGTCAAGATTACAAGTTATTGATTTCCAAATTGTTCCAATACCATTAAGAATACCACGTTTTTTTTTTTAATGTACTTTTTAGTGTCGGCCATTATTGGTTTCAGTGTACTTTTGGTTAACGGCGTTTGATATTTGTTTAAGGAGACTAACATGAGTTTAAACTTGCGGCTTAAAGGCTTTCATTCGCGGTACGTTTTCGTCTATAGTGTTTAATAAGCTTTCTAATATTTTGTCATTATTACTAATTGTTTCTTTGATTGGTCCGAGGTCTTTGTAAACAAGGAGGGTCCATTTATCATTTGAGATTTTTACGGTCGCTTCTTCATGAAAGAAAATTCCTAAGGTGTTGTTTATTGGTGTTAGAGTGTATTGGGACTGAGAGGCTGTTGAAAGTGCCAAGGACCTAGAAGAGAAAAATTACCCATAGTATGGTTTTAATCTGTCAAAATTTATTTCAGATTTTTGTTTAGATTCGGGGTTTATCAGAATTGCTGAATTTTGTAAAATTTCGATTATTTCGAATGGACCGTTAAATTTATTATGGCTCTTGTCCTTGATTTGTGATTCTTTAATGTATACCTTATCTCCTACAAGTAGTTATAATAGGGGAGCGCCTCCTCCTCCTCCTCTTCCTCTCTCTCATGTCCCTCATTCTTAACTTCCTCCCCTTTTATTCTCATTCGCATCATATTTTTAATTTTTTCTCTTTGTTCTCCCACATTTGATTTTGCATTCTTAAGTCTTATAAATAGGTGCATCATGATCATTTTAGTATGCCGAGGCACATTTACTAAGCTGTGCTCGAGTTGCATAAAAAGTTATTTTTGAATTTTTCCACCAATTTTGTATAAAACAAAAAGAAAAAATGTGTCAAGTAATAAGTGAATACAGATCCAAGTGATGATCCTGGAAATGCGAGGCCACCTGAAACCCACAACATAACTAATCTCAACACGCCAATATCATATGCCTCAGCACTTTACCAACAACAAACCCCAAAAAAAGATCAAGCTATTGTTTTCAACTCTGTAGAGGATTCCAAACTTCCTGACTACATACTTGCTGTAGGACCACTAGTTGGCCCCAAAAATATTATCTTCTCATCCAGAATATCCAACAACCGCGTTTGCATCTATCTTTCTAGTAAAAGCGCAGTAGATAAATTTATAACCGAAAATAAACCTATCAAAATAAACAATGAATTACTTCATGGAAGGCGACTAGTTACTCCATCTGAACGATTAGTAATATCAAATGTTTGTCCAACAATTCCTAACAATATATTGCAAAATGAACTTCATCAACTCGGACTAAAATTAATTTCTCCTATCTCATATATACGAATAAATATTCCGGATCCAGAATATTCACATATTTTAAGCTTCCGCCGCCAAGTCTTTATATTGCCTACAGAAGATTCCCAGATTCCAGATTCTTTGACTATTAATCATGAAGACTCTCTTTACAGAATCTTCTTATCCACAGATAAGAACTGCTTTAAGTGCAAACAACAAGGACATATTGCGTCCAAATGTCCACGGTTTTCCGATAATCAACAAGATATTACGGATAAACAAAGTACATCTCCAAATAAAACCCCTCAAATTCACCCTTCTCCAGTGATACCTGGAATAAATAAAAATACACCTGGCTCAGAAGACGTAGCATTAACCGTAAAATTACAGAATTCTAACTCCAACCAACTAACCAATAAGCGTAATATTACAGAAATACTCACACCGCCTGCCGACGCAATCAAAAACCGACCCGAAGAGCAACACATATTTCCAAAACCAAATCCAACTCCAAAAAAACCTAAACATGGAAAAAACATATTACAAAAAGCCTCATATCCCGAAAAACCTTTTGAAGCAGCTAAGCAGACAATAGAAACACATTCACCACCATTTATACTGACATTTGATCAACTAACCGATTTATTTACCAATATTCATAACTCTTCCGAACCTATAAATGTTGCATTAGAATACACAAGAGACCTTCCAGGATTAAATTATATGTTAGAAAAAATTTACCCACTCCTTACCGACCGAGCTGTCAAAACTAGATGCACAAAATTTAGGAGGAAGATAAGAAATTATATTGATGGATTAACATCCGAGACAGAAAGCGACGCCTCACAAGACACGTATTAACCAACTTAAAAATTAATAATAACTTAAATATATTTAAAATGGATACATCATTCCACTCTGTTTTACAATGGAACCTTAATGGCTATTTTACGCACCTAGAAATGCTTCAAATTCTCATCAAACAAGAAAACCCATCCATCATTGGCTTACAAGAAACACATTTTAAACAAGGAAAAACACACTGCCCCAAAAACTTTAATGGATTCCATAAAAACAGAGATAATCGAGACAAGGCAAGTGGTGGAGTGTCAATTTTTGTACGGAAAGACATAAACGCATATGAGATATTAATCAACTCGACCTTAGAAGTAGTAGCAGTACAAATTAATCTCTCCAAAAAACTATCAATATGCAACATATACATTCCCCCTTCTAAAGAGTTCACAATTCTCGATATCAGCAACATAATATCTCAAGTCCCTGCCCCTCGACTAATACTGGGAGATTTTAACTGTCGTAATGCCATATGGGGTAGCCTAAACACCGACGATAGAGGAAGAAACCTATATAAGGCCATAGACTTAGCCAACTTAATCCTACTTAATACTGGAGAACCCACCCGCTTTAACGTTTCCACAGGCGAATCCTCAGTCCTTGATCTTAGTTTATGTGATACATCCCTTGTTGCTTCCCTCCAATGGAAGGTGCTTCCAATGCTATACGGTAGTGATCACTTCCCAATAACTATTACTGATCCTTCAGAAGTATACGATAATTCTATTCCACAAAAATGGAACCTAAAAAAGGCTGACTGGGCTAAATATCGAAATTTAGTTGAACACGAAATCAAGTCATTATCCATCAGTAATTCCAATGTCGATTCCTTAGTAAAAACCTTCACAAATATCTTGAGAAATGCTGGAGAACAATCCGTAGGGAAAACCTCAAGTAACCTTAGACATAAGAGCGTTCCTTGGTGGAATGAGCAGTGCAAAACGGCCATCAGATCATATAAACAAGCACTTTACAAATACAAAAAAGAAAAGACTACAGAAAACATGGTGAATTTCAAAAGATTAAGAGCTAAAGCTAGATTTATAATTAAGAAAAGTAAAAAAGACTCTTGGACCCAATATGTATCTTCACTTACACCATCTACTCCTTCTTCAGAAGTATGGAATAAGATTAAAAGAATATCTGGTAAAAACACTTACTTCCCTATTCGCTCGATATCTAAAGACGGAGGTACTATCACAAACACCTATGATATAGCTAACTTATTTGCAAAAACATATGAATCATTCTCAAGTAGCCGGCAGTTCTCTGAAGACTTTGATATGTACCGAAAAACCTCAGAAAGAAACCCAATAGATTTTAGTTGCGATAAAGATTCACCTCTTAACACTCTGATAACAATAGATGAGTTAAACGATAGTCTCAACAATATTAAGAACGGAAGCCCAGGTCCAGACAATATCCCTGCCATATTTCTAAAAAAACTCTCCGATAAAAGTAAAGAATTTCTATTAGACATATACAACAAAATTTGGACAGAGCAAGATTTTCCAAAAGCCTGGTCAAAAGCAATTATTATCCCAATACCGAAAGAAAATAACAACTTAAATAATACAGACTCATTCAGTCCGATTTCACTAACCTGTGTTATATGCGGGGTCTTGGAGAAAATTGTAAATAATAGATTATCTTGGTATCTTCAACGAAAAAATTTAATTATTCCAGAGCAAAGTGGTTTCCGAAGATCTAGGTCAACACAAGACAACATCATTGACGTGGAATCCGAAGTCCATGAAGCATTTGTGAACCAGCAAAAATGTGTCGTCATATTTTTTGACATCCAACGTGCCTACGACACTGCCTGGAGATATCGAATTTTACAACAACTAACTTCTTGGGGCATTAAGGGCAATATGGCTAAATTTATCAACAACTTTTTGCAACAAAGAAGTTTTCAAGTAAGAATAAATAACACAGTTTCAGAAGAAACTACCCTAGAAAACGGAATTCCCCAAGGCTCAGTACTTAGTACAACTCTCTTTCTTGCCGCAATAAATAACATAACAAAATACATATCGACTCCAGTAAAATGCAGACTATACGCAGACGATCTTGTTTTATTAACAAAAGGGATGAACTTGAACTCAATGTGCAGAATCCTACAAAACAATCTTATAAGCCTGGAGCGATGGTCCAAAACCACAGGATTTCAATTCTCATTAGCTAAAACTAAATGTATTCTCTTCTCGAAACGTGCCGAAAATGTCTCGCCATTATTGAGACTCAACGGGAAGACGTTAAAATTTTATGAAAATACAAAGTTTCTAGGAATGATATTTGATAATAAGCTCACATGGAAACCACATATTCAAAACCTTATATCATCATGCCATAAAGGACTAAACATGCTAAAAATCCTGTCCAGCCGATCGTGGGGAGCCGACACCAATATTCTCTTGATAATATTCAGAACCTTAATCAGAACACGAATTGACTACGGCTCCATAGCATATGATTCCGCATCAAACTCTACTCTAAAACCTCTGGATACAATTCATAACTCAGCTATTCGCATAGCATTAGGCGCCTTCCGCACAAGCCCTGTAGAAAGTCTACTTTGCCAAGCTGCAGAGCCCCCTCTGAAATTTCGAAGGGCCTACCTTGCTTTGTCATACACCACCACAGTAGCAATCAACCCCAATAATCCGACCCACCACAATGTGTTTGCAAATCGCTATAATGATCTTTACGCCAGTAAAATCAGATCCAGACCAGTATTCTATGAACGAATAAATCGGTACCAATCTAATCTTCAAATCTCGTTTCCAAAGTTTTTCCAAGATGACCGCTTTTTACCCCCTCCATGGACCATTCAAAAACCCATCATCATTATGAAGCTCTGCCAGTACAACAAAGAAGAAACACCTCATAGTTTAATTAAATTGGAACTTCAATTGATACTAAATAATCTACCTGATGGAGACAAAATATATATTGATTCATCAAAGTCCACCAAGGGAACGGGTGCCGCAGTTGTTACCCCCAACATGACTCTTAAAATCAAACTCACACAACATACAAGTACGTACACGGCAGAACTTTACGCAATAGTTCAGGCTTTAATGTATATACAACAAGGTAACCGTAAATTTTCATTAATCATCTCAGACTCGCTTAACTCTATAAAAGCAATTCAACACCCCTTTTCCAAAGACCCCTTAGTCCAAAGAGTCTATAGAATCCTTTACAATATCCAAGCAGAAGGAAGAAAGGTAGCATTTATATGGGTTCCATCACACATAGGAATAATTGGTAACGAACTAGCCGACACAGCGGCTAGGGCCGCCACAGAAGACCCCAACGCAATTGCAGTTTCAAACACACTAAGCAGTGATTTTAAGTGGTACATCAAAAACCAGACAATATCCTCATGGCAGCAGGAATGGGATAGATCGTCATCCAAACTTCGTACGTGTAAACCCAGTGTCCGAAAATGGGAATGTAATTTAAGTAATCGAAAAGACCAAACGATTATCAATAGACTTAGAATCGGTCATACAAGACTAACTTACGGTTATCTGATCTCCAAAGAGGATAATCCTGTTTGCGAGATATGTTCGGTAACTTTATCAGTGCAACATATATTAGTAGACTGCCCAAAGTTTGCCACAGAAAGACTTAAATACCAAATCCAGGATAACGTAAAAGACATCCTTAACAAAAATCTAAACAATGTGTTAAATTTTCTCAAAGATTGTAATCTATACTGCCACATATAATTTATAATTGTAGTAATTAACCCCAACTGTGTTACGCATTAATAACCCTGTGTGGTTGATGCGCTAAACAAAAAAAAAAAAAAAAAAAAAAAATAAGTGAATTATGTGTAATCGCGAAAAATTAACTACAACTATCAGACAGTTAAAAGTTAAATATCTCAATTTCTTTGAAGTGATTTCGAAAGATGAATACACCAAGCTGTTTTATCCACTGAAACGAGATTATTTGGAAGCAACTGACTGTTGTGATGATTATTTAGAAGGAATTATAAGCCTTACTACGTTTTTCAATACATTTGGGAAATCATACTTTGTAGGAGAATTAAGCCACCTAATAGAATTTATAGGAGAAGATTGCCAATTTATACCTGCTATTATTGCAACCCAAAAGAGGTTTCAATTATACGAAGATAAAAAACAGGTATTATCAAGGAAAGTTAATCCTATTCGCAAGAGACGTCCCCCTACATATTTAAAATATTATGTTAAATAAATGAAATGGCTGAGTTGCTGATTGCAGTTAAATTATTAGAGGAGAAATTTAGTAATCTTTCAAAAACCTATTTCTCATATTGTATGGCAAGTGGTCCGGAGTGGATAGACTTTTATTGTAATCAATCTGCGGAATTCGCAAAGGCTGCCCTCTGTTGCAACAAATACTTTGAAACATTAAATTTTTTTCAACTTATTCAAGATCTAAAAGATATTGGCTTTGGTTACTATTTAAAAGACTTGAAGCAATTTATTGACGAGGATACTATTCTTCAAGAAATTGAAAAGGAAGAATA
The DNA here is from genome assembly GCA_030620095.1 of Kuschelorhynchus macadamiae. Classification (NCBI taxonomy): domain Eukaryota; kingdom Metazoa; phylum Arthropoda; class Insecta; order Coleoptera; family Curculionidae; genus Kuschelorhynchus; species Kuschelorhynchus macadamiae. Next base: position 393,001 of record JAUTXW010003629.1, read on the forward strand.
AATTTAATAATATTTACAATGGAGCAAATGGTTACTGAAATGTATGAAGAGTTTATTATATCTGCTGCATACTTCCAATATTTATCAATTGTAGGCGAAGAAGACGCAGAAGCACAAGATTTGTCAGCATATGTTAATAATATAGATCGAATGGAACAATGTAAATTAGCCGCTAAATTTTGTAATGATTATTTAAAATATAAAAATGAGTATGAACTTTTAAATGAATTTAGAAAATTAGATTTAAGGTATCATATTAATTGTATTCAATCATGGTTGGTTAATGCAAAATAAAAAGGTAATTAAGTTTTTTTATATTTTTATTCATTCATAAAACAATTGTCATATAAAAATAACACATTTGTCAAAGCACACATACAAGGTGATTTTGAATGATAGAAGCATTTTGGTTCCATTAGCTTTAGCGCTGGTTGTTCATCTATTTCAATCACAGGCTTTTTAGAATATTTCTGTATAAAATCCTTTTTTTCGCTTCCTTTTACAAAAACAAAATCTGCTTTCTTCGTAAGTGTTTCAATTATTTTTGGGAAATGATGTAATGGAGTAAATCCATTATTCCAATGTATACAATGATAATTTTTCGTTAACCATACCGCCTGCTTGTGACAATCAGGCGAAAGAAACTCCATTGGAAAAGGCTTTTTAAAAATGTAATGAGTCATTTCATAACCATCAAAAGCTGCAAGCTCTTTCGGTATAAATTTATTTTTTTCATCCTTGAATCCTTGAATATCTATAACCAATCTCATATTTTCAAAGCAGCAAATTTTTTAATGAGACTTTTGAATAATTTGCAATTTCTTCTTTCAGTTGATTAATTTTAAAAATAAATTTTTCAATTTGTAGTTGTAGTTTTGATGTCATGACTAAAACTAAAAGCTTTTGAAAATTTCTTTAAATTAAATCGAAATATGAAAATAGTGGGGATAAAGTTTTTTTAGTAAGAGGGTTGTAGCTAAATAATTTGTCATGTAAAATAAGACAATAAGCAGAAGTATCTTTTTTAATTGCATTGTGTGTCTCAAATTCAATTCTCATTACTACAGATCCCGTTTGAATTGTTTCTTTTTGATGGGAGCAATCAATATGTGTAATAGGACTAATGTTTTTGAATTGTTCAGGATTAAAAATGGGTTCATTTGGAACACCATAGTAAGACTGTCTAAAGTTGGCAAACATTTGGTATAAAGCAGAAAATTTGTTTTCTACGAAATTTAAGTACAAATCGTGATAAGGATATCTTTCAGAATTTAAATATACTCTAATATTTGACAAGGTAATATTGTCAAATTTACTCATATCTTTAACAATTTTCCCTTTTCTGTTTTCTTGAAAGCCAATCACAACATGACGAGGAGCTTCTAGTTTACTAGTTGTTTTTTCCCTGCCATGTGTGACGGGTTGTTTCGGTTAGAGAAGAATATTCAACAAGTTCCCAACTCCTGAATCCTATCAATATATCTTTATTTGATTCTAATATTTTTGATAGAGCAAGTTGTTGTGGCATATCAACTAGAATGTGAGGAACTTTCCAATAAATTTTATCGAAAGTAACCAATGGAGTGTCAGGAGCAGTAACAAGGTGTGCCGGATCTTCTTTGAAAATAACACCATCTAAATCATCAGTTGATCTAATAAGAACCAATTCCTGTTTCATATTCATAATAATTTTTCTGTAATCTTCAAAAAATCCTAAAAGCATTTTTAGTGGTATGGATACGGAGAATTTTCCATCATTATAAACTAAAATTGTATCACCTTTTTTCCGATGTGGAAACCAACCTGCATTTTCCAGTTTTAAACTTTCGTTGGTATTGTGAGAAAGGTAGCTTTTTAAGGTTGATGCTAATCCAACATTTCTTATTGAATCTATAGTAATTCCGTTTAGTTCATAGCGGATTTCTCTGAACAAAAAGGCTATACCATTGTTAATAAATAGCAATTCTTTCTTATATTTACCTTCTGTATTAGTAAATTTTCCTTCGATATAAAGTAAACTATCTGATGGTAGAGTGTAAGCATCGAGTTCTTGAATTGGGATCCTTATTTCATCATTGTAATCGAATTTTGAAGAAATATATGGTTGATATGTGTGAAGCTCAGAACTGACGATGGAATTGTCTACATAAAGCTTTTCGTTTACGTTTAATATGTTCATTATTTTAAAACAGTGAAACCCAAGGATGTGAGAAATTTACCATTATCTCGTCTTAACTTGTTGGTGTTGGATTTGATACTGATTCGTTGTTTAGGCTTTTTCTTTTTATAAGTTTTTACTTTGTTGATAGTGGTAGGGGCAAGTCTCATCCCAAGGGCTCTATTATATCTAACAACCATTTTATATTTCACTTGTTTGTAAATGTAACCTTACTGTTATAGTTTCTCCTCTAAAACTGATAAGTTCTCCGTCTTGATCAACTATTTTAACTGTTATATTGTTAATTGCTTTGACGCTAACTGGAAAATACAAAATGGGCAAAGTAGATTCAACTATTTTATACCCTGGAGCTACAGTTGGATAAAACTGGTGAATAATATGAACAGGTTTACCATTATTGTAAGAACCGACACAAATATTACAGTCAATACAAATAGCATTCACCTTAGTTATTTTTGCAACATTATCTGATTCTTCCTCTTTCATAGCTTCTAGTATCCTGCTATTAAAACCCAACATTTTTCCTATCGAATCTTCCTTGGTAAAATCAATTATTCTACTACACATTAAAAAAGTTTTTAGAGTATTAACATTTGCTTTTAAAAGAAAAAAAAAATTTTCATTCGGAAATAAATCTTCTATACTTTCTCTTATATATGTTTCTATATCTGTAATGTCATAAGTTCCGTCGGGAATAACAATTACTTTATTATCTATATAAAATTTATTATATCCTTCTTTTATATTGGGGATAGTCATAAACGTTTCAAAATCAGCTAAACCCAGGTAATATTGTTTTTCATCCTCTAAATATATGGGCGGATTAAAATCAGCAGACAAAACAGAACTGTTTCCTGATATGGCAATTGTGGTAGACATTGCAGTTTATTTATGAATGAGATATTACAATAAATAATGAGTTTATATATTTTTTTGCAAAAATTTTAGGGATAGTTGACCACAGTTATATGAATTAAATTTTTGTTTATTTTCATAAGTATAAAATACATCCACTTTGCCATTCGAATTAAAATATTTGAGAAGTTCAAAAGGTGGTTTTAAATTTCCATAACTATCAAAATATATTACATTTTTGTTATTTTTAATATAAGCAGTCCAATGAGATCCTTTATTTTGTTTTTTATCCAAATTTACAATACCACATTCTTTCAGATTAATTTTTTTTTGAAGTTCATCGAGCATAAAAACACCTCTAAAGCCAGTTATTTTTAACAGCTTTACATATTTAATAATATCATTGTTCGTAAGTGCTCTTTTTGGAAAACTTATTTTGAGTTTTTTTTGTCTGATTGCTTTCATTTTGACGGATCCTCCTTTATAAGGTCTAATAAATAGTCCCTTTCCTTTATATGGTCTAATATATAATCCTTTGCCTTCTTTAGAAGCATTTTCCATTGCAATATTATGTCTATGTATTTCTTCTAGTTGCTGTTTAGCTGCTTTAGCATCATTTACTGCCTTAGCAATTGCTGCCGCGCCTCCACCTAGTGCACCCAGGGGGCCAAGAATGGGAAACAAAAGAGGTAGAAATCCTCCAATTTCTTTGGGTGTTCGAATGATACGTTTTTTTCTCAATTTAAGTTTACCCCCTTTTGTATTTTTTAATCCCAAACCGAACTTTTTTTTACCCTTCATTATTCCTGCAACACTTAAAGCTGCAATTTTTTCACCAATAGAAGAATCTTTAGCTTTTACCCTATCCCAGGCTTTTTTTTCTAATATTTGGTCAGATATGTGTCTTTTTGATAAATCTTCAGTCTGAGAGTAAGATATATCATGTTCTTTGCAAGCGGAATCCAATGGATTTATACCAACGTCACCTCTAGTTAATCTTTTTTCCAAGTTGGTGCCGGGATCCTGGTATATGAACTTCGAAAGGTAGTTTACTAATTAATTTATTTACTAAACCAGAGCCTTTTCTATTACGTGTTTTAATAGTTTTTTTCAACTTATGACGACCCACAGTCATTGAAGTTCTTTTTATACTAAAAGCACATTGACATTTTTCTGGTATAAATACTTTTACAGCTAGAAATATTTACTAGTCTGATTAAGAATGAGGATTGAAAAACAAAAATTCTCATTACCAGTAAATAATCATGACGAACAAATTTTAAGTAAACAGTTGAGAAAGCATGGTGACTTATTTTGCGGTGGTTCAAAAAGAGGGTTTATAGTTGGTTGCAGTGGTAGCGGTAAAAGCAACGTTATGCTTACACTGCTCGAGCATCCCAATGGAATTAGGTTTGAAAATGTCTATGTTTATTCAAAGTCATTAGATCAACCAAAATATGAATATTTAAGAAAGTTGTTAAATATGATAGCGATGAGAACATTATTTCACCTCATGAGATAAAGCCAAATTCCGTTATCATTTTTGATGATATTCCTTGTCATAATCAATCTATTATTAGGGACTATTTCACGCATGGAAGGCATAGAAACACCGATTGTTTTTTTATTTTTCAAGGATATTCCTCAATCCTTAAACGTCTAATTCGAGAAAATGCAAACTTATTAATTTTATTTAAACAGGACTGTTTGAGTTTAAAACATATATATATATATATAATGACCACTGTATATTGGATATGACATTTGATCAGTTTAAAAATATTTGTGCTAACTGTTGGATGGATCCATATGGCTTTCTTGTAATTGACAAAGATTGTGAAGTAAATCACGGCAGATATAGGAGTAAATTCGATTCCTTTATATATTTATAAAAGTAAAAAATTTGCAGTTTTATTTCATTTAAAACTTGTACAGCATGGATAAACGTTTAGCTCGAGAATTAATAAGATCGAGACAAGCCGTGAAGCAGAAATATCAAAGCTTGAAATTAGCTACTTCTACTGCTCAGTCCGCATTAGAACAAACTTATAGACCAATAACACAACCACTTAAACAGCTAATTTCAAGTATTGGTAAATCCGAACCATTCGATTTAAAAGAAGAAAGAGTTTCAAAGTATGAAGATTTCAAAACACCTACAAAGCTTTATAAAACATCAACTCCGACGAAAAATATTCAGAAAACAGGAAAAACTCCGTTACTCCCTACAGAACTACCAACATTTTTAAATGACAGTAGTATCACTTCTTCCTCTTCTGTAGTACAACCATTGTCATCAACTGTTATAGCAGAAACCTCAGATCCTTCTAGTGACACAACAACAAATTTAAACTTGTCAGACATATTGGAACAAACTAGAAAAACCATTCAAACCTATGTTGGTACACCATCATATAAAGATTACTTTCATGAATATTTTCATGAATTACCCAGATCATATATTGATGAGGGTGTGAAAGTTACACAACATAAATTTGACCATTATTATGGAATAGTTCATGACCTCGAAACGGATAAGTTTTCTTTTGGTTTAACACAGATACCGGTAGAAATTATTGGAAAAGACATTAAAGTGGGAGGAATAACGTACACAGGCACGCCAGGTTTATACGAATTGCTTTTCAAAAAAGAACCGAAAGGTTATAAGAAGGAAGATTTAGATAATTACATGAACATTCTAGCTAAAACAAATGTATATCGTAGGAATTTTGATTCAAATGAACAAGTTCAAGGAAATACATCACACAAATATGTTACAATAATAGGACCATATTTACAAAGAAAGGGGATTACAAAGACAAAAAACTTGCCAAGATTAGTTACAGCATTTAACAAACCAAAACCTCCGTTTAGAACAACTAGAGCCAAATCTACAGGAAAGGGATTAATTTTGAAAACAAACAGATCAAATACAGACTATGTATACTGGAATAATGTAAACGAAATTGTTGATAGGCTACGTTTATTAATTTCATCAAGTGATGCGGGAAATAATGCTCATAGTAACGAGATTATCTCTATTATTGAAGAATTAAGAGGAGATAAAGTAATACTATAAATAACAGCTATCAAATATAATCATATTTATTGTTTAATGAAAGCTCAACATGACAGTTGATAAATTTGGACGCCATATTTCAAAACAAAATCAAGAGAGAATAAGTGACATTAATAATTTAAAAAGGAGATTAGGTGAAAATGAAACAAATAATGAAATCTTTGCTAAAAAGCTTAAGGTTTTTGATGAAAATTTTTTAAAGTATGAAAACCAGATTAAAGGATGTTATACCTCAATTGAAAACGTTAATAAACAGTTGCTAACGCTAAATCAAATAAGTAAAGATTTGCAATTTTTAAATGAACATGTTAAAAAGGAAGACAAAAAATTAAGTGATGATATCAACAAAATTAATAAAATACTGGAAACAAATATAAGAGTCGGTATATTTGAAAAACTCTTGGAAAAAATTAAACAATTAAGAACTTTTATAAAAAGGTTAGATGATGAAAAAAAAAATAAATCAAAATAGCATTCTGAACAGTAGAACAATTGACCAACTCACTTTGGAAGAAAATCAACAATATATTTCCTTGGAAAATATAATGTCCAGTGTAATTGAGAAATTAGAACAAGAATTAAATAAAACAGAGGAGGAATTCAAAAATAGTGATAGTAGATCAACTACTTTCTTAACTGGAGAGATAAAAAAATCCTTTAATGCGTTAGAAAAGGAGATTACTAAAATTAGTAAAGTTTTAAATGAAAAAAGTTATACAATACAAATTGATAAATTGAATGAATGGGAAAAAACATATAAAAGTTATATTTCGAATTATTACAAAACATAGAGAGTGAACTTCCTTAAAATTGAATAAACAAGTTTGTTGTCATGACAACCGTTAAACAACAAGTCGTTAATGAATTACATAAACCTGCTAGAAAAAACTACAAACGCAGAAGGGTGGTAGTGAAAGGGTTAAATGATCTTTTTCAAGCTGATTTGGTTGAAATATTACCCTATGCCAAATTTAGTAAGGGATTTAAATATATCTTGATTACCATAAATGTATTTTCTAAGTATGTTTGGGCCGAACCGGTAAAATCTAAATCTGGAAAAGACGTAACAGCGGCCATGAAAAAAATATTAATCAGTGCAAAAACTCCACCAAAAAACTTGCAAACGGACAGAGGGAGAGAGTTTTTCAATGTAAATTTTCAAAATTTGATGCAACAATTTCGAATTAACCATTATAGCACGTTTTCCAATTTGAAAGCGAGTATAGTAGAAAGAGTGAACAGGACTTTAAAGAATAATATGTGGAAAATATTTAGCATTCAAGGAAATTACAAATGGTTTAATATATTAGCGGATATTGTAAAAGATTATAACAATACAAAACATTCTTCAATAGGAATGAAGCCAAAACAAGTAAATAAAACAAATGAAAATAGAATCTTGAAATCTGCATTTACTCATGCTAAAACGTTAGATATAAAATCTCCAAAGTTTAAAGTGGGTGATCACGTACGAATAAGCAAGCATCGAGAGGCATTTTCAAAAGGTTACACACCAAATTGGTCAAATGAGATATTCCACATTAAAGAAGTTAAGATGACAAACCCTTGGACATATTTAATTCAAGACGAAGATAATCAGGACATTCTGGGTGGTTTTTATGAGCAAGAATTACTAAAAGTAAAGCATACCGATGTGTATCTTATTGAGAAGATTTTGAGAAGAAAAGGAAACAAAGTTTATGTGAAATGGTTAGGACTTGATAAAAAATATAATACATGGATTGGTAAAAAAAAAATTGTTTAATTAAATTGAAATTAAATTTTAGTTAAATTTGTTTTATTTCTGTTCCTCACTTTATGCTTTAGCTGATACAAATTACAAAGTCTTAATGTGCTAATTAATTTCAAATAAAATTCACATTTAGGAAACTAAAATTTTAAGTAAAACATCAAATACAATTTTTATTAAAACGTGTCAAATATATTTTATTTCTATGTTCCTCAGATAATATCGAATCTAGAATAAGTTTACAATCATTTATTCTTTTTTCAAAACGGAGTCTATCTAAGTACCACATCTGAAAGTTCCTCCTACGGGCTTGTCTGTAAACAAAGCTCCACTTCACTAACACATGCACCTTATTGTTCTCTTCCAGAAAAGATATTGTTTTCTTCGTAATATTTTCTTTTTGATCCATTTTCATTGTTTTCTTCGTAATATTTTCGTTTTGTTCCATTTTGCTTCAATTTGTTTTCCATTTGTTCAGGATATAAAGCAAGTAATTCCATCATAGTTGAAACATTTTTACTGTTAGGATTTTCTGTTGGACTTATTATATTATAAACATGCGTACACAAGTCGCCACAATCAGCTGAAATATTATTTTGAAATATGTATTGAATTCTTGCTTTTTAAGTATAGATAATCTATAATCAATAATTTCCTTTAATCGCCACAAATTGTCCAAAGACTCTTGTCCTAAGTATATGAAGTGTGGGCCTTTTGTAATTTGTAGAACAGGGGTATCATTTATTTTCTGAACCTGCAGATGAATGTTGTTTATATTCACACTGGTTTGATCAACTTGAGGAAAGTAGAAATTGTTTACAATAATTCCTTGATGAACACAAATGTCTTTCCAATTTTCTTCGGTTAGTGCGATTGAAAATCCAGTTTTTCCACCAATTACAATTTTTGGAGAAAAATCATTTAAACTAATGCCAACAAGAACAAATTTTGACAAAGAATTATTTAAAAAATAAATTTTTGAATTAAGAAGCGTTTCCAAAGGTTTATGAACCACGGCGTTGTTCATAATGACTAAACGAGACTGAAACATATTGTGTTATTCTTGTACTTAAATATTCTCATCCCCACTTTCTTTAAAGTTTCGATTAAAATGGATTAATGAAAAAATAGATTTCCAGTTTGAAATTTGTAATAAAGATAAATAATTAAAATGGTAATGTATAAAAATAATGCAAAGTTTAATGTAACACTAATGATGGAAAAGTAATAATTTTTGAATCCGTCATAATAATTGGTACAGTTGGGGGTTAAAATTTGTAACTGATTATTTTTAAACTCTAACCTTTCTATCCAATTTGTATCAAAAATAGATCGATTTGGATAATGATACAAAATTTTAAAAAATTTACTTGCATTTTCATTTCCATTTATTCGTTCCATCCAACTAATTGTACTATTTTTAATTAATCCAATTTTCATAAATTTACAATATTTACTTAGAGTGACGTCTGTTTTATTAGAAAAACATATTTCACACTGTGTTACGCCAGGGGGATGATGAACATAAAAAACATTTTGGAAAATAAAATAAAGAAGAATAAATTGAGATCTACTGATAGTCATTAAAACAAATTAATAATTATATTCCAAATTTATTAACATTAAGCAGATACTTTCACCAAGAAAGCAAAAGCAGTTGTAAAAAAATAACAATAAAATACTTAATTTAAATATATGTAAAAGTTCATAAATAAGGATATTAATAATACTATATAAAATATGTAGCTTGAAGACTTATTTTGAATGGTTACAATTATTCGATTCCTATTTTTCCATAAACAGTTATTTAAATCACAATTCCTAGCAAATTTCTTATGCTCCACAATAGGATCATCATAACTTAACCAATCAAAAATTTCAATACCACAATAAAAACATTTACAAATATCATTGATTGAAGTATAGTAAAAGCCAGCTCCAGCTAACACTTCTGGTCTCAATTTTCCTTTCCATTTTTTAAAAGTGGAAAGTCGTTTTTCATATGTTTTAAAATAACTGTTATCAATTTCTTTGTCAAAAGTTTCTAAGCACATTTTGTGAAAGACTTATGAACATTGTCATTATTTAAAGGCTTTAAAATGCATTCAAAATCTGCATACACCACGAAAGGAACTTTCATTTGTTTATGATAATTTATAAATTTCAAAATATTATCATATGAATAGTTTCCAAACTTATCTTTTATTAATTCTTTAGAAGGTAGGTTAATTCGTAAATGATCACAATCATAGCTATTGTGTTGTAATAAATTTTCTTCTGTAGGGAAATATTGTAAACAACCATCGCAAATATATTTTTTTCCGTGATGTTTAGAAATTTGTGCAGAAACTAGTTTTGATAAATCTTTAATATAGCAATAATGAAAAGTTTTTTCATCATCATCACTTATTATCAATAAATTGACATGTTGATTTTTTTTATTCGATGAATAATAAAGTGGACCAATTACTTCATACCCCTTTTTAGGATTTATAATTTCTAATCCATATACATTAATAGAAATGTTATTTTTTTCTTCAAAAATCTTAATGTTCTTTAGCAACATTGGAAATTCTATACCTGACATATCCAAAACAGAAGAGTAGTGTGGGTAGGATGAAGTTTCAAAATCTAATCCGCGTGATTGGTGAAGAGCAGACACAACTGCCCAAGCGAAGCAAAAGTTGTCATCATTCCTAATGTTGATCACAGCTTGACGTCTCTTGATCTCTTGAGGAAGTTCGATAAAAGATGAGGCTCTCAGCGGATTGTGCTTGTTAACATTAATTTCCAAATGAAGTAAATTCATCAAAGCCCATCCTGCAACGTAAAAATTAAAAAATTACTTTTTTTGTTGCTGTTGTAAAATCGAAAATAAATTCTTTACCTGAATCTCTTTCTGCAAATTCGTCAGCTTTCTGGTCAATAATGGTGCAGATTTGCTCTAACAGTTCTTTTTTCTGATATCCCTGGCAAATGACTTGGAACGGCGTATTAAAAGATTTGACATCATAGCTGTCGCTGCTGGGGTTAAAATAGAAACCGAACAGTTCCATATTTAGCTTGATACATTTATGTTTCTGCAGTTCTTGATCTATTAGATGTGCAATTTTGTATTCCAAATGTTGAAAATATTCTTTCACATTTATGAAGTTTTGGTGTGAGGAAATCCTATAAGATATTATTCGTTCCCTGAATGCTGACTTGATAATTTCAACACCTTCCTCCAAGCCTATTTTGGAATTGTTCTTGTGCACACTAGATCGAAGATGTCCACCCCATAGACTTTGGTTTATATTTTTCTTGCATTCTTTACAATATTTTACAATATTTGTAGAATCTATAAATTAAGAAAAAAATATTTTACAAAATATAACATGAAAAATAAAATGTTCTTACCTTTAACAAGCTTTGGTTTTTTCAACCAACTGTTGAGTTTTGTGGAATTTCCGTTAACATGTTTTTTAATATGTCGCAATAAATTATCCTTTCTAGTGAAGACTTTATTACATGTTACACACTTATGCATTTCTGAAGTTTTCTGGATAATAATAATAATAAAATTAATATTGTGCAATTCTATTTAGTTATAGTCAAATTTTGAAAAAAGCAATTGCATTTTTGAAGTTCTTTGTATAATAATAAAATTAATATTGTGCATTTTTATTTAGTTATAGTATAGTCAAATTTTGAAAAAAGCAATAGAAATTAATTGACTTTATGAATCCATTTCTTCAAATGAGTCCACTAATTTGTCAAAGGCCTGTTTAACATAATTCACCGTACTTTCGTCTCCCTTTTTAATTGTGATCAAATTAGTTAAATTTTGAATAGCGAAACCCAGACACTTAAGGTTTGCTATTTGTTTTTTATTTTTTTTATTAATTTTAAATTTTTTTTTAATGATAAATGATGGTTTCGAAATTGAATTTTGTTCAACTGGTGAATTATAAAGAGAAATATCCGAAGTTAAATTTGCTTCAATTTGTTTTTCTTGCGAATCAGAATTTACAATAGCATATGGTGAATTAATAGAAGATATAGCCGAACTTAAATTTTGATCAATTTGTTTTTCTTGCGAATCAGAATTTACAATATCATATGGTGAATTAATAGGACAAATAGCCAAACTTAAATTTTGATCAATGTCAATCCTTCCAAATCAGAATTTTCACTAAACAAAAAAGGAGAGCAAATTGGTCTCGGAGAATTAATTGGCGATTTTAATGTTAAATAATTTGGATTAGATTTTTGAAAACAAACAATATCCTCATAGCTAGAATTTTCGAATTGATTTTCGTCAATGTCATTCAGTTCTTCAAGAGTTTGTTTAGTTTTTGTTGTAATTAAGTCCGTTTTGTTGTCAATAATGTCATTAAGATCGTCAAGAGTTTGTTGTTGAGTAGCTGTAAATAAATATTTTTCGTTGTTGTGTTTGTTGGCCTTATTCTGAACTTGGCTATTGTAAATAATTTCATTCAAGTCCTGAATAGTTTGTTGTTGACTAGTTGTAAATACGTCTGTTTCATTGTTTTGTTGGTTTGCAAAATTTTGCATTTGAGTACATGTGTATAAGTCAAAGTCATTGTCAATTATTTTGCTACTCGATGCCAAAAAATTGTCCATTATGAAAAAAATCGTAATAACAAATAAAAATGCCACAAATGTACATAAAAATGTCACCAATATATATAAGAATTAAATCTTGCCAAATAAAAATGTTAGAAATAAAAATAAAAATTAAAAAATTACCAAATAGACACAATGTAAACACCAGAAAACTCGCGAGCTCTGCACAGTGTGAATGCAGAAATCAATTGCATTCGTCTCTTCGCTGAGGCGATTTTATATGCAAAAGTTAATCACATGTGTCCCGAAGATAAGGTGAGGGTGAGGGGGGGGTTAAGGGGGGTCTCCCCCTTTATGGGGGGTTGGCGGAGCGGGGAGGGGGGCGAAGCGCCCCCCCCCCGAGGAAACTGACAGGGAAAGGGACAGCGAAAAAAAAAAAACTTAAGTATTGCAGGTAGTAAAAGTGGTGGTCGATGGGATATATACTTAAGAACATCCACTCGACGATCATACAGTATCATTCGCTGTAATATCAGTTGTCGATATTATTTATAACCTATAACCAAAATTGTTTTTTATCAAATATATCTATCTAAATCTAAAGCTCCTAACGATGGCAGAAAATATGATTGGAAACGCTGACCAAATTGAAGAAAATAATGTGGAGAACGCCGCTCAAATTGAAAAAAGAGAAGAAATTTTTATTAACTTGGAAGGCGCACTTATAAACATTCATTTTTTGACAAATCATCTAGGCTTGTTAGAAGATCATTCTTGTTTAACATCGACATTAATTATATTGAGGAGGAAGAAAAAGAGATGGAGGAAGATGATCTGGAAATTGACGAAGGAGTGGACATGGATGGACAACTGCTAAATTTAGGAACCGAGGCTGACGTAAAAGTAAGCAAGTTTAGGGCTAGTGAATTATTTAATAATTTTGAAGAAAAAGATGTATGTGTTATACAAAGCTACTCTAAAATTGAAAGTCGAAGACTAGGAACATTTGCTATTTGCCTTCCTTGTAGTGCAATTGACATGAGATATTTACGGAGAGGGGAGTCCGATCATGTGAGCTGCCACTACAAAAGAGCTTATGTTGTTAGTGCTTCTGATTTACATTGTGCTATTTGTAGGATTTTCTACTAATTCCTGAACAGGCTTGCTTTTACTGCAATAAAAATGAAAAAAGGCGATAGAAGATTATGTTGTTAAATATTAATAATAAACATAGTTTGTAAAGGTGATGTGTAGATTATTTCAACAATATTAATTTTAAATATAGGTTATAAACGTAATGGGTAGATAATGTCAAAAATATTAATTTTAAACATAAATTGTAAAGATAATAAGTAGAATACGTCAACAATATTAATTTTAAAAAATGTCAACTGTTACTATAAGCGGTTATATATTTTCAGTGCTATATGGAAAATACTTCTTTTTATTCTAACATCTGACACTGTATTTGTAAATGAAATAGCTAATCATATGTAAAAAAAAAAGTGTCGATTATGTCAACTGCCACTAGAAGCACTCATATATTCGCATAACATTTTGTTAACGCTTGTTTCTGTATTCAATTGAGTTTTCTCTTACTTGATGCAAATTATATTAATAATAATTAAAAAGTAGTAGATTAGGCTATGCCGGTCCGACAATCAAAATCGTCATTTTTACGTGTAAATTCCCATAAGAAAATTTAAGCTTCGATTTGCAAAAGTGGTGCCATTTTAGGGCGTGGCACTTTTTGTGTAAACCCATAACAATTGTTTTGTTATGTAATGTGAAAATTAGTATGTATTAAAAAACTTGTTAGATCATTGTTGTCGTTTCAATATAGGAAAAGGAAAAAATGTGTGTCAATTATTATATATATATTTACATTTACTTTTTTTTACAAAATTATTTGTTACCAGAGTTTTCACAAACACAAATTATAAAAAAAATATTATCCTCTTTTTAAAATTACAACAAAATGATGTCTAATTACATCTTTGAAGATTTGTACCAAATAGTAATATCTAGTGCGACATACAGGACAATTGTTTACCATTATAGAACAACAATTTTCATCATTCCATCTTAAAATACATTTTAAACAAAAAATGTGGGAACATGTATTTGGTCTACATGAATCATTCGATTATTTCAAAACAAATAGCACAAAACACTTTTTTCTCTTCACTCTCAGTTTTGTTCAAATTTTTTAAAACAATCCCATTATTTTCTTCTCGAACTAATGGTATATTTTCTTCTTGAACTCCTGGTATAATTTCTTCGAGGCTAATTGTCTGAAGCGGAATGGATCGATCTCTTTCTCCAACTGATTCACTCATTTTATTTTAATATTATTATTAATAGATTTATTCAACAGATTTTTTTCTTTTAACAGTCACGCGTACCTTAACATACTAAAATGATCTTGATGCACCTATTTATAAGACTTAAGAATGCAAAATCAAATGTGGGAGAACAAAGAGAAAAAATTAAAAATATGATGCGAATGAGAATAAAAGGGGAGGAAGTTAAGAATGAGGGACATGAGAGAGAGGAAGAGGAGGAGGAGGAGGCGCTCCCCTATTATAACTACTATAAATATAAAAAATGTATGCGTGCTTATCTTAATTGTGGCCACATGGGAAACGTCAAACATTGCCCCGATATTGATGCTAATCAATACTATATTCCCCATCATCTTATTTTACGACCCGAAAGTTCTACTAATAAATTACGTGTAATCTTTAACGGGTTTGCTAAAGCTTCAAATGATGTTTCTCTTAATAATTCTCTATTAATTGATCCAAAATTACAAAAGGACATTTTTTTCTCTTCTTTTATTTAACATATTTACATTAAATAAATGTACCGGCAGATTTTGATTGCTGAAGAACAAAGGAATTTCCAAAAGATTGTTTGAAGTTTCTAAGCCCGATCCTATTCAGGACTATAGACTAAACACTGTGACGTATGGAATTTCATTATCTCTTTTTTTGGTATTCAATTAGTTAACGATTACGAATTGACCTATCCACTGGCTACCCAGGTCATTAAAGATTAAAGCTACGTGGATGACATTTTTTCTGGCTCTGATAGTGTTGATTCTGCTGTTCAATTGCAAAAACAACTGATTAAACTTTTAGCACTCGAAGGTTTCCAACTGAGAAAATAAGCTAGCAATAATCCTGCTCTCCTAGCACACTTAGATAATTCTTTATTACAAGTTTGATAAAGATATTGCATCCACTATAAAAAATATTCGATTTGTAGTGGAATCCTTCCGCACAAACGTACATTGTTATCAGATTTAGCAAAGATATTGGATCCTCTAGGTTTTCTGACCCCAATAACTATTGTTCTTATGATTATAATTCAAAACCTATGGTCTCTTGGTTTGTATTGGGACCAGGTTGCTCTCGATAAATTAGCCTGGAAATGGTGCACATATAAACAAGAAAATATTTCATCTTTCTCTTCACCTCGTAGAGTTATAATGAGTGATATATACTTATGTGAAATTCATTGGTTTCTGCGGTAGTTCAGAAACTACTTATGCAGCTGTTATATATTTTCGTGCAATTGCAAATAAAGAATACAGTCTTCCCTTATATGTGGTCAAATTTTGTTAGCAACTTTATACAATTACTCTGAGTTAAACCAGAGGTGCAAAAACATTTAAGGTCTATATTTGCCTTTTCGTTTGACTTGCAACAAAAGCTATTCATTTAGAACCCGCTTCCGAACTGATGCTTTTTTAGCGGCCTTAAGGTGATTTATTTCCCGTCAGGAATTAATCACTGATATATTTAGAGATTGCGGTACAAACTGCGAAATATTTGTTTAATATTATGCAATCTGCATCTGAAACATAACAGAAGCAATAATTTGGCATTTTAGTCCTCCTAAAACATCTTGGCTCATATTAATTAGTACTCAAATATGAATGAATGATGAAGTCGTTTTAAATTCACGTCCGTTATGCTAAATGAGTTCGGATCCAAATGATTTAAACGCTTTAATGCCAAGTCATTTTTTGACTATTTTTCCTTTAAATTCCTTTCAAGAAACCAACTTAACCGAAATTAAAATTAGACGGCTTTCGCACTGGCAACTTCTACAGCGAATTCATATCAGGATTTTTGGAAGCGCTGGCATAAAGAGTACCTTCACACGCTTACCCAAAGGAGTAAGTGGTATGACGTTTCTACCCTATTAAATTAACTACTTTAGATCTCTTAAAAGATGAACTTACACCTGTCTTGCGATGGTAATACTCGAGTAGTAACTGTAAGAACCATAAGAGGCGACTTTAAACGGCCAGTTTCTTAGCTTTGTCCATTGCCGGGAAAGTAAATTTATTAATTCAATAGTTACTCGGGAATATAGGGAAGTTCCCTACAGAATATTTTTTTTTTGTTTCTATTGTCAAGTCATTTGAATTTTTTTTGGTAAAATGAAACAATTTAGGTGGGCGGTATATTTCGTCCTTACGTTATCTTAAAGGACTATGTCTTGTTTCTTAAATTGAATTTATATTAGACAATTAATTAGGCTTATTTTCTTTTTTTTTTATAAACAACTTTAATACAAATTGAATATATCTATTAATCTTTAAACCATAATTTCGCGCAATGTTTCGCAAAGATGCGCGAACACGGAGGGAGTCGAGAAGCTTCGCTGCAAGGATACGGTCGATATTTCCTTGATCTCCATGATGGTACCTTAAAAACTGTGAGTGAGAAAAGAATATTTCTTATGTGCCGGCCAGCGGAAAGTCAAATGTAATAATTAGATAATCAACCGGTGTTGCAATCAAGACCAGATATTGCTGTGTGAAAGAATGGATTGTTAAATTACATCTAAACCCCAATTCGACGAAAGGTACGCTATACTCTTTTTGATCTGATCACCTTCATCGACTTATTCATTATTTGCAAATTGTATTCTAACACGATTATATATTGAATAATTTAGCTCTTTCACATACAATCTTGCTTCTACAAAATACAAATAAATCTGCAAAGTTTTATCAAAGTCGACGAAAGAGTATTCATGATGTAGATAAACTGATTTTTCTTGAAATTTTCAACCATGTGTTTTAAAATAAAACAATTTTGAACACATAGTACTAATAACTTTCAGTCATGGAAAAAGCCAAGGAACAACCTCCTCCAATAGTTAGGATTTCTTCAAATCCAATTCTTTCAAGAACGGTTGCACATATCTACTTTTACCAAGTATACGTTTTTTACGTAAAAATGTTAGAGAAATATATTTTCATACTTAAAAACATACATGCAAATAGTCGTCAATTATACCAACCTACACATTTAGAGAAAACTGTTCTTAACAATGTGTTTCTACCTTCGAATATTGAACGATTGAAATTAGCACTAACCTATACTATAGGCAAATTGTGTGTGTCCAATATACTTTTTGTTTATTTTGAAGCAATCATCTCGTGTTGCCAAAGAGCACTACTGACTTTTTCAGTATTTCGTTTGGTTGGGTACTGAGTCAATAATAAATTCAAAATACTTATATCTTTTTATGCCGATAGAGTGTCGCCGCAGTGTGTTTACAATATTCTCCAAATTTTGATTGGTTGCGAGTCGATGTAAGGTTGAATTCACATATATAATCAGTGGCATAGATACTAAAAAATTCTAAATTGTTTTCATTCATGTTAAAAATTAATTTGTTTAGATTGATTATTCTTGAAGAACAAGGAGAAATGCAATAAATAATATTTTGAGTAATATTTGAACTGAACTGTGTTTAGTAAAAAATATTAGATAGACGAAATATACAGAAATGTTCGTGTGCGTACAAGAACATTCATTTACGATGGGTAGTTACAAACTATAGGTGAGAAAAAAAATACTTTAATTTGAGATACTAAAGGTAATTTATTGCAAGCCGATGCCTACTTTTTGCTCAGATTCAGCAATACATATTAAAATGATGAGGTTTTTTTGTATTAGGTACTATTAATATGACAATAAATGTCAGTATATTTAAATCCTGCGGTTGCAGAAAAGATTCCTTAACTAATTTAGATGTTGGAATACTACAGAACATTAAAACGTAAAATTTTGTTAAACCATGTTTTAGTTTTATGCAACCGTCTATGATTTTTATTGAGTCAATAAATGATAAAATCGAAATTAGATAATGTATATAATTTTTAGACATTGAGGGGCATAGTACAAAACTGCATAAGAAAATTTTGCTTTAATATTTATATACATATATTATTCAATAATCAATCTCGAAATATTTCGGACTATATTACTAGTCGAAGTTACTTGAACTGGTTAAGCATAAAGAGAAAATTATAAATATAGATATTTGTTTTATTTGCGCTTGGAAAATCGTACATTTTATTTTTTTAACTACTGAAATACCTATAATGAAACACAGAAATGTTTATTTTGGTATATATGCAGCTTTAGTAAATGGTACTTATTCAGATATTGATTATTAAAATAGTATAAATATATACCGAATTTTGATAATATCACAAAGTGTTCAAATGTAATAAAAATAATATAAAAGAAAAAAAGCTTTACAATTTTTAATTGAAACATATTGGAGAACAGAAAATATGATAATAATGTGAAGTAAACTAAAAACTTTAAAAGTACAATAATAAATAAATAGATTACAAAAATGTAATATGCTAAAAGTTATCCGGCTTTTGTAACAAAACATTCTAGAAATATATTTAGTATATATTTTATGAAGTAAAATTATTATTTTTCAAATTGAAAACCTGGTATTTAATCATGTTTTCAAATTAAACTGGGAGGTTTAAGAATATTTCATAGAGCATATCATGTTTCTAAATTACATTTTTGTGAAAAATGGTGTTTTGGAAAGTTGTAAAAATGCTTGTACATTAAGAAGTAAAATAAAACATTACAAACTGTTTTACATTATGACAAATAACAGAAGAATAATAGATTTCATTATCATAATGCCCAAGAAACAATTTAATCTTTACGAAGGTCTTTAGGATATTCAGAAAAGCTTTTCATAAATCTAAGTTTAAAGATTTTTTAGGTTTTACGACTGAAAACTAAAAAGGACTTCTCTCAAGAGGTCTGTAAGTACATTTTTTAAATATATATATATATATATATAATATGTATATATATATATATATATATATATATATATATATATATATATATATATATATATATATATATATATATATATATATATACAT
Organism: Kuschelorhynchus macadamiae; assembly: GCA_030620095.1. Lineage (NCBI taxonomy): Eukaryota > Metazoa > Arthropoda > Insecta > Coleoptera > Curculionidae > Kuschelorhynchus > Kuschelorhynchus macadamiae. The sequence goes on from JAUTXW010003629.1 coordinate 412,667, forward strand.
ATACACCGAATTTCCTAATTATTATATTTTACACAACAGTCATCTGAAAAAATCAAAGACCGGAAAAAATAAAATGCCCTGATCCCTTCGCAATCACATATCCAGTTACATAAATCGTACATATTAATACTAAAATAACAATTTACTATTTTGCTTTTGTCTTTACTGGTCTGCCGAATTTTAAGTTCCGGCAAAGATCGGCCTGGCCTTAAATTCGAGACATTTCTCAAAGTTCAGCTCACTGGCGGCTTTGGAAGTCTTAAGATTCTAAACCACTGTGGCTACCATTATTTAAAACATTATTGTTTTCAATTAATTTAAACTATAAAATTAACAAACATGTTTTGAAAATAAAATAAATTCTATAAAAATACGCAATCGTAACCACAAGCTATTAGACAATTCACATTAAACGCATCAACTGACAAATATGTTTGTTGTTTGTTTTCCTCGGCGCAGCTGTTGACCCAAAATGTGTCAACGTAAGCCGTATATTACCTATGCGCCCCTATGCAAATTCAATCGAGAACACAAAAAGCTCGCCTCCATTTATAACCACGAGGACCGGACCGCGGCGTAGCCGGGCCGCCAGCCTCATGGTCCAACGAAACGAAACCTTCGGAGACCGCTTACGAGGCATCGATAGTGCGACTGCCGCGGAATCAACGTGAACTTTCAACGAGTTTACAAGCTTAGAATAATAGATATCAATTATTTATTATTTTCTGTTTGGAAACATTTATTGGGGGGTCATTGACCAGATGACCTAATGTAGGAGCCTCCAGTGCTTTCTGCATCATTTTCATTTCAACACTAAACAACAATGATGAAAATAAAAATAGGTGTGGGAAAAGCACTCACTTTCCGCGCGCTTTAAAAAAATAAAACAACTGTTTTTTTTTCATTCCCATAAAAAAGCTAAATTTGGAATATAGAATCTTTTGTAACAACCACATATAGCGGGCTTAACGCGAGCCGAGTACGAGCGGAGGCTGCTTGCTGTTCAGCGCGATCATCTCAAGTCAGCAAGCACATCAAGAGAATCCTGTGAGCTACCAGGGATCCGTCAAGGCTCGCGAGCAGACGAGACATTTATATTTTCAGTACAGTTTTTTTTGCGGATTATCTGCAGCTAGGAGACCACGTCCGACGATGAAGAGAAACTAGAATGGTGTGCAGTGGTGCTGCACTATTTATAGCCAATTTACTTAAGAAAAAACGAAAGCCGCGAAGATGGTGGCATACCACATCATACAATGAACGGACCGGTTCTGAATTACTAGCGGATTTAAAGTTTCAGCATGTTAGTAAACAGTACAAAAATTTTACTAGGATGAGTCCCACAGACTTTGAGAATTTGCTCGATAAAATAGGACCTATAATTTCTAAAAAAGATACACATTTTCGCCAGGCGATTTCGATTCAAGCAGGTCAGTATTAGTATAAATTTACCTAGAATATTCCACTAATTAATTAAAAAAATATTCTTCAAAATGATACATTTTTAAGCATAGGAAATCTTTTTTTATATTATTTGTTCATCTTTAAAGGTTTGCTACCAGTCTACGATTCCTAGCCACAGGAGATTCCTATACAAGCTTGCTGTATCTATTTAGAACATTTAAACAAGCTATTGGACAAATAATCCAGGAAGGTTGTGCAGCACTAATTAAAGAACTAAAAGAAAACGTCAAGGTAAAATCTTCTTTAGGTATGTATTTTATTTTGAACATAAAAAAACTTAAAATTATTTTTTACAAAAATAACAAAAAAATGTATTTTAAGGGATAATAAAAAATGTGTTTATTGTAAAGTTTAAACATTGTAGCAATTTATACAAAATTATTAATATCTTCCGAAAATTCAGATGAATAGGAATACATTTTTGATACTATAAAATTTCCAAATGATTTCATCTCATCCGTTTTTTGAAGTATAAAACCTTTTAAGCCGTCTGCAGCAGTTTTCATCACACCAATGGCATCAGACATCAAGCTATAGTTGTCAACTGTTTGTCCGGTTGATCTTTTGGGAGCCTTTGGATTAAGCAATGATGTGGATGGTTGAGTTTTATTTCGTGTTTTCTGCTCCCTATTAATTATTGGTGACTCTTGTTCTTGGTTGTTAGCAGTTTGCTGCCAATCTTCATCGTCTTGAGCCTCATTTTCAACTACTTCGTCATCGTCCTAAAAATAAAAAAGGACAATTTACTTACAGCATAGTACACCAAAAGATTACGATAAAACATATTACAAAGTTATAAATATCCAAAAGGGTACATTAATATTTATTTAGTTCCGTATATGTGTAATATTATAGCAAAAAATATTCGCTGTTTGATTCATTTTGTAAGCTACGAATTGATATTCTTTCAGTTCTCTGGGAATGTCATGGCTTGGTTGAAAATCGCTCAGGTATTCGAAGAAGTTTGGAATCTGCCTAATTGTATAGGCGCCATTGACGGCAAGCATATCATTCTGCAAGCACCAGTAAATTCCGGTAGCGAATTCTTCAACTACAAGTCGCAATTTAGTGTTGTGTTAATGGCTGCTGTTAAGGAAATTACAACTTCATATTCGCAGAAGTAGGATGCCAATTAAGAATATCTGATATTGGAGTTTTCAAGGACACCAAATTCTATAAAAAAATGATAGAAAACACTTTGGAATTACCTCCACCAATACAACTTCCTGGACGTCAAATGACAGTACCTTACTTCTTTGCAGCGGACAGTGCGTTTGCTCGTGATGAAAATATAATGAAACCATACTCAGGCGATCATGCAACTCCAAAAAGAATTTTTAATTACCGATTATGTAGGGTCCGTAGAGTGGTGGAAAACGTATTTGGTATATTAAGTTCGGTGTTTAGAGCTTTAAGGAAACCAATACTTTTGGAAACAGGTAAAGCAGAATTAATAGTGACTGCTTCTATTTATTTGCATAATTATTTGAGAAAGCATTTACCAAATATTTATACACCACCTAGATCCTTAGACTATGAGAAGTATGGAGTCATGGTCGCAGGTTTTTGGAGAAACGATCAAAATAAAAATTCCATGATCTCCCCACGTAATGTCCCTAGAAGAACTTCTGCTTATCTCCGAAAAATAAGACATGAAATTGCAGATTATTGTACTAAAGAAGGAGCTATTCCGTGGAAAAATCCATACTCATAAAAATAATTGAACTTACATAAACGCCTCTGGCACCTCTCGTTCAGCTTTAGTTCAAATCAGAATTGCTTAAAACTCTGCAAACATGATTGCTCGAATCATTTTAAGAAAAAAGTTTTTATAAATAATGTTCGCTAATACTCTATTTTTGAGATACAGGATGTTAAATAAAAAAATAACTTTTGTGTTTAACTTTAACACCCTGTATTTCAAAAATAAGGCGTACCATTTTTCTATTAAAAAAGTTAAAGGTGATTACCTATACCTATGCCGCCCATGATTGAAATTGAGAAGGTTCTTGTATCACATCTAAAACAAGCTAAAGATAAAAAACTGGCTGCATATATAAAGAATAATAATCTTTATATAGACGAGGAAATTTACACTTACAAACAGCTAGTTAGTAAGGACAAAGTCCAGTTTGTAGACAGCGACACTGAGGGAGTATTTAGTCCGCCACTTTCAAGACTGTCTAATAGTGCGCCGAGTACCCTACAACGGCTCTTCCTCCTAGACCTGTATCGGGTGATTTCGGTGCGGCTCAGTCGAATTCGGAGAAATCTGCTATTTCAACAGCGCCAACGGGAACGTCAGCAAAAGCATTCACGGCTGATAGAGTTAAAGCGCGGTCGTCGACATCTACATTGAAGGTCACACATACGGTCCCAAAAGATACTTTACGTTCTAAAGGCAAATCAGTCTCTACATCTAAAGGTAGTTCTAGTGGAACTCCTACAAACACTTTCGCCACAAATAAATCTACTGAAAGACCTACTGCCCGCCAGCAGACTATTCAAAAATAATAATGCTGTGACGTTTTGTTGTTTTCTTGGACTTGTGTGTATTCGTTTGCCCTCCTTAGACTAATTTTATACTGGGCGAGCTATTATTATTGAGTATTTTGTATGTATTATTTAACACTTTAGATTTACTGAGTTACATTTTTATGCTATTTTTTTGTGTTAATCTTAATATTTTTTGTTTGTTTTTTTGAATTTAATATGTTGCTAAAAATATGCCGTTTAAATATAAGATCACTGGTTGCACATTTTGTAGACTTTACCGACTTTGTATTACATAGCGATATAGACGTAATTACTTTAAGCCAGACATGGTTGAATAATAACACTAAATCATCAGATATTGCAATTAGGGGTTCCTCGCTTTTAAGGAAAGATAGAACTGGTAATATGAGAGGGGGTGGAGTTGCAATTTATTTAAAGAGCACATTAAAATATGATCCTACGAATAACAGCAAAGATATTGAGGATTTATGGAACTCTATCAAGCTAAAAGTGGAGTCTCTTTCTATCGGTTGCCTGTAGAGACCACCTAACTATCCAGTTAATGAGTTTTTTGAATATTTTGAGGATAACCTTGTAGATGTGCTACCTAGAGCGAAAAAAGTGATTGTGCTCGGCGATCTAAACATAAATTTGTTGGATTTTGATAATTCTACATGTAAACATTTTATTGGCATAATGGATTCTTTTGACTCAAAACAAATAGTTAATAATTCTACACGAGATACGATCAGATCCTCAACTCTACTTGATTTAATTATAGTATCAGAGATCTGTAAATATTATATATCGGAGTAAGTGCGACGTTGGACTTTGAAATTTTATGTACCCAGCCTGAATGCATAACATTTAGGGATTTTAAAAATATTGATACTGATCAGCTTCAGTATGATTTGAAATCAATACCATGGAGAAATGTATATGACTTGGATACTGTAGATACAAAATTGGAATTTATTACCTCAAACTTAAATACCCTTCTGAATCTGCATGCACCCTTAAGAACGGTTGCTCATAAAAAAGAAAAAAAAACCCTGGATTACAGACAATATTAAAATGATGATTAAACAACGCAACAAGTTATTTCTTAGATTTAAAAAGAATAAATGTCCTCATTTCTTTGAAAGCTACAAGATTTTATAAGTAGGGCTGTTGTGCGAGAAAAACGAGCTTTCGTGGAATTTCACGCACGCAAAAGTAACAAAGATTTTTGGGGGGGGGCTACAAAATTTAAATATATATTCAAAAAAAAAATAATCGTACTATTTCTAAAGAGTTTGCTGATGCCGATAAAATAAATGATTTTTTCATAAATTCGATGCTAAAAATGTCACCAAATTTTGATATTTCTGAGGTTTATAAAGGTAATATGGAGAACATAAAACGTTATCTAAATTTTACGTCCGTGAATGACTGTGAAGTCGCAAAGCAATTTTACTCAATTAAAACTCTCTCCACGGAAATTGATGGACAGAGCAATAAAAATTTTATGTTTAAATTTTTACTGCTCTGCAGTCCCTTTATTATACCGTATATACGCGATCTTGTAAACTTTTGTCTTACCAGCTTGTCCTTCCCTTCTCAATGGAAGGTCGCAAATGTTGTTCCTTTTTCAAAGGTAGATAGAGTAAAAGGTTTCGCCAATCTAAGGCCAATAAGCATCCTAGCTATAATGTCAAAGATAATAGAACGTGCCATGAAAACGCAGTTTGTTACACATTTAAATCAAAACCGTGTACTCCCTGATTTTCAGTCTGGCTTTAGGTCTGACCATAGTTGTGCTACTGCTTTATTAAATGTTACCGATCATATTATTAGAGCGGTTGACTCTGGTATGCTGACCGTGAGGATTCTTCTAAACTATTGTAAAGCCTTTGATACCCTAAACCATACTGTTCTTCTTAGGATTCTTAGATGTATTGGACTAACTAATCAGACTATTGATCTGCTTCACTTTTATCTTGTAGGGCGACAGTAAAGAGTATATATCGATCAACGATATTCCAAATTAGGAGGCATAATAACGAGTGTGCCTCAAGCGACAATATTGGGACCTGTGCTATATACAATCTACGCTGCTTTTTTTTACAAGCATATTTCAAACGCAAAACTTTAAATGTATGTAGATGATACCCAGTACCTGCATTCATTCTTTCCCGACAAATTTATTGATGGGTGTGGAGTTGTCAACAACGAATTGCAAAAAATGGCAAAGATTTCCAAAGATCACTGCTTGTCGTTAAACCCAAAAAAATATATAGTACTTTTGTTCGGTCATATAGATATGGTACATAAGTAGAAATATATATATATATATATATATATATATATATATATAAATATTATATTACTCGATTATTCTTATTTTGCCCAAAAATGTCACGAAGGTACTATGATTTAAATCTTCCTACCCAGAACTTCATCAAAAAAACATATTACTTAATTATTAACGAAAAATTATCATTTTTTTACAAATTAACCCCCCCTATTACCCCTTTCTCCTCAAGCGATTTTACTCACTAACAATCCGAACCATTCTCATATAGATTTCTACTTATGTACCATTTCAAGCCGCTGGGTTAATTTCTTCAGAAGTTATCGAGTAAACTTGCAAACAGACCCACAGCATTTTTTCCCCGAATTTAGGTTTTACACATTTTGATTAATTTTGAGAAATTTTTTTGCCAATACTATACTTTCCCATCTTTTGGATATATGGAAGTAAAAGCTTCTATATTGTTTAACAAAGCTTACCTTTTCCTGTTCCTATTGACATCATTTCCTTTTCCCTATCTCTTCTATAAGTTGCCAGCATGTTTATAATTTTTTTCTTACAGGCTTCATCTGTTTTGCCTAAAGAAATGGCGATTTCCTTCCACGCATCTACTTTTTTAGGCTGTTTGAAATAATTAAGGTCTTTAGGATTCCACAAAATGGTATGCACTCTGTAGAAATTAACTAATTCGAGTAAAACGTCTTCGGGCCACGTGGACTCCATATCACGGATCGCACAGTTACAACGCCGTCCAAACAACTACAACTGTGAACCTCTTTGTGTTCACTGCAAAAACCGACAGGATGTGGTTCGCGGTGATCATGACGTGAGCGTCTCGCAAGGGGCTCGCGGGAGCCGTACAAATATGGCAAAACTGCGCTTGTTGCAGGCTCCGCTTGTGTTCGGCTCGCGTTAAGCTCCCCATATGTATACCCACCTTTAGAAGTTAAACGTTACTGATTATGTTACACTATTTCAAAATCAGAATAAAACTGAATATTTGAAAAACAAATATTGAATTTAGGCATGGTACCTATACATTACACAAAAAATTTTTAGTTTTTCCGGTGGAATCAAAATATATGTAATTTTAACACGATAATTTACTACCCCCTGCTGTTATTAAATGGTTTCAAGTATCTAGCTAAAACTTTGTTTTACACAGCTATATTATATGTTTGAGATAAAATAAAAAGAAAGTTTTAAGTTATTAAGGTATCTAACGCATGACATTAACTTCAGGTTTGAAATTTTCCAATTAAACCGGAAGTTGGTTTCATATAATGAGATAAAATTTCAATCGTCAGTGATTCGGCTCCGCTGTTTCAACGGCTCGATGCTACAAAATTTTAGCACTGTCCGTACCTCGTTGTCCGCCTGCACTCTACATTCCTGCAATTGTCCGGCTTAAAAAGGCAAGACTCGTGCTTTTTGGTAGTACTCGGCCACGTTCATTCTCGTATCGTAAAATTAAGCTGGCGTGCGTTGGCTTTAAACAGTGAGATATAAACAGTGATATAATAAATCAGCGTAGTTTAGGTGATGAAAATTAAAGATTTCCCCATGTTTGCGTGACGGAAATGGACTAAAGCTGAAATGGATATATTTTAAGGTATACTTTAAAAAAAATAGAAGCTTCGTTACAGGTTGCAGGTGTAATAAGAAATATTTTAAGTAAATAAATATGACAAACTATTTGATTTATATTAATAGTTTTAGGGGTGCCAAAATTTTGAAACACCCTGTATAATAAATTCATATTTACAAATAAGGCATATATGTTCGTGGACCAAATATATTAAATAATCCTCTGAACATACAGTGTACCATGTGGGAAATATTTTTATTGCTCATTTCAGAAAGTTTTATTTTTGATGAACGTTTCTGCATAAAGAAGATATAGTTTTAACAATATTAAATCTTAAGTCGGATATATAGGGTGTTCAGAATATACAATAAAGTAGATTTAAAAAGCTAATAATCTTTGTTTCTCTTATTAAATTAAATTTCTGTGATATGACGTTCAGAAGTAACAGAAGATTGTAAATAAAAGCTAAATAAAATTTTTCCATATTTGTTACATATATATTTAGATTAAAAAAGCGAAAAAAATATGTTTGCGCCTTAATATCGTTTTAGCTACAACTACACTGTACGTCCAGTTTTCGTTTAAAAAAATGGATGTCCCTAATAAATCCAACTATATACATATTATATATAGCTGTGTCCTTTATTGCACCCAAGACACATGGTATCCAAGAAGACCGCCGAATCTGTGTAGTTTGTACACACCTCAATAGGTGTGGTTGGTTGTCAATACAACCATTAGGTATCCATTTAGAGACAGACTAGAGACAGTCTCTATTCGGACGCTTCGAAAGTGCCAAATGTGATTTTAGCGAAACGTCAGCAAAACTGTTCTTTTCAGAACGACAGTGGTGAACGGATATACACCCAGAATGAAAACAAATTGTATTTTTCCATCCGTGAAGGATTAAGAATCAATATATATATATATATATATATATATATATATATATATATATATATATATATATATATATATATATATATTTGCTCTAAAGCGGACAACAGCTCTAATACCTGAGTAACAATTTGGGCTTTGTAGTCGAGCGTTGTTGCATATAAAAATGAGGTGGTCAGTAAAATTATAGGTAAAAAGTATAACAATATTTTTATAATATACTCATTATGGAAATTTACAATCAATTTCTCAACTAATGTTGGGTTCCAGTCCGGATGCGTACTGAGCAGGACTGCCTTCTGGCCGATGAAGTTGTAGTCCTATGATTTTCAGATTCTGTTTTAGTGTTTTTGGAACTAGTCCAGTTGATGATACGATGATCGGTATCACATGAACCTTATTCAGTCACCAGACCTGCTGTATCTCGATAACCAGCTCCCCATGTTTGGCCTTTTTTTCTTGATATCCATCCAACACGTTGTTAATGTTGGGTACAGCGACATCTATCAAATAAGCTGTCATGTCTCCTTATTTAACAGTACCACATCAGGCCGATTATTCATCACCCGTCTGTCGGTGATAATTGCCCGGTCGTAGCACAGTTTGACGGCATTATTTTCAAGCACTGAACTTGGTTCGTATTTATAATAGGGTACAAAGGTGTTTAGGAGCCCGTATTTATTGGCAAGCTTCCAAAATATAATCACACAGCTGGTTATGTCGCTCTAGGTAGTCCGTGTTTGCTAGGTAAGTGCAGCTAGATGTTATATGCTGTATAGTCTCTGATTTCTCGCTACATGTTCGACACATATTGGATTCAATGGTTCGGTCTTTGATGATGAATTTGGTGTTATTCCGTGTGTTAATAACTTGGTCCTATATTTCCATCACTAATCCTTCTGTCTCTGGGAATATCTTCAGCCACCTATTGGATGCTTCCTTATCGATGTGTAGCTGATTCAAGTCATTGTGTTGTCGGCCGTGCAGTGCCATTTGAGGCTCCTGTGCTGTTTGAATTTGATTATTATTGTTAGTATTATTATTAGTTTAATTTTAAGAGCAGGTACAAAGAATGTGTAATATAACTTTTTATAGAGTTTATTAACTATTAAACCTCCTTTTATAGTAAATTTTTTTATCTTTTAGAATTAAATTTGATTGAGGTCTCGAATTATGAGAAAATTATTACGTGCGGAACGTATCTAAGTTGTAAAAGAGTAAGTTAATGACAAGAAAAGTTCCGGGTAAAAGCAATTTATCGACTTGTTTGTTTTAAAAATGAAAACACTTTTTGCCACTCCATCGGACGTCTCAGATGGTTTGAAAACCATTTATACTGGACTATTACATATGAGTCCTAGCTGTTTGTTTACGAACGAGTCAAGAATAAACTTGTATCATTCGGAGGATCAATTTCTTCTGTGATAAAGCGCAAATAAAAGGTATCTTGAGAAAAATATAGCGACGACATAGAATTTTGTTAATTGATGATTGACAAGATGGGGTAGAATTATGAAAGGAAAGTTAGATATCTTTTTTACAGAAGGCACAATTAATTCTAATATTTAAAGAAATTAGTGTGTTTAAACAGTGTTGTGCCTTTTACTTATATTGGTGGCCAGCTCATTCCTATGGACAATAACGATCGGCTACCACCCAAAATTGTTCTAGAGGTATTAGCGCTGTCATCCGCTTGAACTCTAAATTCATACTTAATAAATAACAGAAACATAAGCCTTGTTATGTTTTTCAAGCAACCCTGTTTATTGTTATTTTTAATATTTTTTAATTTGTCTTTGCTTGCTTTACCATTTTTTTAATATTTTAAAATATATGTTTAAAGAAAAAAATGCTACCTCGACATATAGTGACTTTTTTCCAACAAACCTAATAAAGGGTTTCGAGGTTTACCCTTAATTGTCCTAAACCAAACACAGTTTTATTATTTTACAATAGAGAAGACGAAAGATAAATTAAAAATCTGGGTAAATAAAAAATTTTAAGTTACAAAATATACAACTGCATTTCGCACGCCCGTGAATCTAAAGTGAAAGTAAAAAACCTGTAATCAGTTTCTTAGATGACGTATCATCCCTATGAACTTACCAATATAATCGAACGGCAGCCAGTCTTCTTTCGTAGAGCTATGTTGGTTGCGGTTCGGTTACACCTTTAGAAACTAAAAAGGGCGACACCGAATTGACTGTGACTCAATTAGGAAGAAATCTATATTGATATTTAAATGCTAATTGAAAGATTTGAACGGCTTTTCAAAAAAAGGCTTCATTAAGTACAGACTGCCAAATGTTAATGATCTGTTTGTTTTACTTTCTTTTTTTTTTAAGACTTGTTTTATACAAAAATTTTTAAAATGTCAAATTTTTATTAATTTTTATATAAAATTATATTATAATTTCTTATGCTTGCTTAAATAATATTGTTTATATTATGTATAGAAACATTCTGTAGACAGACTAGTCTACATGTTGAGGTATGTAATTATATTAAATATTAGCTTCAATTAATGTAAAGTTAAATATTTTTATTCAGTTGCGAAAAAGCCAAAAAAGATTTTTGTATGTCTATAATAGCATATATCTTCTCAAAATGCCGAACGCGAAAATTAGAGACCAATTTTATAAAATAAGTACCAGTAACAATTATTTCTTTATTTAGGAGCTGGGTAATACACCAAATTAAACTAGTTAATAATAAAATCCATTTATAATTACTTAGAAAAAATATCATTAAGATGCATAATCCATCGATAGTATCATTTTATCAACGAAAGTTTTTACATTGTTTTAATGCAATTAAATCATCAAATATGGCACTATGTTAACTAGTTATTCGTTTTTTTCCTATTTTTTTTATCAATAAAATAGTGGCGTGAATTAATTGTTTCGATTATGTTAAATTTGTCGGCCCCGGAATGAATGCACTGTACAAGTGAGAGATGATCAATGAAACATCGCTTATTTAATTAGCTTCACTCTAAGTAACAAATCATTGATTCCTCAGGTTTGATTAAATCAAATCTATAAGTATAATTTGATCTTGTTTCTTTAACAGTTAATTGTAACCGCATTAAATAAAAAAAATAATTACAATTTTAACTATGTTGTGCAACCTGTAAATAATATAAAATAATTTCTTTTATTTCTCATGCATTAAAATTCTACAGTAAGTGCTCTTGGTTTGGTTTTTCTTAAAGTTTAATTGTAATATTAATCACGTACCATATGACGGCCTCTAAACTAAAGAAAATAAAGAAACTAATAAATAACTACATATTAAGTTTTACTGTGGGTATAAAAGAAAGCGGCGCAAGTCCTGGTGAGTATGAAACAATGAAATTTAGTGGTAGATCAAAATTTAATGAAATGTATCTGGAAAATATTCTATATTGTTAAACTTAGGTTAACATAGTTTTAAAAGTTACGTAATTTAAAAAATAAAGAAATATTCCTAGGAACAGGTTAATTGCAGAGTATCAGATAAATTGCTACAGCTATATTATATATTCTACTACTACATATTATGTAACTTAGATCTATTATGATGTCTAGACTATACACTATAAATCTGAATAATTTTTATCATTGTTGGAAAATGATAAGTCCTAAATTATTATGCACTCCTTCCTTGTATAACTGGACAACCTGGAAAAGAAAATTAACAATATGAATAGTAAATCGATAAACTAGTAAATAAAATAGCTAAATATACATAGCAGACCTAGCGGCTATGTGGTCAAAAAACTTGTGTTACCCAACACTAATTTTATCTGATATAAGATAGTGATAGATTGAAAAAAACCGATATTGATTTATTGTAATGTTTATAATAAAAGAGTTTTGTTTGCCCTACCCACGGCTTTTTCGATGTGAGTTGTTTAATTTAAAGACCATAAAATGAAATAGGAAGTATATATAATTAGATTATTCAACCAAACGCTAGCAGGTTTAAAGAGATATACAAATAAATTCAAAATCTTCTCATCAATTACAGACACAAACAAAAAAATGATGCAAATAATACGGAAATTTAAAATACGATTTACAGGGTCTAGAGTATCCCGCTTAACATGCAAAATGTGCGAAATGCAATTTTATACAAACAACAAACAAAAGTATGCTTTATTGCCGCAGAAAAATTTTACAATTTTATGGACAAAGCAAAATATACCTAAAAATAAGACATATCAAAACATTAATCGAAAATAATTTCGACAGGTCAGTGCTTTTTTTTAAAAATGTAAATTATCAATTTACCAAATCGTAAAACACACGTTAGAATATAACATAACATTGCAAACAGTAAATGAATCATGATAACGTTATAAAAGTAAACAAACACACATGTACGAGGTGAATAATTTCGATGACATTGAAATCAAAATTGCAACTATGCGACCTTAAACTCTATGTTATTATAGTTATACAAATAATTGTGATGTTAAACAGAAGGTATATTGAACTAGTGTAGAATGTAGTATACAAAAAGAATTAAATTGTTTTTAATCCAATACCTAACAAAAATAATTAAGTTTTAAGTGAATGTTCGACAGTTCTTTTCCCTATATAATGATTTACAAAATTCTATGCTACGAGTTAGGACATGACTCACAAAAGATTTAAGTAAACAAGCGAGTTTAGTGACAATTTAAAGAGACTTACTCACTGAAAAAAAAAATCATTAACGCTGTAAAATGGTCTCTCAATGAGGTATGCTTTGGTGTTTTTTCGAAATTGTGCAAGCATAGGGATAGATTTTAAATGTACTGGCAGATTGTTGTAAAATTTTATGGCGTTGTAAATAATTGATTTTTTTATTAATTCTGTGGAAGGAATGGGAAGATAAATATCATGCCTAGAGTTTTTGGTATACATGTTGTGGCCTTTCTGGGAGGGTGTTTATATGTTTTCTCAGCAAACATACCGTTTCCAAAATAAATAATGCAGGAAGTGTTAATATTTCATGTTTTTTGAAATAGTATTGGCAGTGAGCTCTATTATTTAGACCAAACAAATAACGAATGGCTCTCTTTTGAAGCATAAAAATACTACGAAATTGCTCGGTGGTACAGCAGCCCCAAAAGGGAAGGCCATAGCGGAGGTGGGATTCAAATAAAGAGAAATAAGTAAGTCTGGCAGAAGGAACGTCTAGTTCTTTTGAAACTGATCGAATGGCGAAGCAGGCGGTAGAAAGTTTTTTAGTTAAGGTGTCAATATGATTAGACCATTTTAGGTTGCTATTTATATTTAAACCCAGGAATTTAACCGACTCTACGTATTCAATATTGCTGTTATGTACCTGAAGTGGTTGTAAAGTTCCCTTATAAGATAACGCCACCGTTTTATCGACGTTAAAACAAAGCATATTGGAATTGGACCAAGCCTTAATTATAACCAAGTCTTTGGAGATACTAGAGTGTAAAGACGTTGTATCAAAATCACTCCATGTTATGCTTGTGTCATCAGCAAAAAGGGAGATTCTTCCATTAATTTTAAGGTTCGTGATATCATTAATGTATAACAAAAAAAGAATAGGTCCCAAGACTGAACCTTGAGGGACTCCACTTGTATCAACTTACAATCAGAATCGGAACCATTAGCCCTTACAAGTTGTTGCCTTTTTCCAAGATAAGATTTGAACCAATTTAAAGAAGTACCACGAATTCCATAAAAATTTAATTTGTTTATCAGAATTTCATGACTAACACAATCAAAGGCTTTCGCATAGTCACAAAAAACTGAGGCAGTTGGGTGGTTGTTATTGAGAGATAAGTAGACGCCTCTAAGCAACGTGAACATGGCGTCACTGGTGCACTTGTTGGGTAGAAATCCGAACTGCTCCGGGGATATAATCTGATGTTTCAGGAGAAATGGCATAAGACGGTTCTTCAGTAGCCTTTCGATGATTTTTGATAGCACTGGTAGTAGTGCAATTGGGCGATAATTGCAAGAGTTAGTTTTTTCGCCGCCTTTATGAAGTGGAATAATTATAGCTGTTTTAAGGCAATCAGGGAATACACCTTTTATAGATGACTCATTTATTAATGTTGTAAGGGCCTCTATGACTGGGAGTGGCAAGTTCAGGAATATTCTAATTGATAGGCCATCAGTGCTACACGAAGTTTTACTTTTGATATTATGTATTACCTTCAATAGTTCAGTGTTGCTAACGGGACTTAAGAAAAAGCTATCAGCTAAATTTTTTGAAGGAGGGAGAAACGAAAGAGGGTCCAAACTTGGCGAGATACTAGAGGTAACATTTTTGCTTACATTAATAAAATAATCATTTAGATCATTAGCCCCTGGCAAGATCTGAGTCACAGGGTTTGATTTGTTTCTGAGGTTATTGATGATGGACCAGGTTTCTTTTGAAACGTTGTTAGAGTTTGTTAGACGTTTTCGGTAGTGTAATTTTTTTGCTGACTTAATAAGAGTAGTGTAGATCCTCCTATAATTAGAGATATAGTCGAGAATAAGAAAGGAGTCGGTGAATTTTTTTATATATGAGAGCGAGCGCATATTTTTAGCAGAAATTCGTATTCCTTTCGTGGTCCACGGTTTATGCCGCTTAGGTTTGATATTCTTAAGCGGGAAGGCCTTGTTAAAAGCACTTAAAGTTTTATTTAAAAAAGTTCTGAAGTTTGTGTTGTTATCAGATTCAAAATTCCAATTGGTGTTAAAGCAAATATTATGAAATACTGAGAAATTTGCGGCCGAGAAAATTCTGCCCCGATGGCGAGATCTTGGTAAGGGCCTAATAGGTAAACTAAACCTGGAAATTACCGCCTCGTGATCGGAAAGACCTGAGTTATAGACCTGTGATCTCTGATGGAGAAAAATCAGACGCCATGTAATCGATGATAGAAGAAGAGTTTTTTGAAATTCTAGTTGGCGAGGATACATGCATTGAAAGACCGAAAGAGTCGAATATAGAAATTAGATATTTCTGGATGGCACAAACAGTAGCATAGTCAATATTAAAGTCCCCGCATAGAATTTTTTTACCTTAATCGGTAGGTTGTCTAGCAAACTTACCAGGCTATTTAAAAATGATTGTACATCAGAGTTTGGTGATCTATAAATACAAATTACATAAAGATCAAGGTTTTGATTATATACTATAGAGAATTCAAAAGAGCTATCCGCTAACAAATGATCATATTTAGATACCGACATGAAATCTCCATTTAGGGATAGAATCAGTGTTCCCCCATGAGCTGAGTTTTTTCTGTCATATCTAGCTACTGAGGTATACCTCTCAATATAAAAGGGTCCGTTTAGATTCAGCCAGTGCTCAGTAATTGCAACAAGTTGGGGGAACTCCAATTCTTCCAGAAATAGGTACAACTCGTCAGTTTTATTTCTTAGAGAAGCAATATTAATTAGAACCATATTAAGACTAGTAACAACAGGAAGTTTTGAGGAATCTAGTTCCTCAGGACACGTCGTGTTTTCTAAAAATTTTTTTTGGGAGAATTGCTGGTAAAATAGTTTTTATGGCATTCTCTGGTCCTCTGAAGATGAATCGATCTCTCCGAAGATATGTAGGATCCATAGGCTGCAAGACCCTCTTCCACTTCTGCTGCGTTAAATCCGTAAGCAGCATGAAAATCGAAATATATCTTATGTAGGGTTCTATAATCTATAGGAATGCCTTCAGAAGCCAAAAACAGCCTGGTGCTTGTATTTGTAAACCCTTCAAAGTGAATTGGCGCAGGTTGGTCGTGCAGGAAGGCGAGATATAACTTGAAGGCCTTTAAAATGGCTGGTTCTCTTAGTCTAGACATGAGGAACCGGTTATCAGAACTTTTTTCGGTTCGCGTAAGCTTCACTATTGGGGGAGACATTGGATCAAAAATAGGTTCTTGGTCAGTAGGAGCTTTCTTGGAAAGACTGTAGCAGTTGTCGCTCAACAAGACATTTGCTTTGCAGGCAGCAATGGCCTCTTTGTCAGAAGATATTATAGTGCCCTTTTGAGAAATTGGAGAGGAGACAACCAGTGAACTGACGGAGCTCGAGTTGGTGGGCAGTTTTTTCGGTGTGGAGGGAGGTGGGAGGTTCGGTGTAGATTTTTCTGTAAGTTCGGATACAGCTGACCGTTTTATTACTACGCCATGTGGCCATAGATTGCTGTCTAAAAGCTTTTCAGCTGACTTTTTTGACTGAGTTATAGACAATTTTAAGAAGAAATAAAATCAAAATGAAAAGAAAATTACCAAGTAATCTTAGACTTTAGACTTAGACTCTGAAGAAGTGGCTTATATTTTTCATATACACGATAATATGACCATTTTATGTAACATTGGTGGCACAAAAATACCAATATATATGATTCTGGTAGCAAACTTAATATTATTAAAGGCAAGACTTGAGTGTATTTAATCAGCAAAAAATTTAAATTTTAAAGCAAGAGATACTAAAACAAGATGTCTATCATATGGTAGCAATATTCCCTTAAAAATCTTGGGCTGATTGGAGGCAGAAATAAAAGTAGGGATCAAATTATAAAAACACAACTTTATTTAATAAAACTGGTTCAAAATCTCTTTTGGGCAAAGAAAGATTTTAAAAATATAAGTATATTTAAGTGTATGTAAATTCCATCACTTCTCACTTTCCAAAATTTAAATATAGAGGTGTTGATATTCCTATAGAAAAAAGGGTTATACCAGTAATCCAACCGTATTAACAAGCAAAATGTGCGATAGAAGAATACTAATACCACTATAAGAGAAAGCTGACAGCATCTTCCTAGATGTCGACACCATAAAGCCTATCAACGAGCCTTCTAAATAGATATCTGCTATAGTACCTATCTTAACACAGAGTGGGGAGGTTAAAATATGCACTGACATGCCGAGAGCTAACCAGGTAATAGCTCTGGAAAATTACCATTACCCACATTTGGTGTCTTTTTCAGAAATTTTTAGTAACAGTAAAAGTCCATTGCCCCAACCAATTGCGCTATTGTACCACTGATAAGCAATTCATTAGAACTTGTACGTACCCAAACATATCAGTATCATAGCCATTGTTAATCCTGCGAAATAGTCTAATATTATGGCGCGGCGTTCTTCACTGGAAGTTGAATCTGATATCGCTATTAGGTTTTGTTCATATTAGTAATTTTTACGTTATGCCAGATTTTTAACAGAACTATTTTATGAGTTTTTTTGAAGCTGTGATTTTTTTTAATACACGATCAACAGTAAAAGTTATGGTACCAGCGGAGATGGAATCCGCACCTCTAGATCTCCAGCCATTGCTCTCTCTCTCTCAATTACACTATCGTACCACTATTGATCCTGCCAAATATTCTAACCTTATGGCGCGGCGTTCCTAACTGGACGTCAAATCTGATATCGCTATTAGGTTCCGTCCATATTGATAGTTTTATAAGGTTTACGTTATATCCGTATACGTATATATAAATGGTAGGATTGGTTAGCGCAATGGACTAGAAATCTAGAGATGCGGGTTCGATCCCCGCTTATATAGGGTGGGCAAATAAGTGAGGTAAGCGACTGTATCTCAAAAACCACTCATTGACAAACAAAAATGTTTTTTTGGCTTTTTCGCAACTAAATAAAAATATTTAACTTTAAATTAATTGAAGCAAATATTTAATAAAATTACATACCTCAACATGTAGGCTAGTCTGTCTACGAAATGTTTCGATACATAATATAAACAATATTATTTAAGCAAGCATAAGAAATTATATCATTTACCTTAAGTGTTTATAGACACATAGTAGTTGTACAAATACTTTCATCCTATCGGGACTCATCAGTGCGCCGATCGTAAGAGAGAAACATTAAATTAAATAATAGAAAAGAATTGGTTTCAAAATTTTAAAATTTGTCAATTTGTTTGACATGTAACTTAGATATGAAAAAAATGATAGTTTGCAGCCATCTATAATGTTATTTTTAAGTGTGTTCAGATTATTTGTTGCGTTTAGATTGACAAACAAAAATGTTTTTTGGCTATAAAATATTTAACTTTTAATTAATTGAAACAAATATTTAATATAATTACATACCTCAACATGTAGGCTAGTCTGTCTATGGAATGTTTCGATACATAATATAAACAATATTATTTAAGCAAGCATAAGAAATTATATCATTTACCTTAAGTTTAAGCCATAAAAACACTTTTGTTTGTCAATCTAAACGCAACAAATAATCTGAACACACTTAAAAACCACGCATTGTAGAAACTTGCGCTAAAAAATTGTACAACCAAAGTTTCCACGACAAATCTCTGGATATAATTTTTAAGTTTCTAAGATGACCGTTAGAGGGTGTAATTATAATCCCTAATTAAAAAAAGCAGTGTTTCTTAAAATTTTCCTATTCCTATTAAGATAATACAAAAATGTATGCATTTTAAAACTGAATTAAACCAAATATTTTTTGTTATTAATTTTTTTCTGGTATCTCTAAAAATAAATTGGTGGGGAGTGTTTAAATGTGTTTCCAAATAAATATCTATAACGCGATACCGGCTCAACGGATTTTAATAATCTTGGTATCGTTGAAAGAAGCATTCCTTGGGATCCAATGTTATTTAATTAATTGTTTTTTTAATTTGGGATCTTGCCACTAGAGGGCGTTTTTTTGATAATATAACAAAAATTACAAACTTTCTAAAAAAATTAAATGTATCAATATGGTTTCTTTTACATGAAAAAATAGCAAACCGCATCTCGGTATCTTGTTCTTAACCTAAAATTTTGGTCAATGACATTTAATCAACTTAACTTAAGTAAAAAAAACGGATCTTCCTCGGAATTTCAACCCATTAACAGAACAATATGTAATTTACCACTAGAGGGCGTTTGTTATAATAAAAATTGCAAGTTTTCTAAAAAAAATTCGGAAACATATCAACGAGACTTTTCAAGAGCGCTGGATAGGAAGGAAAAGCTTATTTTCTTGGCCAGCCAGGTTGCCCGGCTTGACGTGTCTCGACTATGGGGACGCATGAAGGACATTGTTTTTTAAACTCCACTCACAACAAGGTTAGATATGTAAACCAGAATTCGAAATACAATTCGGTGGCTGCCTGTTAGTAGTTAGATAACGTTGAACCCCCAAGGGATCCTTTTTTCTGCGATACCAGGTTAATTAAAATCCGTTGAGCCGTTATCGATTTATAGAGATTTATTTGGAAGACATTTAAACACCCACCTTATTTTCAGAAGAAAAAGTTAATAACAAAAAAGACTTGGTTTTATATCAGTTTTAAAACGCATACATTTTTGTGTTATCTTAATAGGGCGAATTTCGAGAATCACTGCTTTTTTAATTAAGGATAGTAATTACGCTCCCTAGCGGTCATCTTTAAAACTTAAAAATTATTGCCAGAATTTTCTCCTGGTTACTTTTGTTATACAGTTTTTAACCGCAAGTTTCTACAATGAGTGATTTCCAAGATATAGCCGCTAACCTCGCTTATTTGCCCACCCTTAACTTTTACTGTTGATGAAATGTTTAAAAAAAATACAGTTTAAATATATTTAAATATAAAAACAAATTAATAAAATACTTCTACTAAAATTTTGGCTTGTACGGGCATAACGTAAAAATTTTATTTTTACTAATATGAACGGAACGTAATAGCGATGTGAGATTTGACGTCTTGTCAGGAACACCGCGCCATAGGGTTAAAATATATGGCAGGATCAATAATAGTTATGATACTGGAAAGCTTGATAATATACAAGTTCTAACGGATTGCTTATCATTATACATTTAACCAAAAGAAGCCTTGGCATCACGTGCGCCCAAGAAATTTTCAAAAAAATATGAAAATATGTTAATTCATTGCTCTGGTTGCATAAGTTTTATAGAATAATTGAATATATAGAAATTGAAGAAGATCAAGAACAGACCCAACGACTAAAAATAATCTTAATATATGAATACATTGTAATGAAAAGAAATCTATTTTTAATGATATGAAATGAAATATTTATTGCCTATGATATTACAATTCTAATATTATAACTAAGAATAAAGCGAAAATCATAATTCTGTTAGAGAAAATAAAAACATACATATATGCCAACGAAAATTCTGTGCCCTTAAATTGTCTACAATTTGTGTGTGGAGATACATTAAGACGCTATCGTTACATATATGTTTACTTCTATAAATGTTGAAACTATTACATGTTTGTGACCTGTGTTTTCTAAAGATGGCGTAAAATTAGTAGATGTACATATAAAAGCAATTAAGTAATTCAATTTTCCAAGAACAATTGACGAATTACAAAGCTTTCTGATAATGATAAATTTTGTGGGAAAGTGTGTTCTCAATCTTGGAACAATAAAAAAACCTGTACAGAAAATGTTAACTAACGTTAGGGAAAAATGCAAACTGAACCAGTCAGAAAACAAGTACAGCAACAATCATTCAGAATTTTACAGAACGCTTAGTCAAACAAATCGGTTTTGGGATTTTATGACCCAAAGAACCGTACTCAGGTCATTACTCACGCCAGACCAGTGTTGGCTTAGGGACAGTCTTGATTTAATTTGAAAATAGGGTCCACGTATAATAGCTTTTGACTTAACAGACTGCGAAAGACGGTACTATCAAACAAAAAAAGAAGCCCTTGCCTTGGTTTGGGCTGTGAAGCATTTTAACATCTACCTATTCGGCAAAGACGAATTTGATCTCGTGACAGATGATAAGCCTCTTGAGCCTCCAATCCTAAATCAAGCCCATACGCCCGAATGAAAAGATGAGTTCAAGATTGCAGTCGCAGGGAAGCCCTTTGAGAATGGACTTATATACCAACTTATAGAATATATAAAACCAGTTGCTCTTTCAATAGAAGACATAAGAACATTGTCAAAAGAAGACAATGAAATTAAATTATTCATCGATGCCCTTAATACAGGAAAGTGGTAATCGGGTACAGAGAGAAAACACGTCTACGAATGAAGGTATGGTGGCCAGAATAGAAACATACTTAAAAGACTGAAGATAAATCAGTCATAAAAAACCGACTGGAAAAGCGGCTTGTTGAAATACTTTATAATGTATAACAGAACTAGTCATTCGACAACTGGAAAATCTCCACTTGAACTTTTTTACTGTCATATAGCTCGTAATTCAACAATCCGGTGTAGTGACAAAGTTTCAGTCAAATCTATAAGAGATATAAAGTTCACTTAAAGAAATTTGGTGGTGAGTAGACTGTCGCCAACAGAGGAAAATGACTATGGCGCCTAAGTTTAACGTTCAAAGGAACTTTTGCTGCACACTTTCATTTTTGAAAATTTTATGTACCTACCTAATATTTTAAACCAGTATTTAAATGATAGAGATAAAAAAATAAGAAAAAAAAATATTATTATTAAAAACAAGAAAGGTAATATTGTTTTGTGGTAGTTTATAAATATTTTGATTATTGTAAAAAAAATTAAATACTTCAAATCAAAAATGTGTGTAGCTGGTTGAAGAGGAAAAACAGTAATGTTTAGAATATAGTTGCGTAACTAGATATAGAGACGAACGAAAATAGTGAGTCCTTCGTGGTTGAGATTAGACCGTAGATGATATGTACCAGGTAAAAAATATTACACGTTAAAAATGTATTCGTACTTTTATTACTCTTTAGGATGGTGCCTTGTTTATAGAATAGAGGTTTCGGGATTTTTTCAAGGTGGAAAAAACAAAGACAATACTTTAGCAAAACAATGAAACTGCTGGAACAACCAGATTTTTTTTAAGCAACAGGAATTGCTGATTGATACTGTAATTAGATGCTTACTTTTTATGTCAGGCCTACTGTTTTCTTCCACGTAGGAAAACGAGATGTTGTCGATTTCGAAGCCAACTAAGTTGATATTTAAGAAAAATAACAATTAATTAAATCCGCTAATTATGTTGAAATTCGTGGTCGTTCGACTATATAACACAATAAATGTAAAAAATATGTTCTGTTTAATATATTTTAAAATGGAAAATGGAATAATATTCAATAATCATAATTACTGTCGTTACCTAAAAAAATATATTGCGGCTATGATATCGCATACAAGAATAAAATGCCATTAATCCAGAACAATAAATATAGCTATAGGAAATGCAGATTTTTTATTCTTAAACATCCACATGTGTCCCGCCGCTTGTCAAGTCTTGTTAGTGTTTTTTTATTGTTAGTACAAAAAAATGTGTTGTAAAAAGCAGATTGCGTTTGGGTTAGCCCTGGTTAGGTTCTTTTTTTTTATGATGATATAAAAAAGCGTATCTAAACAAAACAATTGTCAAACGAAAGACTCGGCAAGCGGTGGGTCACGTGCGTATGTTTAAGAAAAAAAAATCCCACAGCTAACCTACAGTTAAATCACTCTCAACAAAATCAAAGGTTCGCGCTTTGTATACCGCGCTTTCTGTCTTAGAATTCGGAGTGTTTAGTTCCGTTCTAGCTTTAAGTTGAAGTGGTTTATCATGCAGATACGTATTTCGTGTGTTTCACTCAAATATGTAATCGTGTCACGCTAATATATTGTCCACCTATTGTCCAGTTATCAAATAGAATTCGTAAACTTATAACACGGAAAAAGAATTTTTCTTACACACCCAACAGGGATTTCTGAGCTGCTGCTCTTTTTGTATCTTGTCTGTAACTATCGGAGTATTTTCTTTTCTCCAACGATGTTACATAACTGCAATAACAAGAAATCACTTAGTTACTTAATATTCATTATACAATAAATGTGAAATATTAAAATTACATGGTGTAATTCGCGTAAATAAAAATAACAGATATAAAATGTTTTTACAATTTTAAAATTTGCATATCCAAAACAAAAGAATAATTCCTGCAACAATATTTAGCTATAAATTTAATTTTAGTAAAAAGAAATAAACTGTTATTAATTGGTAATGAAATATTTGAGCATTTTTATGCATTTTAAAAGAATGCTAAAAATATCTTCAAAAAGAAATAAAATAGAGGTTTGATAATATGAGTTTGCATAAATATTCGCAGAGAGAATTGACATGAGTTATATTTTATTATCGAGCAAAAGTCTTTTTAAAAACAACTTAAAATTTATTTTAAAATGAACAGTTACCATTTTCTTAAAATGTTCGTTAACACCAATTACTTCAGCTTGACTGACTGGCATTGCCAGTTTTATGAGATTTCTTGCTGACGCTGCGGGTTTTGGACTTAGCATATTTCTTCTATCTTCTATAGGGCAGCTCAGCGCGTAATTCATGCATAAAAGTGCGCATTATTAGCGGTTATACAAAATACAAAAACAAAGTTTACTTATTTTCTGCAAAAACCGGTAAATTTGATAACATTTCCAATATGATCATCTTAACACTGTGTATAAGATTTAGTTTACCTAAGGACTGTAGAAACTTAAATATTTCACAGTTTGGGTACTCTTTACAACGAAGTTGTAATATCTTGATATGATGTGTCATGGTGTCGCCTGAGTGACATGTCTGCTCTACCTGCGTTATAAAAAGTGTATGTTAAGTAGTGCATTAAAAGATTTTATTCTACATCTTGGTTGTATTACAGTATTGAGTCATAAGTTATACGTGTACAAATTGAGTTTTATGATAATAGTGTTGTGAAATCAGTTCTGTCTTCAGGGCGATTTGTGTTTGATACCGTTGGCCGCCATAATGGGTTTATCAGCCGCAGATCTTGACAAGATTCGTACTTTATTTCATGAAGAAGCCAAGAGCGTTTTCAATCAAGATTATCTAAAGACTATATCTGATAATATTTTTCGGGCACTATCCGATTAATATGACAAAATTATTAAGCAACAAAAATCCACCATTAATGAGCTGGTGAACAAATGCAATGAACTTGCGCAGTGGAGATCCAAAATGGACGACAAACTAGATAAAAGCGAACAATTTTCCCGCAATCTTAATGTCCGGATTTTTGGATTAAAACTTGAACAGAATGAGAATATACACCAGGTTGTTATCGATCTTTAAAAATAAACTCTATAATTCCATATCAGAATTTATTCATCGAGTGTCATCAAAAACTATCCGTATTCAAAATTAAAAATTGTAAAACGCGTCTTAAACTAGAGGTGTTTTTCAAAAAAATCGTATGGTCTTCCAATGGTGTTATATTTGAAACATAAAGATAAAACTGAAGAAAATAAAAAAATAATATATAGATTAATCAGTACCTATTGTACGTGAGTTATTTTTTTTTTCTTTATTCAATATTCGTTATTAATTATTTCCATTTATTTTTCTTAAGGTTTATTTAGTCATCAAAAAATCATTATTTTTATAATTATAAAACAAATTTGAACATAACTGCATATTATGTAAGAGGGTATTAATAGTGAAAGGCCCTTTTTTTTTCTTTTTATTTGGATATCTCATAATGAATTTTTTTTTTTTAATAGCTCACGCAAATTAACGCTCGTTCATTAGAGAGCTGCTCATTTTAATGAAATTTTAAACTTTTTTATGAATTTGGAAATGTACAAGTTAGTTTTCTATAGTTTAAGAGAAAATAAACGATAAAGGCTTTGACATTGTGGCTATTACGGAAAGTTGGCTGAACTCAGAAATTTCGACAGATATGATTAGCCTACAAGGATACTCGTTGGTAAGAAATGACCGCAGGGATCGTCGTGGGGGTGGTGTCGCAATGTATATTAAAAGTGGGTTGAAACATGAGGTGATTCTCTCTGAAAGATATGATTTTTTAGAAAGCATTTGGATTAAATTAAACATTAAAAAAGAAACTATTATAGTAGTTGTGATATATAGACCCCCAAACACTAATGGGTCCTTATTTATAAATACATTTGAAGATACATTGGCTAATATATTTTCTTGCTATGATACTATATTTTGTCTTGGAGATTTTAACATTGACATTTTAAAATACGACAATGTTTTAACAACCCAACTTCTATCAGTGGTAGAACCTTTCAATATGGAGCAAATACTCACTGATCCTACCAGAATCTTAGGTTCAAGTTTCTCTTTAATAGATTTGATCTTTACCAACTCTGATAAAGTTATTAACAAAGGTGTTGCTTTTTCAAATTTTTCTGATCACTCTTCCACTTTTTGCGAGATAGAATATGTTGTGGACCCTAAAGTAGCCCCAACAATAACTTATAGAGCACTAAAAAATATAAATTTGCCTTTATTTGAAAGAGACCTTCAATTAATTCCTTTTGATAATATATATAGTATTGAAAATATAGATGAGAAAATATTTTTTTTAAATACTAGCATACTGGCACTTTTCGATTGCCATGCTCCAATTAAACAGTGTACTAAACGAAATAAGACATTGCAACCATGGATTACAGAAAATATAAAGCGAATGCAAAATTTAAGAGATAAGGCTCTTAGAAACTTTAAAAATACCAAAGACCCGGTTAAATGGAATTATTACAAACAGTTAAGAAACTTAACAACTGCGGCAATACGAAACGAAAAAAAATCTTATTATAGATATAAATTTCAAAATTCCACGATGAAAGAAAAATGGCGGGAATTAAATAAACTGATACCATCTAAAGATGTGAATAAATTTAACAATTTTTTTATAGACTTAACTAAATCTCTTTCTATTCCTAAAAATGAATTAATAAACTTTTACTCTAATAATACTATAGATAATATTCATACTCTTTTAAAGTTTACCTTATTAGCAATCAGGATGTTGTCGAAATTATTAATAAAATAAATAGCAAAGCTTTTGGCTCAGATCTTCTAAATATAACTCTTATCTTCTTGTGCTGCCCGCGTATTATTGATTATATAACACATATAATAAACGAATGTATTATACATAACTATTTTCCTTTTAGTTGGAAAGAAGCTATAGTTATACCGTTAGCAAAAGTTAATGATCCCAAAAACATGAGTCAATTTAGGTCGATTAGTGTGTTACCGACGTTTTCCAAAATTTTAGAAAGAGTAATAGAGATGCAAATTAAAACCCATTTAGCAAGTTATAATATATTACCTATAAAGCAATCTGGATTTCGTTCAGGATACAGTTGTTCGACTGCAATGGCCGATGTGACAGATGAAATTTTTTGCGCTCGCGATAATAATCAGATAACTGCCTTGGTTCTGTTGGATTTTACAAAAGCCTTTGATTTTGTAAATCACAGTATCTTGATTTCTATATTAAACTATATAGGGTTTTCTAACAATGCGTCAACCTTAATAAAATCATTTCTTACTGATCGTTCACAGCGAGTCAAAATTGAAAATAAGGTTTCCGATTCACTTAATATAACAACTGGGGTTCCACAGGGGAGCATACTTGGCCCAATATTATTTAGTATTTATACTAGCAATTTTCAAAGAAAGTTTGAATTCTGTAACTATCATATATACGCTGACGATACTCAGTTGTATTATTCATTTCTTCCATCTGAATGTATTGACGCCAAAAATAAAATAAACTCCGACTTAAATTCACTATTTCAGACATCTGCTGATCATATGCTAAAATTAAATCCAAATAAGTCTGTAGTAATGTTGTTTGGCAACAAAAATGTTATTAATAATATAAACAAATTAATGGATTTGTCAATTAACAATCAGCGACTCTCTATTGTGGAAAATGCCAAAAGCCTAGGATTAATTCTTGATTCCCAGCTTCGTTTTAAGAATCACGTATCTTCAACACTCAAAAAAGCATATTGTGGATTAAAATCATTATATATACATAGACATTATCTTGATCAAAATATTAAAAAAGATTTATGTAATTCACTTATTCTGTCGCACTTTAATCACTGTGATAATGTGTATGGTCCGTGCTTGGATAGTCACGATTTGCATAGAGTGCAAAAGATTCAGAACTGTTGTATCCGACTAATTTTTGGTATCAGAAGAAGCAACCGAGTATCCCACAAACTTAAAGTACTTTCATGGCTTAATATGAGTAATAGAAGGAAACTACATGCAACATGTATGTATTTCAAAATTTTAAAAAGTCGTGTACCAGTATATTTGTATAATAAAATAAAGTTCCGAACAGATGTCCACCATTTAAATCTACGTAGAAATACTTTAACTATCCCTAGACATAAACATGAGTTTTTCAAACGCTGCTTTTCTTATGATATAGCAATGTGTATCAACGCTTTACCCATTGAATTATCACAAACTACACTCTCAATACAATCCTTTAAACATAAACTGACGAAATATTTACTTTCTAAGCAATGAACGTATAAAGTACGTGTAGAGCCTTCATCAGCCTTTGTTCTTTCTTTCTATCTTTAGTTTCATTTTCCTCTTTTCGCACTTTCATTTTCCTCTTGTCGCACTATCTTTTTTTTTCTCTTTATTTCTTCCGCTTTTCCGTTTATTTTCTTCTAACACCTTTGTTTTACTTATGATATATTTTATTTACTACTCAAGACGTTTACTGCTAATGGTATTTTTAGTGACGTCATATCTATTCTTGTTTTTATATATGTTGTTATATCTGATAATATGCTGTTTTTAAGTGACGCCACTCTGAATATTTTTGGCAGTAACAGTTTTATCTTTGCCATGCATAAGTGGGACATTAAGATATGTGGCAGCATTGTAAGAACAGAATCTGCCTTTTGCGCAGAAGTCTGAAATGCTAGCCTTTATTCACTATGTTTTTTTTTATTTGTGAAAACAATTATGTATTTATTTTTTTTAGTGAATAATAAACGGTTATTATTATTATTATTATTATTATTAAATAGGGGAAAACTTATTTTGGTTTAAAAGTCAAAGAGTCAATCCAGAGCTGTAAATATAGCTAGGGGTTACATTGAAAAAACTCTTTTTATTTATTTCAAGCAAAACCGACAAATTTGTCATCAACGCCATAAAATTCAACTTTAAGGGTTAGCGAAGAAGTTGAACATGTGGTAGTGGTATGTCTTCAGCGGCTGGCTCTGCTTGTCGCGGCTTCTTGACACATATTGTTTATAGTAGCTTCTTATGGCATTAATAACAGCATGCTATAATCAAAAATAAGTCCAAAAATTTGGGAATTCAATAATCGGGTCCATTTCAATATTTGGCTCATTTTGTAAGATTTGGCTTCTTATGGAATATAAGTTGTCGAGTTCAATGTCATCCAACTGGATTGAGAAGTTCGATTTTTCCTCGGGTTACTTAAGTTCGATATTTGGGAATTGGGTTGATTCCTGATTTTTCAGTACTAAAGATTCCCTGTGTTGTCTTTAGTTTACAATTCCTTGGAACATCGAAAATATAGGAGTCTATCAAGTTTAGGTTTTCTTCTTGATTTTCACAGTTTAATTTAACATTTTATATTTGCCGAAATAGTCCTATAAATAGGCTTGTTTCTTCAATACGTTGGAGGATCGACTTGGCCATTGTTAAATGGATTTTTCTACAAGTAGAGGTATTTTGCCCGTCTAGTAGTTGGATTTTGCAAGGGTTCTTATTTTTATTTTCTTGAAGGTTTATCCCATTACAAATATACTTTTGAGGGCGAGTTTTCTTGCAGGGATTGCTTGTAAATGTGTAGTGCAACTCATTTTTTAATTTCATATTTATTTATCAGGATTATCGCCCTAAACTGACCTTTATTATATATAGGTATAAAATAGAGGTAATAATAATTAAAAACTGATAATTGTGTTATTGGTATTTTTAAAATGTAATTTATTATATTATTAGAAGTGTAATATTCTATATCAATTATTTTTTGAAATAGAAAAGTGTTTTGTAAATTTATTTTTAACTGTAATTGCCTTTTATCTAGTTGTTTTATTGTTTATATTTAGAAGTTCCTTATACAAGTTATTTGTTTTTATTATACTAGAATGCAATATTAATTGTAGCAAAAGAAATCGAATTTTGGACATCTTGCAAAACGGCGGTAATTATTTCATAGAGAATGTCCATGTGAACCTTCGATGAATTTAAAAATTTGTTTAATTTTATTTTCCAAGATTCGTTCGTTTTCTCGTATATTTTTGACCGTGCTATTAAACTGATTTATAATATTCAGTGAGATAGCATTTTGGTGAGTTATAGTTTTTGCTAACTTGTTTTGTTTACCTTAAAGTTGTTTTATTTAATTATCGTATCTTTCTCCATCTAAGGCATCTAAATTGCCATTAATTGATTTAAATATAGAACCTAAGCCGATTAAACCACGTTTAATTCGTTTGGTAAGAAGTTCTTTATTAGCTATATTATTTTAAAAAAGCCAGAAGTTTCATTTTTATATTCACTATTTTTTATTGAGGTTTTTACTTTGATTACTTGTTCTGTTCGAGAAGATATCGTTATTTGATTTAGATTTCCTTTTGTATTTAAATAGAGTAATTTTATTTTTGTAAACGGCGTATTTAAATAACCTTTGTGAAAACGTATGTTTATTTTTAATTTTTCTAGGTTATCAAGGCCAATTAGACTGTCAAATGTATCATTAAATGTGCTTATATGCAGAAATTTGATTTTCTGTTGACGCAATAAATGGGTCTTCTTTAATTTTTTTATAAAAATATACAGTATCTAAATCGCGTTTAATAAACCATCTAGATGAACCCCTATCTATTAAAATTTTTAAATTATATTCAGGGAGAATTATATATGATAATTTACTTGGCGTTAGAGTATTTAAACAAATCATATGTGCTTTTAAGTCGGGTTGTCTTGATGAGCAGTTACATGTACCTAGCCAAAATACCTTAGTAAGCCACTGGAGAGATGAACAGAAACTATGAAATAGTGCAGTGTTTTATCATACTATATTATTTACCGATAATTATTGAATTCATCATAGGTTGCATTTTTACCAAACCTTATCTTTTAATACCAACATTGATCTACTTTGATAATTAATAGTTTGTGCAACTAATATTACTTCTCATACTTTATCTATTTGTATCAAATTTAATTTGTTAATTTACTATAAAAAGACTCTTATACTGTTAACTTAGTAATTACCTGCTTCTCTCGAATGTTAGAATAAATCTCTAACTTTCAAGTCTATGAGTAATTTTATTGTGTTCAAAATCAATTTTTGCAAGCGAATTTGATATTTTTGAAAATACGAACATCAAGTACGTAATTGCGCAGTCGGTAGGATTGTCCTGTACAGAAGACAGAAGCAACATAGTGCCTTTCTGGATAGTGTTTTTCGTCGGAACTTGTCTTTTACAGAGAGCTGTAACGCTTCAATGGGACGTTTTCTAAGAGGGTTCGGATTGTTGCTATTAGCTTGATTAGCTTCTAATTTAAGTCTGTAAAGTTTTGTTACACTTGCGAGTCTTGAAATGAAAGATAATTGGGTCAGATGTAAATCAAAAATATATTGATACAAAATGTAAAAATATGCGCTATAAAATAGACAAAATGCAGAAAATCATATCTACATAAAGTCAAAATTTACCATGAAATACAAAAATACGGATTATATATCAAACACAATGCAAATGTATGCTCAACCTTGCAAATCCAAAACAATTTACATCAAATTTAATATATACAGGCGTCAAATCAAATACTTAACCTATCTAAGTATCCCAGTGTACTTAAATCTATGTGAGAGAATTTTACAGTTTAAAAAGGAGCGTAATAAATTTGTGTGACGTTAAAAGTTAAGTAACTAAATTAGAGTTTTTAAGTATTAATTAAATTCACTTTTATTAGCACGACACTGGTTAAAAGTCAATTTCAGAATGACGAAAATTTGTTAGGTGAAAATTCACTTAAGATATAGCAAAGTCACTGTCGGGAATAAGCGAGTCCAAATTTTAAAATGAATAGTACTTACAACTGTTCCTCAACTACACTAACTTATACTTCAAAATACTATAAATTAATAGCGTTATAACCATGACTCTGCAACCCATAAAACTGAATGCAAATTTGCTTCAGTGGCTTATCTAATTAAACTACGACAAGCGGGAGACCTTGTCCTAAAGACCGGTATATTAAAAACTGTGTTTAAGTAACTGTAGAATCGTGAAATAACAATAACTCCAAACTACATAACTCGTCACGATTCTTAATTAGTGAAAGTAATAAGGGCAAATCAATTATTTAACCCAGAATCGATATACATTTACCTAATATATATCGCGCGACTGAACAACGGCGACGCACAACAAACTAAGTGCAGCTGCGTAAAAAGTTGAAGTCCGAACGGCGCATGCGTCTAGTTATGCTGAAAGTTTAAGTCGAACTGAACTAGTTGAGAGGAGACAAAGCGGCTTCTTAGAGTGAAGGCATGCCGCGGGGAAAGCGGCGAGATCGGGGTGCACAACGGCGTAATGGTGAGATGGAATATGCGTACTTCTGTAAGAGAAGTAAGTAGAGTGATGCAAACATCAGTGATACAAAACGTTAGACAGAATTGATGAAGAACTCTTTACAGTGTTGCTTTATAGTCTGGTAGTAAAAGAAAAAAAAGGGGCAAAATTTAATTGTTTTGGGATTAAATATTCAAAGCTTTTTAAAGGTCGAAATAGTCCGATCGGGCGGAAAAAAATCGGGATTTCGTAAGAAATATTTTTGTGTTGGGAAGTTGATTTCTCTACAGACTGTATAGCTGCAATTAGGACACCTGTCAATCAACGGAACGGATATCCCTTGGCTGATAACTAGAATTAAGTGAAAAACAAGAAAAAAGAAGACTCATGGTAAGTATGTTATTACGTATTTCTTTCACGGTTTGTTCTTTTTTTTTTGAATAAAAACAATTTTATTTTTATTTCGTTTGTGTTAGTAGTAAACCTAAAGGGATACTGTTACATTCTATATTCATAAATAAATATTTAAATTCATTTATATTTGGTTTGCCATTTTTCATGTTTCACGATTTAGAGCAAATAAAGAAAATAAATAAGATATATAGAAAGCATTTTCATAATTTATTAAATCAAAACACTGAAACTGATTCTGACGATTCTGAAACTGATTCTCAATTAAATTCTCCTATTGATAATCAAAATTTTAGTTTTGCTCTTAATTTAAATATAGACAATTTAGCCACTGATTTAGCTAATACCAATTTACAACTACATCCAATTAATATAATGCTAAACAAAACTACTTATATCAACAATTGAGCCTTTTTTTGTATATAATCCCTAATTTTAGTGGCGATCCTTGTGAATTAAATAATTTCATAGCAGCATGTGATAAAATCTTTATTAATCTTCAAAATCAAAGTGGTGTGGCTAAAAAACTTATCCTAGGAGGTATTATAGGTAAACTTAAGGAAAAGCATTAACTTTAATATCTAGCCGTTTAGAATTAGACACTTGGACGTTAAAGATGTTTTAAAATTTTCTTTTCACGACCAAAGATTTTTTACATGTCTTTTACATGAACTAAATAATTTCCGGCCTAATTCCTAAGAAAATGTATATAATTTTGGGGTACGATGTCAATATACAAGAAGTTTAATATTTTGTGCTAATAACAATGATATTCATATGTCTAATGAAGCTAAGGTTGCTCAAATCTTTAATATAGAAAAGCTTATACTTGTAACTTTTTTGAAATATTTACCTTTAAATATACAAACTGCCGTTTGGCTTAGAAATCCCATATCTTTAGAAACAGCTATGCAACTTGTCACTGAAGAAGAAAATTTTCATTCATTTGTTAATGACGGCAAAAGAAACTTTAATTCAAAAACTGATTCATTGCCTTCACCTAGTTTTAGAACTCCAATTTCCAGCTTCAAACAGCACTTTCATGCCCAATAAAAATTTTCCAATTAATCAGCCTATACAAATAAACTCAAGGCCCGTACCTCAACAGATTTTTTTTTGTTTTTTTGTTTGTTTTTGGAAAACCCCAAGCTCCTAATGTAAATGTATGGAAACCTACTAAGAAAGTTCCCACAGACAACCCATGTCAGTTGTAACAAAGTCTTCTGCAAGACCAACACGTAATACATTCCAACCACAAAGAGGATCTAGAATGCCACAAACATGCCAATCGCAATCCAGACCAAAGCTGATATTAGAGGAACTGTATCATTTAAATAATCCTAAAAAATGACAAATGTACAAGATTTTTCTCAAGAAGAAACCCAATATGACCAGTCATTATTCAACCCAATAAATTTTGAAGATAACCCCAATGGTTATTAATCTTCCCTACCTGCCCTATTTTCTAATGAAGAACCTGTAGAAATAGCAATAAATACTTCAATGATAAACGAGACTGGAGATATTGATATATCTATTCAAGTTTTTAAATACACTCCGCAGAAGAACCACCACTACTAACTTAGCTTTACTGTGAAAACCATTAAACTTCCATAAACACCAAATGATTATAAAAATATCAGACACATCTATGGCTCCAAGAGTCATAAAAGAAAAAGTGTTCGAAAATCAAAGATATTTTATTAACATCCGCAAGAGATATATAGAAGAAGATTTAGATTCCCGGTGTAAATTCAATAAATGTGCTTCATGGATTATTAAATTTCATTTCACATTATGAATTACCAGAAATCATTGTTTGCGACAATGGAGTAGAGTTTAATAACAACAACTTTTCAGACTTCTGCAAATTACATAAAATAAAAAATCACTTCACCACTCCCAAGAATCCAAATTTCAACAGTTATATCGAACGCTTCCACTCAACACTACAAGAACTACTACATTATAATAGTAGTATACACTCTAGTACAGAACATACACTGGAACTGGTCATTTTAACTACAAATATTCACTCGACATTGAAGAAAAAAATATTTTATCTAAATACATACAAGACCATAAAGACAAACTAAAATGAAAATATAAAGAGGTTTGTGAAAAACTGCAAGAAATAAAACAAAAACGGACTTCCAAAACTAATAATAAACGTAATTATAACTGGTCATTTTAACTCCAAAAATCCATTGGACGTTGAAGAAAAAAATATTTTATCTAAATATATACAAGATTATAAAGACATACTAACAGGAAAATATCAAGAGGTTTGTGAAGAACTGCAAGAAATAAAACAAAAACAGACTTCCAAAACTAATAATATACGTAAAGAGCTCTTTACAATAGCAGAATCTGATAACGTCTAGGACAAAAAGACACCAAGAGATAAATTAGCTCCTAGGTTTCAAAAAATTACCCGTACCGACTATAAAATAAAAACTGACACTACTTAATACACTAAACATAATATTAAAAGACGCAAAAATCGCTAATAAAATTTTCTCTTTGTTTCAGATGAGACTTTTACTCATCCTTTTAATAATCCCTTTAACTCACAATACAGATGCCTATTTCCAAAAAATTACTAATCCTATCGTACCCATGACACTAAAAGAAACTAGAATATTCTTAAGTAAACATACATTCATAACATATATGAATTCTAGCGATTTAGAAAAAATAAAAGATAATTTAAAATAGCACTTAATTTGACAACGTCGAATAAAAATATTGGCACCCTTGACACTGTTATTCGAAAATATAACTTAATTTATCGAGCAAAAACACTTTTATCAGAGGTTAAAGATTCTTTAAGAAGTATTTACCCTAATAAAATATCAAAACGTGGACTAATAAACTTTGGCCGTAAGGTATCTAAATGGTTATTTGGAACACTTAATATAATTATGGAATTGATTTTAAAACATCTTAAGGAAAACAGTCATTTACTTCAAGATAAAATAAATGAACAAATATCTCTTGCTAAAGAGATTATGGTAAAAATAAACAACAGCCTTTCCGAAATAAAACCTAACATGTTAATTATTGAACAGACTATCAACGAAATTTCTGAAGAAATAAACGAAATAAATGCTTTCGACCTTATCATTACATCTTTGTAAATACTACAAATTCAATTAGATCAAATTACTGCTGTTATATTTGCAAATTAAATAAAATACATCCCACATTTTTATCGTTAAGTAATTTAGAAATTTTAATTAAAAAGTATATATCCTCAAAATCAGTTAGTTCATTTTAAAAATCATCACAGCTTTTATTCCTTTCTTGGTATTCAATTAATATTTGATAAAAACAAAATTATTTTTCTAATTCATTTTCCGATTTTAAAAACTACCAGTTTATACCACACGTATTAATGCATACAGCCAGACATATTCTATTTATCTCATTCCAATTGAAAATAAAATAATATCCCCTCAATCTTACCTTATCCTAACTGAAAGAAACGAGTTATACCAATATCAGGATATACCATGTGAAGACATTGAAAAAGTCCAGTATTGCCAGAACCATCTTCAAACTGAAGAAGGCTGTGTTGTCAGAATAATCAAAAAGAACAAACCAACAAATTGTTTTACTCTACCTGTTTACCTCAGCAAGCCAATTGCTCATCAATTAACCCCACATAATATTTTGTGTACAACCCTTAAGAAAATAACTGTTACTGAAAGCTGTTCTACAGAGAAGAAATTCGAATTAGGACCTGGAAGTTACTTATTAACTATTCCAGACAAATTTTCTGTCTTCATTGACCAAGAAAAGTTTGTTGCTGGAAACCACGAAATATCCCCTGTTACTCTAGTTTAATTACCACAACTGAACCTTTTATCGTTACCAAAACGATCAGGAACAAAAAACTGATCAACTTGTACCTAGAAAAAATTCAGCATTTAACAGCCAAAGTTAATACACAACAAGAAATACCTATTCCAGACACAAAACTGTTGGAAGACAAAAATTGGCCTCCATACAGACACATATTAATGTATGGGAGTAATCTCAATTTTAATGTTTTTGGGAAAAACATGGTACTACAGAACTACCCTATCCACATACTTTACTGCTTCGGAAACCCAATGAAGAAACTTTGGAAATGGAGGAGTCACCTTAGCCTAGCCATTCCAACCCTAAGGTTCCATCTTGAAGGGTAGGAGTTACATGTACCTAGCCAAACTACCTTAGTCCGCCACTGAAAATATGCACAGTTCACTGATAAAATATGAAATAGTGCAGTGTTAGGTATTCGCCAGAGTTTATCTTTTTATATCGTATTATATTACAACTGATAATTATCGAATTCATCATAGGTTGCATTTTTACCAAACCTTATCTTTTAATACCAATATTTATCTACTTTGATAATTAATAGTTTTTGCATCTAATGTTATTTCTCATACTTTATCAATGTGTACCAAATTTAATCTTATATTGTTAAGTTAGTAATTACCTGCCTCTCTTGATGTTCTCGTATGGGCGGAGTCTGTATTGAAAAATTATTTTGTTTCCCTTCGAACACAGCTGGTCTCTGATGAGTTTCCCCACCAGGGATGCCATGTTCTACATGGGGAGGAGTCTGTTTCGAAAAATTTTTTGTTGTTTGCCCGAACATAACCATTCCATGATAGGTTTCCCCACCAGGGATGCCATGTTCTATATGGGGATCGAATTTAATCGAATTATTTTTACTTGGGGGAGGAGCCACAGCCTTCTCACCTCGTCTTTCCACTGCGGGGACGCTGTGCTCCATTTCTTCTTTTGTGAACAGAGAATACAGACTACCTTCCCGGTGTCCTGTTTTTGTTTAGTTTTTTGTATGGACCTGCGGTCCTGATGTCTTTTTTGTTTTGTCATGTCGCCGCCTTCGCAGATGGAACGGAGGTCGACAACAGATTCCCCATCCTGACTCTGTCGAGTAGGAGAGAAATCCAATTCAAATAGAGAATTTTGATATTTTTGCTTAGAGGGTTTTCTAATTTCTAACGAACTGTCTGCATATATGGTGTGCAAAGAATCGCGCTGTCGGCTACTATCAAGCAACATGGTTTCGTTCGTTATTGTTAATTTGTTTAATCCTTCATTAGATTGGAATCTATGATTTATAAATGATGGTTCATAGTGATATTCTCTTCCACGGGGTACCTCCATGGAGACGTTCTCCATGCATGTAGCACCGGCGAAAGTGTCTACTAAATATGTTCGATATGAATTGTCGTGGTTGTCTAAGTAAACAGGGGCTTTAATTGACAAGCTTGACAAGCTTGTCAGGCACCCACCACTCACCCGGGGAATTTTAGAATATTCGTTCCCCTCGCCAGGAATGAGATTGAGCGATTGCTCAAGAAGGGGGACGGTGTTGCTGGGCGAATGGATAGCTGATCTACCTCCCTTGGGAACTACACCAGAAGTTGGAGTAGCCATTGGTAGTCAGTTGTAAAAAATTTGTAATTAAAGTTTCAAAGCTCGGACTTGCCGAAAAAATAAATTAGGGAGCAACGGGAGTCAGTCGGGGAAAAGTCACTTAAAACTAAAGTAACGTAACCCGAGCGGAGTCCTATCCCTAAATCTAAGACTAGTTACAAAAATCCTAATGATTTATTTACTTATAAAGTCCTGTCAATTATGGCCTTAGCCGTGTGTAGGCTTTTCTAAGTCCGTACACCACTAAATAGTTCACCTTTCGATTTTAAGTCGAAACGTTCAAAGAAAGCACTACGCACTGTCACTATTAGTGTTCATGTAGTCACTTTGACGCTTTAAGTTTATTGTTTATTGTTTATAGTTTATTGTTTAATCAATGTTGAGATTTACGTAAAGTTCGCTCAACAGTCTTTTGCCAAACAACTAGTAATTGACCACAACTACTAGAACTGTCTTTTTGCTCACTTTTTCAATACTCAATTCAAAATCAAAAGAGAATAACAAATCTCTCGTATTTGCTATTTTTGTTTATAATAATTAAGAATTAACACTGTAACTGCTCAGTAAAGTCTTTTAGTAACAACTTTAGAATCAAATTACAATCTAACTTAGCCTAGACGAACTAACTAAGTGAATATCTTTTTTATTTACACTAAAAATTTAGTTTTTAATTATTATTAATAATAGAGTAAAAATCAGGTAAAAAAGTGTCTTATTTAAATGCTGGCAAAGCTATTTAAAAATGAAAATCAAAAATGATAGTATCAAAATTAAAAGTTCAAAATTCAAAAACTCAAAAGATATTCTTTTCAAGCTTGCCAAATGTCCCTAATCTAATAGTCCACTCGGGTCACGCCGCTTGGGATATTAGATGCGAAAATATTTGTAATGTTTAAATATTTAAAATATAAAATTAAAATTAATATTTTGTTAAAGTTAAAGTTTATGATAGTTATTATAATATATACAAAAGTCACAAATATATATATATCAAATCAAATCAAAAATAAGTTAAATAAATGCACGGTTTTTGCTAAGTGTTCCTTAGAATAAACAATCCTCTACACTTAAGAGAGATTGAGAACTTCAGGAACTGACGTGCTATGTCTCTGGAGGGATTGTTAAGTTTTAAAAGATCGGATTCACCAAGCGTACTTAAAGCTAGGATCCTATCTTACCTAATACAAGATCAAGTAATTATTTATTTACAAGTTTGTTTAAACAATTAAGTCAATCAGAGAATATCAAATATCAAAATCGGTTTGTCACAATCAGTAATTTTACAAAAAATATGATTCGCCCAATTAAGGGTAGATCATAAAATACAAATCAAATAAAATACAAAATGTTACAAGATAGTAAAATAATTTGTAGTCAAAAATCGGTAAGTTTAAAAAATCACAAGTTATCAAAATTTTTAGAGGTGAGCAATTCGTTAAAAATCAGTGATAAAAAGCAATTCGAAATTTTCCCAAAAAATAAGCAAAGGTAAACAGGTTTGCGTTTTTGAAAAGAAAGTGATACTTAAATGCCAGAAGTTACAAAAGTTTTACTTAACACTTGAACACTAGTTAGATTGGAGTTTTTAGCTTAGAATGGAAACTTGATCTGGAGAAAAACTGAGCTTGGAGAACGCTTATGAGAGAAGGAGACCAGAGGCACAGCTTACCTAGTTTTTTCTTCCTCACGCAATTTAGACAGCCAGTTTTATTTCTTCCAGATACCTCCTACTAGGACATAAATCAGGAGAACCAGATTTAATTCCCGAGGACGATATTCACAATCTAAGCTCTACAAGAACCTTAGTGCAATGGAACTTTTCGAAGCAAAGATCCGGCGCAATCCAACGTTGGGAACAAAGTGTAGTAGGCTTC
The DNA here is from genome assembly GCA_030620095.1 of Kuschelorhynchus macadamiae. NCBI lineage: Eukaryota > Metazoa > Arthropoda > Insecta > Coleoptera > Curculionidae > Kuschelorhynchus > Kuschelorhynchus macadamiae. The sequence goes on from JAUTXW010003629.1 coordinate 452,442, forward strand.
GGCTGTATCACTAAGAATGACAAAAAAGAAACGCACTAATAACACTGCTTCCGGCGCTTAGGAGGGTAAATGAATATATGCTTTTTCACTCACGAAGTTAACACGTATTACTGGTCGTAAAGAAATGATCGAATGCTTTTTTGAAACAAGTTTCTGTCCATATTTATACTAATCGAAATGTTACGTCACGGCGACTCCCCTTTGCACGCTCCAGACCAATCCTGATCATTCTGGGCGGAGTTCCGTGAACGAAACTGGTGAATTTTTGGTTAATTTTCGAGCAAGATTTTCTTGTGGTAACATCTCCCGGGAAACTTTAAAGTCCCGTGGGATCTTTGTTTTTGAGAATTTTCTCAGTTTGGGATTTTTCCCTAGAATAGTATCACTTTATACGTATTCTGACCAAGTTTTATTATTTTATTCCAACTTTTTTCTTTTTGAAAATAAAAAATTCGTATAGCCTTAAAACTTTGTTAATCGATTGTTCTTTATTAATTATTTACTCCTGTAAAAAATCAGATTTTTTCTATCGGTCGTTCTTGAGATATTGGAAGTGTTCACCAGGTCCTGGTGCTGTTCTTCCAACGTCGATTTCCTGGTTTCCTATTGGTTTTTTCAAAAAATTGTTCTATTATATAAAACGTTTCTTTTTGTAAGGGCTTTCTTCCTGTGAAGGTCCCAAGTCGATATCTTTATTTTGATTTTTTGTTTACTCAAAATTTTGGCTAAGTCCAAAAAATTGAAAAATTTTCTTCGCAAAAATTTTCCTATCCTTCTGAAATTTTGATATTGTGTAGATTAAATTAGTGGGAACATTTTTGTTCTAGTGACTTTTTTACGTCCGACGTCGCGTTTAGGCGCTACGGACGTAGCGTCCTTTTCCGGGAGTGGCATTCGCGACGCCTATCTTCTTTTGTTCATAAGTTTTGTATTTCTTCATGTATCCTTTTCAAATTTGGGTACAAGGTAGCCCTAAGGGGTCTCTTTCGACTAGTCCTTACGGCACTTGTCTGTCTGGTTTAGAAAAAAATTTATTCGAGATTGAAATTGAAAAATTAAAATTTAACGAACTCTTATTTTTGAATTTTTTTCTTTAAAGTTAATTTTCTCTTTTGTTACTGAACGGATTTTAATCATTCTTTTACTAAAATGTGTGTTTTGATAAGGCCTTTTTGGGGATGTTAAAAGTTTTGTAAAATATTTAGTTTTAGATTTTGAAAAAATTTAATCGTTTGATTTTTGGTAGAAATAAAGGTGATATTTAAAAGATTTTTATATGAGCGTGAAGCGCATATAATAGCGATCATTTGTACGAAGTTTCATTAAGATATTTTGATTAGAAATATTTTTAATTAATTATTATACTTATAGAAATTCTAGAATCGATCACACCAATCCGAGTTCAGCGTGGTTGAATCTGATTGGCTGGAAGACTTGAATGCTTTGAATTGATTGGATGGAATTTTTCCATCGAATTTTCGAGATTGGGTGTGTCTACGTATGTTATTCGATTTGGTTCGATGCTCTAGAAGATGATTTCTAGGCTTGTTTCCATTGTCTAGTGCATGTAAATACATAGGAATTTCATTTTTCTCTATTTTAGCTTTATTTTTCATGTTGAAATTGCTTGATTTTCGTCAAAAATGTGATATTACGACATTGAGTGTTAGAATAAAACTCAAAATTTTCAAGTCTACGAGTAATTTTATTGAGTGCCAAAACCAATTTTTGCAAGGGAATTTTGATATTTTTGAAAATACGAACATCAAGTACGTAATTGAGGGTGTTCCTGAAAATTTGGGTTAAAAATATTTTCGTTTCGGGATTTAAAATCGAGTATATAGTCATTTTCAGTGTTTATGAAATTTTGGCTTTCGTCAAAATTTCCGTTTTCATATAACTGGTACTCTTCATATTCGTCACTTGTATTGGAGTTATATAGGTTCTTTTAAGCCTGACAAAAATGTTTAAACGCTAATTCTGAATATAAATTTCTTTTAAGAATGTTTGCTGCATCATTTCCTTCATGATTATCAACAAAACACAGTAAATTTAATATATGTAAAAATTTATCATAAAATTGATTTGGTTTTTCGTTAGGACTTTGTCTTAACATTACCAAATCACGATTGAGACAAAATTCATCTCGTTGATCGGCAAAATTTCTTTGCAAGGTATTTTATAAATCATTCCAAGTATTTACGTTTTGAATGTTCACAACGACCTCAGCTGTTCCAATAAGTTTTCCTATTAAACAGTTAATTAAATATACATTTTCAAATTTTTCAGGATTATTTTAATCATAAAATTCTTTATTAAACTATCGCATGTTGCGAGATATCGACTAAAAATCATTCCCATCGAAACTAGGAACACAGTTTAAATTGTGCGTTAGGCATTTCAGAATTTATATGATTTTTACTTTAATTATTTGTATCTAAAGGTATTTCTTGAGAATTATTTAACTGAGATTCAGTAGTTGAGGATGAGTCAGATGAGGTAATTTGTAAATGATTTAAAAATTCGGTTAATAATTTAACAGACTAAGTTCCACTTACATTAGAAGTAGAGAGATTTTCCTCATTGCCTCTTTTTTCTTGTTACTTCTCTAAAGGACAGGTTCGGTGAACAGGAGGCTTCCCCCTTTTCTGCTGCTTTGCGAGACTGGAATGATTTGTAAACCAATCCCCGATGAACTGCTTCAGTTGAGTACTAGAGATGTTGTTTTTGTCTTCTAATACAATTTCACAGTTTTTCCACCAAAGTTCGAAAATCCGGTTAACTGTTGAAACGACTGCACCAGTAGTGTAATAATGTATCCTTTGAACCACCCCCTCACTGCTCCCCCACCTTGTGACGTCATTTGCTTTGAGGGTGCCCGCCCACTCAACATTGGGTTCATTTCACTTTGAAAATTTGCAAGTCAAGTTGATACCTCGCCCACTTGACCTCGGGTCCATTTGACCTTGAAATTTTGAAAGTCAAATTGTTTGACATTGAAATGATTTTGAGAATGTTTTGAAGGTCAAATTGTCTGACTTTAAAATGAGCCTGAGATTTTTTTATGGGGATGTTATACGAAATAACCTTGATAATTTTTTGAATGTCAAATTGTTTGACCTTGATGTGTCTGGTTGGGGGTTCTTGATATTAAGTTTATCTCTATAAAAAGGCTTGGTTAGTATAGAAAACTTCATATTGAGACGCGAATCATTTGCAGTGAGAACCCGCTCTTAAATAGAAATATTGTGTGGTTTATTCTGAAAGTGCTTTTAGGTATACTATATTCGTGTTTTGACTTTGAATACCCTTATTCTATTTTTAATAATGAGTATTTCAAAGCAAACATTTGTTGAAATTAATAAAGCGCTTAAAGAAGATGTTGAGCGGAGACCCATAACATCATTAACGGTGGGAAAAGTATATATTATTAAGAAAATAATGTTAATGTAACATATTTTAGGGAAACTATTCTGGTAACATTATATGATAGAACTCATAATCAAACTTTTCAATCATTTTTGGACACAGTCAAAAATATGAATGAAGTCGGATGATAAATTCACTCTGACTTATTTAGGATAGAGCTCACGAGTGTTTGCCAACGGTAATACAAGGTCATTATTAAATTTTGTTGTTTTGGAATAAAAATATTTAACATTAAATTAATACTATTGTTGTATTTATTATTTGAAAAGCTTATTAAATGAAAAATGTAATAAGGGAGTTGTTAGAAGTAAAATTCGAAATCATAGATTCCTCACACATGTATTTCTAATTATGTATGGGTGATGTTGTCACTGAAAGCTATAATTCCCACGTAAGCATTTTGAGCTACGACAATCAGTGCTCATTCGTCCGATATTTGGCAGTACAGCTAAGAATAATGTCTGAAGATATTCTTTCACTTTTAAGTCAGTTTGAAGTCGATGACCGAGAAAAGTGTATTAAATATTTGGATTATTCAACCAATTTATCTGTAGGAACACATATTTGTGAAAAGTATGTATATAGATGTATCACCTTGGATACCTTTTGTTCAGAAATGCTTGAGGAGGGTCTAAAGGATTTTTGAATGAAAATTTCACATATTTCAAACGATATTGTGGAAAAATATCGATTATACGAAGGTAGCTGCTGAAAAACAACAAAAGGAAAATCTACAAAGACATGTTAAAGTTCCTCAAATCAGTATCAGTGGTGACCAGAATGATGTACAAAAATATGCGGTTCCTGAAAGCAGTACCAACGATGACTAGAGCGGTGTTGACACAGTCGATAAAATGGATGTAGATTAGAAAAGCAAATGAAGTCTGTGAAAAAGACAATGTACGTAATAAAGTTTAAATTGTATTTTTTTTGCAAATAAATTATTAGTATTACTGTATTTCTTTTATTTTCCTTATTTTTTAGGTTTAAGTTTTCAGATATAACCAATATTTTTGAATTTTACTTTAGTTCTAGTTAAAAATGGGACGAGTTAACATCACAATTGATAAATTTGATTTTCAGAAAGTTGATAAAAAAATACTAAAACTACGCAGTTCTCCAGGAATTGGTTTTATATTTACTGTTGATCATCAATATGACATTCAAGTCAAATCTTTAACTAACGTCGTAGACCCTTTGAAAGGTAGTGATATTGTACCCCGAAACTATTTCCTTCAAGAAATTCACAAGCTTCGGATAAAACTAGCCCAATTATTTTATGAACTGCATCACAAAATTAATGAAATACTTATTGATTTTAAGTCCGAAATAGAATTTGTATATATATATACTCGATAATAGAAACAAGTGAAATAATATTATCTAACCCTGAGAAGAAAGTTGATCAGTAATTAGAGAAACTAGTAAATCTTGGATACATCAAGGAAAATATTTAAATACGATAATAGAAACAAGTGAAGTAATATTATCTAACCTTGAGAAGAAAGTTGATCAGTTAATTAGAGAAAGTATTTAACTAACGTAACAGACCCCACAAGCTTTATTTCATACCTTATATTGCTGCTCTTTTGGCGAAAAAAAAATAGTTTTAGATAAACTTGAGTCATGTTAACAACACATTTAATAAATTTGGACGTCAAAAGGTTGGTGAAAAAATGCATTTATTGCGGGGGTCACCAGGAATTGGATTTAAGCTTACTTCAGATGGTCAATATGACATTCAAGGAAAATCTTTAACTAATGTTGCCACACCGACCAAGGGTAGCGATGTTGTGACCCTGGATTATGCGCTTAAAGAAATTCATCGATTACCTGTACAAATGACAGATATAATAAATACAGATTTTCTTAATATGCTTTGTAGATGAAGCAGCTTGAAGAAAAAATTGCTAATATTAAAGCAACAAAAAGAGATGTGCTCGGGAGAGTTCAAAAAGGCGAAAACCAAATGCGTGATCTAGACAAAAAAGTTGTTGTTAATTTCAGAATTTAAAGTGAAGACAAATCAATACAGCTCCAGTTTGTCGAGGAGTACTCATATATGAAGATAATAATGTTTTAATTTATAATTATAGAAGTACCTATTTTAATAAAGCAAGTTTGAAGTTCGTTATTGTTTATCTTAATAGTAATCTTAACCTTTATACATATTTTGATAGGTTAGAGAGTATTACCAAATAAAATATTTTAAACAATATCTGATTCATCAATCCATGAATTAAATGGATCTGAAAATCCTAACCATCTAACAAATAATTGATAAATATTATTCTTCTTGCGGCGGCCAAGGACTTTTTCCACTAAATAAACACTATTTGTTTTTTTGCAGTTCAGCTTCATAAAATATCTTTTAATAGGCTCAACTTGTGCTGATTCCAAGAGGTATGTTAGTTGATTGGTAATGTTAACTTTTGCGAGTTTAAACTGTTCTGTTGACCATGAGGGTGTATAGCCTTTATCAAAGACGCTTTTGTATTTGCTTATACGAACTACATCACCTAAACGAAATTTGAACTTTTTGGGAACGACTTTTGTCTGGCTGTATGCATTAATACGTGTGGTGGATTTAACGTTTATTGGTTTCATACGAATAGTACGATGCTTCGTATTGCTATAGGTTTTTGCACAACTATAGCTGCTTTTTTAGTGCTGTACGTCGAATAATGGTTAATGTTGTATTCCTTGACAAGATTTTGAGATTTGTTATTAAAAAATTCTCTGCCTTGACCGCTTTGCAGAGTTGTTGGGGTATATCCGGCTTCTTCAATAATGTCTTTCATTGCTTTAGTGACTTCAACCTCAGTCTTGTTTCTAATTGCCCTAGTATAGACAGATTTGGAGTAGCAATTTATGCACACTAGGATATAACGATAGCCATCGTTTTTATTTTTATATTGTTGCATTTCGGCGAAATCTACTTGCCACAAGTGATCGTATCCTTTAATATTAGTGCGTTTCCTAGGAAAATTTTTTCTCGCAGACCTATGATGTTCATTGACAATTTTTATTTTTTCACTGTTAGGATTCATAGTTTCAACTCACGTCTCTCGAGATACTGATCAAATTATGTGATTACCTAATAAATTATACCTTCCTCATGGAGTTCTTCAATAATTGACATTCTTTCATTATCGTGTCCGGTATGACCAGCTATCTTTGAACTCCATAGCAATCGTAACCGTTCCACTAATTCCTTCGGTTTATTCCAATAGACGTAGTTAATATTTTTCGATAAAACACGCTATTTAAATGTTATTGCTACTTTCGCATATGTTTTTTTCTTGCGATCCCACTTCCCAATCGATTTCCTGTCATTAACGGTTTTATTATTATTAAATATTTTTTCCACCTGGTTTCTTGTAATCCCCGCATCTCGTCATAGCCGTTATACGCTGGATTTGTCAACTGTAACATATTTTTCTAGGTTTCTAAGACTTCTGGAGTCATCTTTTCTATATGTCCTAATACCCGAGGACTTTTTAAGAATACTAAGTCGTAAATTTCCGCATTTCTTTCAAATGTTGCAATATTCTTAGCTTGGTGCCATAATGTCACTTTACCAAGAGAAAAACGTATTTCCAAATTATCCATATACTTTTTATATTTTACTTTTGGATTACAACGTACCACATAAACCGTGTCAAATCGGGATAGTTTTGTCTTTAATTCATTTATTATTATTTTATTTAATTATAATATCTGGAGATGTATGAAGCTTCATTAGGGTATTAGTTAATGCTGTAGATTTGTTTGAGGGAGATGGTGTTGCAGCGATTCTATCAAACCACTCGTTTTTTAGGTCTTCCACCCATGTTTCAGGAATATACTTATAACGCGTTGCGAATGGTGTTGATGTTTCCAACGGAGAGTTCTCTGAAATATGCTTGCTTGGCGAACCTAAAGTTTCTATGGATGTGCTGGTGATACATGATCAGAAAAAAAATGGCGTAAGTTCATTTCATCTTGTTTGAACATTATAGGTAAACTGGCGTTATCATGTACTAATGGCTTGGGAACTCGGGAATAGGTTTGCGCTAGGTAAAAACTATCCACGTTCTTATTTTGTCTTGTACTAAAATATGATCGTATAATATCCTGTTTCTCACAGATTACATCATCAAATATGAAAATGGAGTTTGGCTTGGCATCGGATGGTTCCATGATATCTGTTGTGTCGCTAAAAGTGTAGTAACAAAGACCCTTGATTGGTGTGAAAATTTCTCTGAGATATTCGTATTTGGGTTGATACAGCGACTTTGAATAGACGTAAACATTTTCAAAGCACAATCCTAAAGGGTGTGTAAGCAAAGCAATCATAAAATCGATTTTTCCATAATTGGAAGGTCCTATTAGCAATCCACGAATAGATAATGATAACAAAGGACCGTGCCATCGTCTCACATTCTTCCCTATATGTCCAGATCCAATTTTCGCATTAAGATTATCTATTTCTAATTTATGTTTCAGCTTTACGATACGCATTTTCGAAAAAAGTATTTTATATCAAATAATCGACTTTACAATTCATTCAAATGCTGTCCGTCAAACGAAGTGGACGTTCTCAACATTCAGTTAAAACTAAAACCTAATAATTTAAGTTTACGTCATCAAGCCGATCACGAGCTTAAACAACATGCTTGGGAAAGAGTAAAATCAAAGGACGCCAGTGCAAGTGAAAAAACATCTGCTTGATTGGTAACAAATATTATGAAAGCTATGCAACGTCTTGGTATGAGTGTATCGAAGCTGTCAACTAAAATGAAATGTTTCAAAAGAAATCGACGTTGTGACAGTAGATCTGTGAATAAGAAACGTATACCCAAACACAAAATAATATCTAAATTTGCTTTTGGATCGGCGTTGCGACAACCTATTCGAGCTGAATTAGCTAAAGCTGGTGGCAAGAAATTTGCCGAAAAAGACATATTTAACGCATCTAGAATAGGTGTAGCTGTGGCACGGAAATTACTAAAAGCCCGCGGTGGCAAACGGAAGATACGGACACCTAGAATCATTCCCATTCCAAAGGTTAGTGGATTATTACCTTTAATACCAATATTTGCCACACTCTCGGCGTTAGAGTGCTTAGCAGGTGGTGTGGCTGGAGTAGTGGGCGCAGTAAAAACAGCGTAAAATGCAACCACCCAAAAAACTGGTGGCGAGTTACGTCTAAACGAAAGGAAGTGGAATGTATTTGAAACCATATAGGACAGGTAGAGGACTTTTTATGAAACACTCAAAAAACTAATAAAACGCCTTCCTCGAAGGTCATTATCGAATATTGATTTAGAAAGGTATGCATTAGAGTTACAAGTGCCATATTTTAAAGGTGTATATATATATGCGGGATTCACTTCCTCGAGGTGGTCCCAGACGTTATGAAACTGCTATTATTAACTTGAATAGTATAAAAGGAGTTGGAACGCATTTGGTAGCATATCGAAAAAGTAATTCAGAAGATACATATTACGACAGTTTCGATGATTTACCACTACCAATTGAATTGATTCGATATTTGCGAATGGGTCCGGAAGCAACAAAAGAAATTTACTATACATACGACCGACAGCAGACATTTGGAAGTTTTGTGTGGACATCTATACTTAAAGTTTCTCTCTCAGAGGTAAAGAAATCAGTATGTCGTTAACTCCCCAGATGGATCGAGATGGTTTCATCGTTGAAAGCATATCATCGTTCCGGTAGTTTATTAAAAATGACTTCTAAAGAGTTACAAAATATGTCCAAGGAGGTAATAATTACTTGCTCCCCCAATGAAATCGCATTTGGATAAATTACCAGAATCCATGAAATGTGACATCGATGTATTGAAGTATCAGTATTGTACGGACCATTATACTGGCATTAATTTAAATGTAAATGAAGGCGATGGGCCAGCACCTAGAAGATTGTTTTGCTGCTACTGTAAAATACATGATGTAAACATTACAGAAAAAAAATGGTTTAAAAATTCGAAACGAAGAAAACTACGTGCTACTTTGAGCCCTCTAAACTGCTGCAGATAACAATAAAAGGCAAAAACAATTGTTTTTTTTTATCAGTCATGTCGTACACATTCACTTTAACAGGACGCTCAAGCCTGTTAAGTGCAGACTTTTACCAGCCATTAGAACTTAGTCCGATAAATAAATATGGGTTTGCAGGAAAAAAAAAAGACAAATCTACACCAACTATAAAATTAACAATCCCCCCAGGTGTCTATGAAGTGTACGAGATTGAAAAAGCAATGAAAACTGCATTACAAGTATCCGCAAAAGATAATGATGATAAAATATTTTCATTAACACCCAATAATAACACAACTAAAGTGAAATAAAAACAAAATATATTATAGATTTTACAGGAGAAAACTGTATCGGTAAGATGTTGGGATTTGATCGTATATTGTTAACATTATGACATTATGAAAGTACACATAATACGTGTTGATTGTAATATATTCTCTGGGCATACTTGAACTCACAAGAATGTCATATCTTATTCGAATTCCATATTAATGTTGAACCGGGTTATCAAATATCAAAAGAACCTGCAAACCTTATTTATTTGCAGTTGAAGCCTGAAGGACGTCAGTTCATTGACAACATTACTTTACGAATCTTGGACGATAACGGTGATCTTTTCGATTTCAACGACAAGAAGATTATTATTAAACTGGAGCTAAAGAGACTAGCGTAAGGATGGGTTTTCGTTACAATCGCAAACCGTATATGTTTTTTTCGATATGTCAAACAATGGCAAATCATAATAAAAAGACACAAATTGTTAGAGCAAAGTTCATTCACAATCCTAACGTTAGACCAGAAGATGTCAAAGATCGCAGATTTCTTCAATCCATTGGTTTAAAAGTACAAAGTCAGCGAAGATAATGACAACTAGTGAAAAAATTGAGGTTTTTACTGAACCTATTTTCGATAATCCCATCATAAGTCTGCAAGAACACACACATAAACCCTATGGTTCACCCAAATTCCAATGAAATTCGTATTCCAGTTCACTTTCAAGACATCATTTTGGATATATCGGAAAGATACATCTATATCGAAGAAACATTTAAGTCAAAATATGCTACCAAAAAGTGTTATCTATCTAACAATTCATTAGCTTTTCTATTCGAGGAAATTCGATGAGATGGGTGGTAAGAAAGTTGCTGTTGTGAGAAAACCAGGTGTTACTACAACCCTTAAAACAATGGTTTTCTTTGGTAGTGCACAGCTGAAACCTTTTGACATGTGGCTGGGGTCTAAATGAACAAAACCAACACATTGTGTATTCCACTAGTAATGTACCGGGTGGTCGAAATTGGTCTGTTTTAACAGAGAAAACCTATTTCCTGACTAGATAGAGCAAAACTGACTTAGGTGTCATGGGCTCGATTTCTGAGAAATGTTTAATGGCAAAAACCGCCTGCCGATATTTTCACTGCCAACTGAGATATAGGGCGTTTTTCAATTTTCGGCCATTTTGAAAATTGTCCATAACTTTTTTATTTTGCGGAATATTAACATTCTGCAAAGACATTCTAAAGGCACTTTTTTATGTGCAATCCAGTGGCGTACTCAGATTTTTTCTATAGTTGTCCGTTTTATCATAAATAGGCAAAACTTTTTTTTTTCAAATGGAAATCATAGTTGGCTATAAATTATAAAAAATGCTCGCGTTTAGCCCTTTTCAGTGATATAAAGTTGTAGGTACTTATTTTCAAAAATAACGAAAATATTAGGTGTTTTTGGTTTACATCGAAGTAGGCCTTGGAATAATGACGCGCGTTCAATATTTTGAATATATTGCTGTCAGATTACTGTAGTCTGGTGTAATTATTGCGTTTTGGTGTTATCTTTATAAAGTTGTGTTAAGTTGCTGACAAAATATGTTTGAGAATTATGAAAAGTATGATATGTTAAAATGTTACATATTATCTAACGAAGTTCCTGAAGCAGCTAGTGAATTATATTTTAATACATTTCCCGAGCGACGTCAACCGGATAACCGAATTTATCAAACATTAAAAAGTAATTTAGTAAATTACGGAAGTTTTAAAAAGTTAAGAACAAGACATTATGAACTAAAGGAAGAAAAGGAAATCCAGCAGCTAAATATAATTGGTATTAGATCATCCTGGCACCTCCTCTCGAACATTGGCTAATATAACGAATGTTCCAAAGACCACCGTTTTAAAAATACTCAAAAAACATAAATTCAAACCGTACAGAACGAGAAGAGTTCATCAACTCCGTGAAGGGGAAGCCGCTAGAAGATTGAGATTTTGTCAGTGGTATGAGCAAAAATTCATGGAGAATGAGAATTTTCCATTAAATATTATTTGGAGTGATGAATCCAGAGTAGATACTTCTGGTATATTTAATAGATATAATTCATATCACTGGTCCACTGAAAATCCACACGTAGTTGTGCAACAAGACCGGCAAGGTCGGTGTGGATTCAATATATGGGTGGGGATATTCCGAGGAAGATTTGTGGGACCTTATTTTTACGATGGAAATTTAACTGCAGATGATTATGTAAATATTTTGCGCACATATATTGTCCCTTTGTTGGAAGACATACCTTTAGCTGATGCCAGAAATATCTACTATCAACAAGATGGTTGTCCCCCGCACAATGCAAGGATCACAACTGATCTTTTAAACTTCGAATTTCGAGAAAATTGGATTTACGTGGGGCCCCATACCTTGGCCTGCTAGGTCCTGTGACTTAAATCCCTTAGATTTTTTTTTGTGGGGAAGATTGAAGGACTTGATATTTAAAGGAAGAACCTTTCACACAAAAGAAGAATTGCAAGAGGCCACTAGGCAAGCTTTTGCATCTATTAGCCCAGTTGAACTAATAAATAGTTGCAACTCGGTACGCAAAAGATGCTTAGTTTGTATTCAACAGGGAGGGGCTCAATTTGAACAACTTCTCTAAATATATTTATCAGAAACCTATCTAACTAAATACCTAGATTTTCATAATTATTTTTTATTTTCACTTGTAGCTGTAAATAGTAGTTTAGTTTGTTAATTTTGTTCAACTTTGCTATGTAAACAAAAAAAAATAAAAAAAATTAATAATAAATAATTAAAATAACGTTAGCTAGTGTTATTTAAAGTTGTGTTTAAGTTGCTAACAAACTATAAATCTTAACAATACATAATTGAGATATTGTCATCACAAATCAAAGCCTACTTCGATGTAAACCAAAAACACCTAATATTTTCGTTATTTTTGAAAATAAGTACCTACAACTTTATATCACTGAAAAGGGCTAAACGCAGCATTTTTTATAATTTATAGCCAACTATGATTTCCATTTGAAAAAAAAAAGTTTTGCCTATTTATGATAAAACGGACAACTATAGAAAAAATCTGAGTATGCCACTGGATTGCACATAAAAAAGTGCCTTTAGAATGTCTTTGCAGAATGTTAATATTCCGCAAAATAAAAAAGTTATGGACAATTTTCAAAATGGCCGAAAATTGAAAAACGCCCTATATCTCAGTTGGCAGTGAAAATATCGGCAGGCGGTTTTTGCCATTAAACATTTCTCAGAAATCGAGCCCATGACACCTAAGTCAGTTTTGCTCTATCTAGTCAGGAAATAGGTTTTCTCTGTTAAAACAGACCAATTTCGACCACCCTGTATTTTCTGGAAAATTACCCCTAAACTATCTAAGGGGTTTTGCTGAGGATTATACAAAGGGGGTTTTTAATATTAAACAGGAATTGATTATAATATTTGCTCGCACTTTTAACAACTGTTATACAGGGTGTAATTTAATTGATGGCTGAAAATGCAAGATATGATTTCTTAGCTCATTTAAGAAAGAAAGGTTTATATGAACATACGTCCTAAACCTCTCAACTTTTGAGCTACAAAGTGTTAAAGTTTAAAAAAAAATCGTTTTCTTATCATAACTTTAATGCTGTTTTTATTATATTCATAAAATTTGGCACCCACCTACTAAGCACCAATAGGAAATTTTTGATCTAGAAGATTTTTTAATATTTCTACCAGTGGCGTCCGTACGGGATGTAAACTGAAGATTTTTCTAAAAAAATATGGTACGGCACTCATTTTCCAGAAATGAAAATTATTATTGAAATCCTCATTTATTTTGCAACTAATTTAAATTCTTTACATTTTTTCGTCCGACGAACTGTTTTGACGTAAAAGAATAAAAACAATATTCATGAATGATAAAATCTCTAAAATCTAATGGTAATGAAAGATTCGTTTTCGACTTAATACTCAAAATAATACTTACTAATACATTTTTTGTATTAAACTTGAATTGTAGTAGTGGCAATTTTAATCGATTGACTTTAATTTAATAAAAATTAGACAAAAACACATCTTACCTACAAACTGCCACATGAGATTTTAGCGATTTTGCAATGCATGAAAACTTAAAAAAAATCTTACAAGTTTTGACAACTTCTAGGCATAAAATAAACTAATATTTAATTTCATTATCACAACAATTGTTGAAAATGTCCTCCTTCTGCTAGAATACAGGCTTCAATTCTATTTTTCATGAATTGGCGAACACTTTCAAATATTCCAGGAGTATTTCTTATGGTTTGGCAAGAAAGTCAAATTTTTTGCCTTAGTTCTTCTACAGTTTGAACCGGTGTAGTATAAACTAAAGTCTTAAAGTGCCCCCACAAAAAATGGTCTAAACTATTTAAATCAGGGGACTTGCGAGGCCAAGATTGAGTTTCTCTACGTCCTATCCAGCGATTGGTAAACGCCTTAATTAGAAATTCCCTATCATGAGTGCTAAAATGTGCAGGAACACTATCATGCATGTACCACATTTCTTCTCTTAATTAAAGAGGTGCATCCTCGAGCAAAATTGGCAAATCGTTTTTAATAAAGTGGCTGTAGGATAGTTCATCCAGTCGTCCTGGAAGGAAAAACGGTCCTATGAGGAAATCTCCATAAATGATTATTATAGAAATTTCGAATGAAACTGCGGGAAAAATTAGTTTCATCAGTAAAGAGTATTTTGTTATCAAATATAGGATTTTCAGCAACTTTTTTTTAAAACCATCGGCAGAAATTTAAACGCAATGGAAAATCACGCGGCAGTATTGCTTGAACCCTTTGAATATGATATGGGTATAGTAAATTGTCAACAAATATTTTCCAAATAAGAAAATGGGAAACATTTAGCATTACCGCAATTTTCCTAGTACTTATTTCTGGATGTTCCTCAATTGTGTTCAGAACAGCTTCCTCTAATTCTGGTGTTCTCACCGTGCGATGTGCCTCTTTGGAACTATTGTCAATGCTAAGACTCCCAGTTCCGTGTAGTCTTCTGTGTATTCTTGAAAACATTCTGGCATCGGGAATGATACGATTTGGATACCGCTCTTGAGATATCCGCCTTGCCATAAACGTATTCCTGTCAGCACGTCCGTAGGTGAAATGCATATCTGCTAACTCGGAATTTGTAAATCTTAACATAGTTTACTTATTTTCTTTTTATTATTGATTAAAAAAATTTTCACAATATAAAAAACTGCAACTTTTATGAATACTTGTCAAGATAAGACCGCAACGTAGTTGATCAAACGTCATTATTTTAGAAACAAAACAGGGCACCAGCCTACTAGTTTAAAATAATTTCCTTATACCATAAATGCATGAAAACAAGTTTTATTTTTTTACGCGAAAACAGAGCATCGGACGAAAAAAAGTTAAGAAATTAACTTTTAGTTATAATATTATGTTAAATGGTTCTGTATCACACAAGCTTGTTTAGTTGTGTAAAGCTATTTATAATTATACTTCATATTTAGCATATGCTAAATTACATTTTATTATATACATTGTTATATAGTTTAGGTTAAGTTTAGCGTTTTGATATATAAATTTTAGTGTGAGAGATAGTTTAGTCTTTAAGGTTACAACAAATTAAATAATAAAAAATATTGTACCAGTTATTTTGCGTTCTATTTTATGTATTTATGTTTATGTACATTCCTCTAGGTAACAACATGGCGAGTGAGATGCCCGTTTCCAATTAATCTACGCATCTCACTTTTTGTGGATTCAAAATTAAAAAAAAATGGAACTTTAAATTTAGCTTTGCGTCGCGGGTGAAAAAAAAACATAAGAGTTGTCGTAACGCGAATCGACTTTAAAAAAATGCGTATCAAAAAAATTGAGTAAAAGTTAATTTTCAGTTGCGAGTTAAAAAAATAAAGTAAGAGTTGTCGTAACTCCAATCGACTTTAAAAAGAATGCGTGTTCAAAAAACAATTGTAAGAGTAAAAAAAATAACGTAAGACTTGTCTTAACGCCCATCGACTTTAAAAAAATGCCTGTTCAAAAAAAATTGTAAAGTAAAATTTAATTTTCAGTTGCGAGTAAAAAAAATTAACGTAAGAGTTGTCGTAACACCAATCGACTTTAAAAAAATGCGTGTTCAAAAAAATTGTAAAGTAAAATTTAATTTTCAGTTGCGAGTAAAAAATTAAAAAAAATAAAATAACGTAAGACTTGTCGTAACGCTAATCGACGAAAAAAAAAACCGCGCGTTTTTTTTAATCGGCAAAAAATAAGTTAAAAAAATTATCAAAACTCCCAACTTTCTATTTATGACTCCTTTTTTCAAATTCAATGAATTTCTTGAAAAAAAAATACACATGATAGTATAGAAAATACCAAACAACTATCTTCTTATAAATTCTTTTCCTAATCGCCAAGAAATACGTTAAAAAGTTATCAAAACTCTCAACTTTCTATTTATAACTCCTTTTTTCAAGTTCAATGAATCTCATGGAAAACATTATTTATGATAGTATAGAAAATACCAAACAACTAACTTCTTATAATTTTTTTCCTAATCGCCAGGAAATACGTAAAAAAAATTATCAAAACTCGAATCTTTTAAGTCTAAGTAGGGATCTGAGAGCCATTTCTATGGTCTTTAAATGTTACTTTTGTTCAGAACTCCATTGTCAAAATAGTGTATAAATAAAACACCACCTTACTGGGAGCGTATATAGTAAAGTTACTTGCATTTTATTGCAATTTGAAAATTTTGGGTATTTTTATGGGTCTGAGAGCCATTTTTAAGGCCTCTAAATGTTACTTTTGTGAGAAAAAAGTACTAATTCGCGGTCCAAAAATCTTTTAGCACGGGACTTTTTTTTTAAGAGAGCTCTTGTCGGTGTTGACAATGTTATACATAAGAGATACTTGAGTTTTAAATATTTTTGAAACAAATTAAATAATAAAGCAAACTGATTCGATATCTGCAACATTGCAGAGAAATGATAGTGAGGAAATATTGTGCGTAATTCTCCGTAACTCTCTAAACAACTCTAAACATAGCCAATGTATATCACACGATTTTTCCTTCACGTCAGTAACTGCAAGTCACCTGCAAGTGCACGGAAGTGATAAACACGGTTGTCGCAGTTAACGGAACTTCGTATACATGCTCCTCGAATCGTCTTCTCTTCGATGTAAAGAATGGAGTGCGATACTTGTAAAACAAAACCCAAAATAGTATTTCCGTGTGATAATTGTAGAGAAAAAGTCTGTAAAGGATGCGGTAACTTAGCGGCGTCTGAAGTCAAAGTCTTAGAACTTAAAGGAAAAAGAGTCTTAAAATTTGATTTACAAAGTGTTTTAAATTTAACACACATTCACTTCTGCAGAATGCCATAAACAATAAAGATAAAATTATACAGGGCAAAGATGAGATAATCTCTCTACTTCGGCAAAAAATAAAAGATTTTGAAGCAAAACAAAACTCAAATACTGAACCCCAATACCTTTACAGTGACATAATAAAGAAACCCAATTCTTTTAAACAGATCAATATACCTAATCTTATAATTAAACCTAAAAAACAGCAAAATGTTGAAAAAACAAAGTCTGACTTACAAAAAAAATATAACCTGCTGAGTTAAAGATTAGTATAAATGGTCTGAGAAGCATAAAAAATGGATGCATACTTGTAAAATGTCCAAATAAAGCTGATATAGATACTTTAAAAAGAGAAGCCGAAACAAAGCTGAGCGACTATGAAATTCAAATTACTAAGATGCGTAGGCCACGTTTTAAAATAATGGGATTTACTGTAAATACTGAGAATGATCTAAAGTACGACTGTTTAGAAACTTATATTTGGGAGCAAAATCAATTTATAGAACCAACTGATGAAATGCAGGTGACCTACATCAAAAAAAAATAAGCACAAGGAGACTTACACTATTTTCGGAGACTGTTCACCTATATTATTCAGTAAATTTATGAGCAGAAAAAAATTATCATAAATTGGGAACTTTGTCCAATTTATGAGGACATCGGTATCCAACGGTGTTTCAACTGTCAGACTTTCTACCACAAAAACGATGAATGCTCGAACAAGTTAACATGTGATATTGTGCGGGTGAACACTCTGTTAAGGAATGTCAAAAAAAAAACAAAAAAAAAATGTGCTAACTGTGTAAAAGCCAACACAAAATATAATCTGGATTACAATGTAAACCACGAAGCAAGTGACTGTGACTGTCCATGCTATGAATATTTATTAAAAATACTTCAAAATAAAATAGACTATGGAGGTAACAATGGCTACTAATCAACAAGAGGTGGAGGCACTTCAGAGTCTCGAACTGATGGACAATGAATCAAATCAAGCGAGTGTGGACTGTGAAATAGTGCGTAGAAGTATTAAGACAAATAAAAAACTTTTTAATATTATACATTTTAACATATGCAATATTAATAAGAATTTTGACCAACTAGTTATTTTTTTACAAGCATATGATGATGATATGATGGCTTGTTTAATATTAATGGCTTTAATATGTATTACAATCATGCCAATTATAATCAAAATGATGGCCTCATTATCTATGTTAAGAATAAATTAAATATTGTAAATTTTAAAAACACTAAATATGTTAAATGGGGAGTAACTTTTAGTAGATTAAGCTTTAATATGAACAATATTGAGTATGGCATTACTTGCATCTATATACCACCTTCTACAACTTTATCTTTTTTTCTTGAGGATTTGAATAAGCGTTTTTTAGAACACACTGGAAATAGTATTGAACTACTTTTGGGAGATATAAACATAGATATATTGGCGAAAGAAAACGTAGACACCAATAATTATTTATCAATGTTATTGTCACATGGATTTCGCTCTCTCATTAATGGCCCATCACGAGTAACTCCTCTTACTAACTCTTGTATAGATCACATATTTATCAAACAAAAATTATTATATAATGTAATTAAACAGGTTCCCTATATTCTAAACTCTGACCTTACTGATCACTATCCCGTTTTCCTCCATGTTTATAGTGCATCAGCTCAGGGCGTACAGAATGAACAAAAATTTGTTACAAAAAATATAAAAAAATAAATAATGAAAAAATAAGTCACTTTTTAAATTCTGTAAACTAGGAAACAGTCACGACTAGTAGTAACATAGAGGTTGCCACTTAAAATTTTATAAAAATCTTAGATGCCGCGTTTCTACATACAGAAGAAAGCAAAATAATTAGGTATAAAGAAGTAAAAAAATAAAACCCTGGATAACATCTGGTATTGTAAAATCAATTAAACAAAGGGAAAAAATGAAAAAACAGCTTAGGCTGAATTACAATGTAGTAAACGAACAACGATACAAGGGCTTCAGAAACCGTCTAAATAGACTAATTAATAAATGCAAGTGTGGCTTTTACAAAACCAAAATAGAAAATAGCGGGAATAATATTAAGAAAATCTATGTAGTAATAAACGAAGCTATTAACAAAAACCTAATAAAAATAAACAAAACTTAAACATAAAAAATAATGACAACTTATTCTTAAATAACAAGGAACTGGCGAATTTCTGTAATAACTATTTTGTTAATGTAGGTATTAATATGTTAAAAGAAATAAAAAATCCTGATCAGCCTTTTCGGTTCGAACACTCAAATCTATCTTCAATGTATCTGAAACCAGTGAGTCAAAATGAAATTATTAAACAAATACACTCTTTAAAAAATAATTGTGCGGCTGGCATCGATGCAATTGAATCACGGTTTATTAAACAATTTCATATACTTTTAATTAAACCCTTAATGCATATTATTAACTTAAGCTTCAAATTTGGGAGAGTGCCTACTCGTTTTAAAGTTACACTTGTCTCGCCTATATATAAATCAGGAGACAAAACATTTATAGGTAACTACCGCCCAATTAGTGTAATTAACAACTTCGCAAAAATATTTGAAAAGTGTTTAAAAGATCGTTTAATAAATTTTCTTTTATCAAACAACATTCTCTCAAAACAACAATTTGGTTTTACAAGTGGTTTGAGCACATATGATGCAATTTATGAATTTGCTAATATAATAACCAAAGATTTGGACAGCAGCAGGAGGAGCTTGGCGGTGTTTCTGGACCTTGCAAAGGCATTTGATACGGTGCCTCATAATCAGTTCTTGCATGTATTGAGCATGTATGGAGTACGGAGTATTGTGTTGTCCTTGAGAGTTATTTAAGGAACAGAAAACAAATTTTTAAAATAAATAACACGCAGAGCGATTAATTAGACATACAAATAGGAATACCACAGGGAACCGTTCTGGGTCCAATTCTTTTTATAACCTATATTAACTCCCTTACAAACCTCGTTTCGAAAGATGGAACCTTAATTTCGTACGCAGATGACACTGTTGTGATATTTTCTAGAAAAACATGGGCACAAACCGGAGAGACGGCGCAGTGTGGATTAAAAAAAAAAGAATTGGCTGGATTCATTCAAACTTACCTTGAATACGGATAAGTCTAACTACATAGCATTCTCTATAACATCTGCAAATCGTCCAGAATTTAGTGAAATTGGGCTCGATACACTCCCCATTAAAGAAGTTGAATACACTAAATATCTTGGTATAGTTATAGATAAATATTTAAAGTTGGACAAACATATTGTAAAATTAGCGGCAAATATCAGGAAATTAATACATAGATTTTACTTATTGAGGGATATATTGAACAGGAATCTTTTACTATGTATTTATAAGTCATTGGTTGAGTCTCTGATAAGGTATGGTATTATTGTGTGGGGGGGTTTGTACAAGAATTCGTTAAAACCACTTAATGTTACTCAAAACTATATTTTAAAAATGATTCATAAAAAAAAGATATTCAACAACGCTACTTTATTCGGAGGACATATTCAATATTCGTTCATTGTACATATTGTTTAGGTGTGTCTATATTCATAGGAACGCAAATTTAAAATCATATAATAACCATACATATGAAACAGGAATGTTATTCATCGATTCATAAATTATATGGCTCCTAAATTTTATAATGTCATTCCATTGTCCATTGTCAATTGAAGTAGAATTTTATTGTAAAGGAATAATATAAATGAACCTGGAATTAATACACGTACGGGTGTTAATTCACCTAGGTGCAAGTCGATAGTTCCTGGATATTTAATCAAATAATAGATTGTTATAAAATGTTGTTATAATTAATTCTGTTATGAAATAAATTTAAATTTGAATTTGAATTTGAATTTGTATCAGTTAAATGGCATTCTATTTTAGTAATAAATAAATTATAGCAGAAGGTTTTTACTACTAATGTTTCCAGATTCGGTGTTATCGGATATTGTGTCTTATTCTATACTTATAAGGTGTATATCAGAGGGGAACTTTTATGTGGAAGGTGTGTACAACGTACACCTTTTATTAATCTCAACGGCTTATGCCAAGCGTGTAGTGAGGCGGGTAACGACTTGGAACCGCCGCCGTCTTTAATCGACTAAACAGTCGATGATGATGATGACGTGCCAATTGCACGTCCAGTCCCCATAGCTGCACGTCAAGTCCCCAGGCTTAGGGCATACGCTAGACCTAGACCAGCTTCTAGGTCAGTCCTGGAAGCTCGACGTCGTCGAGCAAAGCAACGGGATGCTCTTGACGACCTTTTAGAGAACATCGCCGAGCGTGTTCTTTACGGGGAACAGGATGTTTTCAACGAACTGGTTCGGTTCTTAGACCAGTAATGCGTATACATCAGCCACCCACCTCCTCTGCTCCAATGCAAAAATCCGTCCTTTTCAGGACGATAAAATACTTGGAGTGTAGTGAACCCGGACTACTGAGGAAACCACTTAAAAAAAATGCGCCGGTAGCTCTACTTCGTGGGTTTTAATCCTAGAGTGGCGAAGAAACGAGCCGTATAAACATAATTGTGAGTGTTCATTTACCAATGGTTGGAACACACAGGACAGAGCGAGAAGGGGCTGTGTTCAGCAACAAACATCTCAAGGTGTACAAAATCTTGTTAACATTATGTTTAATAAATATAGCCGAATGCGGTCTTATCATGCGGGTCCAATGGTCACCAACATTATGAATCAAATCAGAAAATACAGTGATTACCAAAATGTTGTGTGATTCTTTTATCGAGCTATTAAATCTCGATGGGCTATTTACAAATATACAGAGAGAAAGAAAATAGTTCTTTTTATTATATTACGCAGTATTATTAAGATAGACTCTAAATATTATTTTGTATATTAAATGCCGAGGGACTAAATAAGAAAACTCGGTAAATATGTATTTGGTTAAAATTTTTTGGTTGGCAAAAACAAAAATACACAAAATGGCAAGCGCCTTAGTAAAGTTGGAAGGCGGTTCGAATCAGTGGAACAATCAGGATATGTTCTGTCTATACAGCCACATAATGAAAGTGATATTCTTTTATCAATTACCAAAAATTATGTGCCCCGCTTGACCTAAAAATCTAACCACTTATACAGTGTCATTTATTTAAATGCGGGCAACCCCTGTGCAAAGAAAACTTGTTTTTTTGTATTGTGATAACAAAAAAAAATTTATTTTGCAAAAATATTATACATTTTTGTTAAAAACACAAGATAATTAGTTATTACTTTTCTCGTGAGATGTTTTCAGATCTTTACGTTTATGAGTCCCTAGATGCCGGAAAACATGTCTTCTCAATTCTTTCTATCTGTAGGTATGTCTATATTTATATATATATATATATATATATATATATATATATATATATATATATATATATATATATATATATATATATATATATATATATATATATATATATATATATATATATATATATATAGTTTTGAGTTAGTTTTTCTTGAACATCCGTGTATATATAGTTACTAGATTTTTCTTGGGTTATAAGTTCATAGCATTAAAACAATTCTCAAAAATTATTAGTCATCTATTCATTTTAAATTTGACGTTTCGGCAGGTGGCTCCGTGCCTTTCTCAAAAATACTTTCTAAAATAATTTAAATTAGAGAACCTACACACTTTAGTAAAACAAGACAGACTTACCATGAAACGTATATTAGTAATTACATTATCCAAAGGTGTTTAAAATCACAAAAGACACGACGCTGATTGCGTTATTTGGACAAACATTTTTAACAATACACACATGCAGGACGACGAACAGTTATTGATTGAAGAGCAGATACGTATGATAGGTAGGATGTTATGGTTTTTTTGTTTTTTGACGTTTTTTAAGTTTTTACCGGGCGGTTCAGAAAGTAATTTTATTTTGTCTAACATTATTATTTTTAAGTTTTTCAAATGTATGTGAGAAAATAATTAAATAATGTCAAAATAAATTTTGCTTACAAGGTTGATATCTTTTTTGTCGTTTACTGAGTTTTTATTTTTCTTAATTTCAATAGACTCGTAAACTTCCCGCTTGCGTTTGTTGTTTTCGGTTTTTAGAATTTTAGTTTCACTAAAATTAAATTTATGTTTTTTTTGGATTTCGTGTTTAGAAAAGGCAGTGGGATTCCTTTTATCATATTTATGAGAGTTAATTCTCGAGCCTAAATATTGGCTGGTTTGTCCAATATAAACTCCAGCGCAATCTCCACACGGGATCTCATATATAACACTGCTTTTTTTCATTTTAGGTGTCTTGGTTTTTAGAGAAGTGAAATTTTGATTTAATAAATGGAAGCCCTTGTGTGCAACATTTATATTATATTTGTTAAATAGATGTTTAAGTTGCTCAGATAAACCTTTTATGTATGGTAGTGTTAAATAGTTATTAGTTTTGTTTGTGTTGGCTTTTGAGTTGTTCGTTTTATTGTAAAATTTATTAATTATTTGTTTAAATACTCTATTTAATAATTGTTGGGTATATTTATTTTCGAAAAGAACTTGTTTGGCTTTATTAATTGAGTTTTCCCTAAACTCGACATCTGATAGCTGAATTGCCCTATCGGCTAATGCTATAATAACTGATTTTTTTTGAGAAAGTGGATGTTGGGAATTATAGTTGGTATACCTTGAGGACCAAGTCTTTTTTGTGTACCATTCTGTTCTGATAGTATCCTTTGTTTTATGTAAGGTGACATCTAAAAAGTTTATTTGATTTTGTTTTTCGACTTCGATGGTGAATTGCAATTTATCGTGATAGCTATTAAATTTATTTAGAGTTTGATCTGCATTATTTTGCGGAATCGCAGCAATGCAATCATCAACATAACGGTAAAAAAAGGGTAAATTAAAATTTAGCTGCGGTATTATGGTTTCTTCTAAATCCTCTAAAACTAATTGGGCAATTGCGCTTGAAATACTTGAACCCATGGCACAACCATCAAGTTGTTTAAAGATATCATCCTTGTAAAGGAAATATGTTGAGTTTAGAGTTAATTCTACGGCTTTTAGAGCCACCTGCCGAAACGTCAAATTTAAACTGAATAGATGACTAATAATTTTTGAGAATTGTTTTAATGCTATGAACTTATAACCCAATATATATATATATATATATATATATATATATATATATATATATATATATATATATATTTATATATATATATATATATATATATATATATATATATACCTTATGTAAAATTTATAAATATAAAAATTAAGAATTAGTTCCTTGTACTCTTACAGGAAGGAACTCCAAAACCATTGTAGAACTCTTGGTTTATATATCCCAAAAATTACACCATAAACTTGTAACTATATCCCAAAACCATATCTTGAATTCTTATCCTGAAACCCTCTAGTCATCTAGAGGGCTCCTTCGACGCCAACGGTCACCAATAAAGGGGATTTCCAGACATTTAGAAAGGCTTCTAGAGGACCGACAGCCAAAAAACAAAATTCAGGACGCCATTCACGTGGTTGATCAAATGTGGAACCAAACAAAACGAGACCAAAATTTAGGGCCAGATGATGTCCATAAATAGGCCTTAGGCTTTCAACGGTACTGCACTTTAAAAAAATTACTCATGACATACTTTCAGTACTTAAAAAAAATGGTCCATTACGGCACTTTTATAAAGCCAGACACATGTTGCACCTCTAAGGAGAGCCAATAGAAAGGGGCGAGAAAATCAGCTCCAGAAAATTCGAAGAAGTTTGACATTCCCCTCCATCATTCTTCCTCACTTCAGACTTATGCCAACCTAATGCCATAAAATAAAACAATAATTACAGTGGAGTTCACTGCTGGCGCTACTAGTAGAAGGGAGCAAGAACCCGATAACATTCGGTGTCCCCGAATAGAGCTGGCGAATTGCTCCTGAGCAGAACCAAAATCGTGACTGAAATGAAAAAACACAACACTGTCAAAGCTGGCTGCATGCCAAAAAACAAGAAACCAATGAGACCATAGTGATCCAGTCTTCCGGTTCGTCTCGTCGAATGCAGACCTCTGTGTTGTTAACATAAGTGGTGCCACGTGTTCGGTTTTGCTGCTTTATTTCGGGGGGAAACGAGAGACTCAACCGCTCAGTGTGGAAACTAACGACCCCGCTAGAAAGGGAGCAGACGCTGTGAACGTGTGAGGCCTAGTTGTTCCTGCATTCTATCCCGTTCGTCTGCCGCAGTTCTAGATAGAATATTAGCGTAACGGCCGCTACGTGGCGGGAGTGGGAGGGGTAAGGGGATAGCTTGAAAGAAAGGGTCATCTCGTGATATCAGTAGTACTCTCAAGGGGCATCTAGTGGAAGCCAAGATGCACTAGAAAGACAAATTCAAAGATATTGAAATACATGGGGGACCGAGATCCGGACATCCCACCGATATAACGTCCCCAAACCGGAATAAGGTGTATCTCGCTCCGAGGGTCGCCGGATAAAGCGAGTATGCCCCGGACGTGGAGCAATTTGGCAATTGGACTAGTATCCGCGTCAACAATCTAGAAACAACAACAACCATAGTGACAGAAGAGAAAGGCAGGCAAATTCCGAATATTTGTAAACAAAACAAAAACAAATTTCTTTTGTTTTAATTTAGAGAAGTTGAAAATATTTTACAAAATGTAATCCAATGAATTATGAATAAAACATATTGAGGTATGTAAAATATAATTTACATAGTCTTGATATTTTAAAGGTTATATTTAACTGCAAATTATAATGTTCAATTTTGTTTCAGATTACTAATGGGCTTAAAATAATGAAAAACCATCAGCAAAATGTCTGTTTAACATTCCATATTAAGCAAACATAAAGAAAAGCAGCTTGGATAAATGAAAACAAAAGCTATGTAAACTGAAACTTTCTAATAGTTCAAGTCTCCTCGAAGTGTTAAATTGAGATTTACAAGAAAGAAGAGAGTAAATATGTTTATCATAATTCAAATGAGTGAAATGGACTGAAAGAAGAAACAAAAAAAACAAAATATTTTTTGTAAATGAAAAAATTGTTATTTTCATTAATAAAGGTCAGTATCCTATCAACTAAAACTGATTATATATTCAAAATATGTCACTTTCAATAGTAACACCCTATTAATAAAGATTCTATTAACTTTCTTTTATAAAGTGTATGATATGTAAATTTGGAAAAATCCAACTCGTAGAGTTATTCGACAGGATGGTGTTAGAACACTGTGTGAAAATCAGTAAATATATAACTAGCTAAATTTAGTGATTGTCTTAGTGTTACTATAAACTAAATAATTATACATAAATTTGAAAATGTTATAATATATATATATATATATATATATATATATATATATATATATATATATATATATATATATATATATATATATATATGTATAATGTATATATATTATATATCTATATATATATATATATATATATATATATATATATATATATATATATATATATATATATTTGTATTTTTCGTTAGCCCCGATTTTCTAGTTAAGCGATTTTACCGATTTTTATATATCAAATTTTGTCTTATAATTAATAAAAAATTTACTTATTTTAAACACGCTTTAAAACTGGAACAAGTATTCTATAATTATTTATTAATTGCCTACAAAATTACAAATGTACTAAAAAGGTAAGTAAAAAAATGGTGTCAAACCTAATAAACAAATTTTTAAATTGGTGGCAAAAGCTCTAAGAATCGGTGTAGGGAATGTACAGCAATTTGTGCATGAAAAAAAACATAATTTGCTTCCGAAGAAGATTAAGAAATGTACACGAAAAAATACAAAGGCAAAAGACTTAAGTTACAATGCAAAAATGGATATTTATAATGCAATTTATGATTTATACACGTCAAAGACTAATATAATCCTTCAGAAACTTTTTAATATTATAGACTAAAAAATATCATCATCACTTCAAATGGCGCAATGATCATTGGTGCTATTTCGACATCTAGAACTCGTTCTCGATTCCACCAATCCCATATTAATTTCTCCTTATGTTCCACGGATCTCTTCCAGTACTCCGGCGTAATATAATTTAATGAATCTTGCCAAACAATTTGCACTTCATCTGAGGTAAGACCATCGTTCACGTATTTTTCGTAATATGATTTTGCTCCAGCCCATATTAATTCTATTGCGTTAAAATGGCAAAGATATGGCGGTCGTAAAACCTCATGTCCACTTTCCCGTAATATTTCATATACGGCATATATTGTTGGTTTTTTAATAGATTTTGCCATTAAAAGAAGTTCTAGTTTCAGCATATTGGATACAGGATTTTGTTTTTGTTTTATTAGCCAGTCATAAATATCACTTTTCTTCCAGGATGAAGTAGGTTGTTTACTTAAGATTCTTGAATGATAAGATGCATTTTCCAGAATGATTAAAGATGGAGCACTTAAATTTGGAATCAGTTGTTCTTTTAACCACTTTTCAAACAGTTCACAGTTCATATTATCATAGTAGCCCATACTTTTGGATGTTGAAGAAAACAGTAAACTTGCACCTGGAAGAAATCCTGTTGAAGAACCTGCATGCAAAATGATAAACCGCTTTCCCGTCCCACATCCCTTTTTTCTCATGACACTTTTTACAGACTCGTCCTGCCAAGATTTCGAACCACTTCCAATAGAAAATATCCAAGTCTCGTCTAAAAATACCACTTTTCTAAATTTTGAATTAACATTTTCCGTGTATTTCTTTAAAAACTAGATACGCTGACTTGCTATATGTGGCAACTCGCATAAAAATCTTCGATTACACTCCTTTTAATAATGAAAACCCAACATTTTTATTAATTTTGACAACGATTTTAGTCCAATTTCTAATATGCCTCGATGATTTAAAACTTCTTTTAAAACTTCAAGGGTTATATTAATTTTTGATGTGTATAAACATCCATTTTTACATTGTCACTTTAGTCTTCTGTCTTTGGCTGTTTTCGTGTACATTTCTTAATCTTCTTCGGTAGTAAATTATGCTTTTTTGCATGCACAATTTTCTGCACAGTCTTTATACCGATTCCCAGAACTTTTGCTACTGTCGCCTGGATATTGACCGGTGAATTTTCATTTTCGTAATGTTTTATTAAATTTAATACCATTTTTTCCTCTTGTGGATGCAAAAAACCCGAAAATTGTTTTCTATTACCCATTTTGTCACTGACTTGTCAATCTGACTTTGAAGTGACATCGCTCAAAGATTTTTGCAACTGCTGGTATTCATATGTTTATCCTCTTTTTTATATGAAAATATCATAGGTCTATCTAATTCATCTTCCGGATTTTATGCGGAGGATATGATTACATGTAATAACAGAAAAACAAACTTAAAAATTTTGTCGTTGATAAATCGTATGACCCGCACGATAACACTGCTTTCGACTGTAGTTAAAAATAACAGTGAAGTAAATCATGTTGTTTTAGCTTGGATTAGTTTATCTTGCTCTTATGCTCATAAAGTAATTTTAGTTTGCGAAAAACGCAAACAGAATGCAATATTTTCGGGAGACTACTTTTTCAAAGCTTTTATTTAAAATTTAAATGAAATAAATAACTTTTTTTATAATAGAATTTTAATAAAATATTTTTTAAATTCATAAAACTAAAACATATAACAACGATAAAGAGTTTCAGGTACCGATTATTTGCCTGACAGGAGAAGACGATGTCGTTGTTATTGTATATTAGAGTTTTTAGTACACTAATACTTTTCAAATTATATTTGTAATAATTCTTGATATATTAAAACTTATACTAAGGTTTTTTTGAGGGACTAAATAAAAACAAAAATTTTATAATATACTTTTTTTATTTATTAAACAATAATCATTTAAAACTACTTAAAACTATACATATTTACACTTAAAATTACCTAAAACTATAAACATATATATTTACACTAAATTGCTGAAGTATCTCAGCTTTCTCCGACAGGCTTCGGCACGCTTTCGCTTAACCAGCAGCTCCATTTCCAACAACGCTATTTCCGTCTCATGACGCTCGCGCTCAACGCTTAAGCTTTTTTTATCTTAAGTGTTTTTTCATCAGCAAACTCTTCCAACCACAGCGGCATTGGAGCCGAAGGTCCCGACTCTGCGACTGCTTCCCAGTTGACGACGAGGATGGGGCAGGTGCTGGTGACCGCGATCAAGATGACGTGGCAGCAGGCGGTAAAAACGATGGTGACACATTCGTTCTCTTATTATCACCAGTCTTCAACATTTTTTCCAGCTTGGAACCTCTGCGCTTCCTACTTTTAGCTGGAATCGTGATATTGCTTAGTTCCACGACTTTTGGTTCTTCTTCAGCTGTTGTTGTTGTCGCACTTGCTTCGGAGGGAAACAATCTCTTGAGTGGAGTTTATTGCTGGTAGTGATGCCAATTTTCATTTTTATAATTAAATTTTTTCTTGAAATAATTTTTTTAGAATATATTTCGATGCTAGCGAAGAACTGCTTTACAACACCGAGTTCGAATCGTTTTATACACCACACGCAGCCCCTTCCATTTTCGACACCCCCTTCTACTCAACACACCCTACTCCAAGTCATGCGTACGGATAATTTCAGATTTGTATATAAAAGCTTCGTGTATCTTGCTAAACCATTCCATTCTCAAATAGATACTTACAACATACAACATGTGTGACGTATGCATCCTTAGAGAAAATTTTCAAAACATACCACGGTGTATGTAGGGAGAAACTTGCTAACTCAATGATCCCTCTGATGCATTGGCCGAATTGCTTTATCAATTAATTAATTTTTGTCACCAGGGTATGATCTATTGTAATCACTACCTTGATGAGTTCATGGAATTTCCAATTTTTGAATCTAATATTGCAGATATTCAAGATGATATGGGCAATATTCACCTTTTGCTAGCATATTATTTGAATGGTATGCAATTTGAAGAGTAATTTTTTAAATAATGTGGGTTTATGGTCTTAAATTTCCTTTTTCCCTTAAAAAAACGAATGGGTTGCGACAAAGAGCTCAGTTCACGACTGGCAGCCCCCTTACGGAATTATTTTAATTCCAACCGAAAGCTCTTTAAAAAATATCATTTTGGATATTAGAAATATTTTATTAAAATTCTATTACAAAAAAAAAGCAAAAAATATTTATTTTATTTAAATTTTAAATATAGCTTTTCAAAAAATTGTCTCCCCTAAAATATTGAAAAAACCGTAAAGATTATTTGCTTTCGTAAAGTAATGATAACAATCAAAGCAGTATGTTTTCATTGTAATAAACCTTAAGGATTAGTGCAATTCAAACTACGTTGGATACACTTTGTATTAAAGTGATAACTACTATTGCTCGAAAACATGACGTAATAAGAGAACATCGGACTTCAAATGCGAATCTGAATATTTCCCCAAATTCCTACATTCAAACACTCGCCACATTTCCATCACTCTCTTATAGTCTTCATCGCTAATATGTTCTTCCTTTGAGTTATCGTAAAGTTGATCTTTTGTTGGAAGCGTGGTGCAATTCATTTTGTCCATACAATCCATAAAATTGTACGTGTCTCTTTGAACTGATCAATCTCTAAACCGACACCCAAATTTTCCAATGATGCCGACAAAAATCTAAAACTATCAATAAACCTTAATTTTATGTTTTTTCTTTTTGTCACACCATCGGTTTTATCAATATAATCATGCACATACATGCTTTTTGTGAATGATACGTACTTTTATTTGCTTGGTGCTATTAATTCAATATTATCCCCAAGATGACACAATTCTTTGATGAAAATGTGACAGTCGTAACCACTTAAATTATGAAATACAATGGGGATAAAATTGAGGATTTTATAATTTAAATTACAGATGGAATGTGTAGCACCAAATCTATTTTGTCCTGTTATGTGGCAGTGATACTTTACTTTCACATCATTCTCATTGAAATACTGTTTACATATACTGCATACTTTAGCATCTTTGAAATCTTTTAATTTATCGGCTGTTAATCGATTCATTGGTACAATATCTTTCAAATAAGTATTAATAAAAACTTGTGCAGCATCATACTGTTTGTACAGCTCAAATTTAGAGATAGAATCATCAAAGGGGCATTTTATTAAGTAAGCGAAAGAATATGGCTCATGTTTAATGCTTTTTGTCGTGTACGAATTTTGGGGGTTTAGTTCTGTATTATCTATTGCTTTTAAAACAGATTCAAAATATGCATATACAACAAAAGGAACTTTCATTTGCTTTTTGATAGTCTCAAATTTTATTATATTTTCCGCTACAGTCTTTCCAAACGTATCTACTTTTTAAGCAATTGATGGTGTCAATGTGTATATATGGTTACAATCAATTTTTTGATGTAGTATCAAGTATGTTGGTGAACTGAAATAAATTAAACAACCATCGCAAAAATAATTTACTAGTTCTGTTTGATTTGGTTTGAAACTAATCGAAACAAGTTTTTGATTCAGCAGTAATTACTTTTTAAGCAGTCCGAATTACAATTATGTTCACCATCATCTTTTAAAGCACAATCTTGTTGAATTAGTGACAAATTTACATGTACTTGCAGTTTTCGGTATGAATATGTCAATGGACCTACAACTTTGTATATATGTATATTTATTTTTGAACGATGGTTCAACACCATACACATTGACGGAAATATTATTCATTTGCTCAAACTTTCCTATATCTCTTAATGTAACTGGAAAATCTATACCTGTAATATTAAGCACTGTTGAAAAATGTGGGTATGGTCCAACTTCTGAAACTCTTCTGTTTGTGGGATGCAATGCTGAAGTTATCGCCCAGGTAAAACAGTATTCATCTTGGTTTGTCACATTGACAACAGCTTTTTTACTTTCCCGACATTTCGGCAACTTTATGTATAAAGAAGCACCAAGGGAACTAAACTTATTAACGTTTACTTCTAGGTATAGAATTTTCTGTAAAGTCCAACCTGTAAAATAAAAAAAATATAATTATTGGAAAAAGTTGTAATTGAACAATATTAATACTAATTTAACTTAAAGTAACTTTACCATACCTGAATCTTTTTCTTGAAATTCCGGAGACTGTGTCTTCATTACATCAACAAAAGATTGATACACTACATCCAAGTCACTTGCAGAGTCAACGATTTCATTCGATGTATTGAACGATTTGTCGCACCATGTGTTCTGTGACGGTAAACTATATTGACCTTTATTGCAATATGGACCCTCAACATCTCGCTCACTAAGCATAACACTTTCGCTGTAACTTCATTAAAAAATAACGAATAATCAATATGATCATTTACGCTGCTTGTCCTATAAGTAGCAATTCTGCGTCTGAAAGCACTTTGAACATCAGCCGACAATGCTAGACATGAATTAGTGCGATGCTGTAATGTTCTTTGATGAGCGGTCATTAAGTTCATTGGCACTTGTGTATTTCATGAAACACAAGTTCCCATAATAGATGTTGAGAGCCGCGGCTGGTTATGATCCACTCTGCATCTTCTATTTTGGTCTCGATTACCAAATCGTCCTCTACAAGATTCCCTTTTATGACGTTGCACATTACTATTTCGCATAAATGATGTACCACAATCTTCACAGATATATCTCAAGATTATATTAGAAACCAGAACTTTCTAACACAAGTCGTTACACTATACTAAATACACACCGCACCCAACTTTGTATAAAAAAAACACACCAACCAGACACATCTTAAGGTCGAACAATTTGACAATCAAAAAATTTTCAAGGTTATTTCGTATAACACCCCCCACCAAAAAAAAAATCTCAGGGTCATTTCAAAGTCAGACAATTTGACCTTCAAAACATCCTCAAGGTCATTTTAATGTCAAACAGTTTGATCTTCAAAATATCAAGGTCAAATAGACCCAAGGTCAAATGGGCGAGGCATCAACTTGACTTTCAAATTCTTAAGGTCAAATGAACCCAAGGTCAAGAAGGCAGGCACCCCCAAGGTCAAATGACGTCACAGGGTGAGGGGGCAGGGACGTAAGAGGAGGGTGGTCAAAAAGATACATTATTACTCTACTGACGTCAATTATATTTTATTAACGAGCTGAACTTTTTTTAAAAACAACTTAAAATTTATTTTAAAATGAAAAGTTACAATTTTCTTAAAATGCCCGTTAACATCAATTACTTCAGCTTGACTGACTGGCAATGGCGTCCGCAACTGGTTTTATGAGATTTCTTGCTGACGCTGCGGGATGTGGACTTATTTCTTCTATCTTCTACAGGGCGTCACGTAATTCATGCATAAAGTGCGTATTATTAGCGGTTATATTAGAAAAAACAAAGTTTACTTGTTTTCTGCAAAAACCGGTAAACTTGATAACATTTCCAATATGACCTGCGCGTCAGACATTATTATTTAACCTTGTGTATAAGATTTAGTTTACCTAACTACAGTGGAAACGAAAATATTTCACCGTTTCGGTACTCTTTACAATGAAGTTCTAATAACTTGAAAAACAAATAGCTGAAAATTTGTTTTGGCTTAAAACTCAAATAGTCAATTCAGAGCTGTAAATATAGCTAGGGGTTACATTTAAAAAAAAACGCTATTTATTTCTAGTAAAACTGCCAAATTTGTCATCAAGGCAAGCATAACCATCGAATAAGATATGGCCAATATAACCTGTGTATCAAACTACCAAATTTGGTATATCTAAGTTTGATTATTTGATCATTCCGGTCCTTTTAAAATTATGCTGGGTTGTCACATTTGGAATATAATTAGAGATATGGAAATTGTATGCTTCCTTAAATATATATTATTATTTTAAATAAATAATACTACTTTTAGTAATGAGGATGCATTATGTAAGTAAATGCTTTTTTAACATTTTTTTTTAAGAAATCACAGTTCTTGGGATTAGACAGTGTCAAATTGGTATTACTGTCCAACGTTACGTCTTTAATTGCACGAGGCATCTGAAAACTGAATGAGCTCGGAAAGATCATTCAAAACCACCGAAGTCGAATCTCTCAGCAGCCGCCGAAAAAGCAGCGATGAAATTTCTAAATGAGGATGCAAATATTCTGGTCCTTACAACAGATAAAGAAAATGTTACAGTCGTCATGGCCAGAACGAAATACCTGGACTAAATAACTCAACTTTTGAACAAAAATACCTACAAGTGAAATATTTTTTTTAGAAATATTTAATCAACAGCAGAAATTATGGTACGAGCGGGTATCGAATCCAAATCTCCGGTTCTCTAGCCCATTGCTCTAACCAATTGTGTTATCGTACCACTGATAAGCAATTCGTTAAAAAAATGTACATATTCAAACCCACCAGTATCATAACCATTGTTGATTCTACCAAATATGCTAACCTTAGGGCGTGGCGTTCCTGACTGGTCGTCAAATCTCACATCGCTGTTAGGTACCGTCCATATTAGTAAATTTATAATTTTTCACGTTATGTCCGTATAAGCCAAAATTTGAATAAGAGTATTTTATCAGTTCGTTCTTTTATTAAACTGTGAATTTTTTTTTTAATATTTAATCAACAGTAAAAGTTATTGTACGAGCGGGGATCGACCCCGCACCTCTGGATCTCTACCCTATTGCTCTAACCAATTGCTCTATCGTACTTATACCGATTAAATATTTCTAAAAAACATATTTTACAGTTAAAAAAAACAAACTGAAAAAATACATCTGTTTAAAATTTGGCTTATACGGGCATAACGTAAAAAATTATAAATTTATTAATATGGACGGTACCTAATAGCAATGTCAGATTTGAGGTCCAGTAAGGAACGCTGCGTTATAAGGTTAGAATATTTGGCAGAAGCCACAATGGTTATGATACGGCGGAACAAACATCTCTTGCTAAAGAGATTACGGTAAAAATAAATAACAGCCTTTCCGAAATAAAATCTAACATGATAATTATTGAATAGGCTATCAGTGACATTTCTGAAGAAATAAACGGAATAAATCAACTAATATTTGATAAAAACAAAATTATTTTTCTAATTCATTTTCACATTCTACATTCTACAAAAGTGTCGTCTACATATCTGAACCATGATTTTGGTTTTAACTGGTGCCAGTAGAGATCCCATGGCTGCTTTTGAGGTTTGCTCATAGAAAGTTACTTGAAAGACAAAATACGTTGATGCGTGACATGCTTTAATTAGTTCTAAAAGTGAGTTGTCAATTTTATTATGATGAAATAAGTTTGATATTATGGAAATTGAATCATTTATAGACATATTCGTATATAGCGATTCTACAACGAAACTAACTAAGATATCTCTAAGATCTAATTGGATTGATTTTAGTTTTTTACAAAATGCGTAGAAGTTTTAAAATATAAATGTGTTTTTCCTGTAAAATTATTAAGAATATTTGAAAGATATTTACAAATTTTGTAAGTAGGAGATCCTATTTCACTGACGATAGGTCGCAGTGGTGTACTTTAGGTAGCCTGTAGAACCTCGGGATCCTTGAGCTGCTTGGCCTTAACATCTTCTCCTCTGCTGGTAGGTTGGATGCATTTATAAGGTTCGTTATTCGTCTCTCAATTTTGTTGATCGGGTTTGCTTGAATTATTCTGTAGATGTTGTCCTACAAAAGTAGTTATATTTTCTCCACGTAATCTGTTTTATCCATTGACACAGTCTAATCCCAAAAACCAGGATTTCTTAATTGACCACAGCCCTGAAAGCTTTCGGTCTATGTTATACTTATTACACTTTTTAAGTACGCGACAAATAAATTCCCAAATAAATGCTCTATGAGGAGTAAATCTATATAATTTCCATTAAAAGTCATTAAAACACCAGAATCAATATCGAATATGGATAATCCTATGACTTCTTCAAACCAGTAATTTATATGTAAATATTCTCCAATATAAAAGCTGGAACTCCACAAAAATTCATCCATGATATTCAGAAATTTCAAAAATTGTATCAGTCGTCGTAGGTAAATCTTATAACTGCACCATTTTCTTGCCTCAAAATGAAAAGTTTTTTGAGGTAATATATTTTATTCCAATATTCTCGATATTATACTCAAAACCGGTGTAGGAATAATCCTCTGCGGTCTGGAGTTACATTTTGTTTGCCAGATGTAAATACATTATTTCACTTTGAATCCATGCTAAGATTTGCACAGTCACAGCAATTGTGTTAACACCTGTCTCACATATTTATAAGAAATTTTTCAGGCTTAAAATATTTTAAGTACCCACAAGGTTGAACAACTCACGCGCGTTAAAACTGTGACAATAGGATACTAAAGAGTCACGACCCCACCGGAACTTTTGAAAGTCAACTGTTAACGTCATCTGAAAATCGTAGATCGAGGACGCAACAAGGACAAACAAATGACGCTCAAAACATCTTAAGGTGATTTCAAAGTCAGTAAACTCAAGGTCATTTCAATGTCAAACAATTTGACCTTCAAAATATCTTAAGGTCAACACAAGCACCCTCCCGGTCAACCTCTCAAGTCCAAACAAATTGACCTTTAAAACTTCAAGGTCAAACACAAGATCAAATGGGCGGGGCCCCCTCAACGTCAAATGATGTCACATGGCAAGGGGGCAGAAACGTATGAGGGGGTAGGTGAGGCACAACATATATAATTTCAGTACTGTTAAGGGTAAAAAGTACTCTAAGAAGTCAGCTCTTGAGTTCAATGAACAACTAGTTTTAATGGCATGTAAACCAAGATGTTTTTATAACTCTAAAGTATCATGTATTTGTGCACTTTCAAACTAATTATACTTATTTGATAGTTTTTTTATGAATGAATAAAGAATGAAGTTAATATTAACTATATGTACAATTAATTTTTCTAAAATTCATATTATTGCATTTCTTAACACTAATATCTAAACTTTTATAGCATAATATTATCAAAAATATTAACAAAAAAATGTTGACAATTTTTTTAAATAGCAAAGCAAGCATTTTTGAAATAATTGTGACTTTTTATTAAATCTTAAGCTTCCACCTTATCATCGTCACCAGCAAACGCTAAATACCTTGAGCAAGCTTCTGGAATAATAAACGTTACAAGCATTTCGGTCACTAGTTTTTCCATCGGATTTCTTAAACTAAACGTTCTTCAGCTACTAATATTTCCTTCAAAATATTGATTTTTGAAGTAATTTTTTAGATTTATGACATCAGTATAATAGCCAAACTTCACCAACTCACGCACAAATTCTAATAAATCAATTTTTTTAAAATAGTCAATATAATATATAATATGGCTGATCTTCTAAAAATTTGAACTAAAATGAGGAAAAAGATGATTTACATCTCATTTGCTGCTCACTAAATACATTTAGTAAATTGCTGAATTCACTATGCACGTCTTGAATTGCTGAGCGTAAGTAATGGTTCTTTACGTTTAATATTTTCTCTAGGCTACTATTTTAAGAGAGGGGTTAAATTTTTATGACAAGGATAAGTTATTTTCTTATATTCTTCCTCTTCTTGTGAATTGTCTGTGTCGACATCTGCTAAACGGAAGTGTCTGGAGTCATATATATGATTCCTAAGAGGGCTAAAATGTCATCTCCATATATAGAATACATTTCTTTATTACTTTCAGGGTGTAAATGCTTTTAACGTTTATTATTTGTTTGAACTGAAGACACGTAGGTAACTTTCGCTATTATTTTAAACTCTATTTACTCCTCCTCCATCCATACAACCATCAATGTTTTAAAATATGTGAAGGTTAAGCCAAACCCACCACAAAAGTCAGTTGGGGGGATTCGGGTTAACATCCTATTCTAACTACTATTCTCATAAAAAAGCAGCAATAAAAACATGCTGTTATAATGACATATCTTTCATACCCGACAAGATAATGAAATGACTGAGCTTTATATACTTGACAACACAGAAAATTTTAAACAATAAAAGATTTGACATCTTTCCTTAGCTCTTTTTTGAGTCCTGGTAGTCGCTTGCAGAGTAGGGAAGATCTTACTTAATAATAGAACAGGTAGGTCAGTCAAGAAAGTGCTGAAAAGACCCTATCTAAAAATAATTCCAACAGTTTTGAAACTTGGCACACTTAATTAGAGGCATATAGTGAGGAATTATACGAAAGTCCTCATGAATCCGACATGAGCTTTAGCCGCAGTGACCTAAAACGAGTTTGTTTTTTCTAGCAACTATATAGTCGTGCAGTGAGGAGGTTAAAACTTCTCCCTCTTATGAACCACAGACATTCCAAAAAAATTTGGTCTGGCTTAATAGGTTACCAAATACTATTTTTTTAGATTTTTAAACATGGCGGCTGGACGCCATCTTGTATATACCTTTTTATATGTAAAAAACAGTTTAGCGATATATAATTTTAAAGGCTTCTTTAACATTAATTCGTATCCATGATTTAAAATTACTAATATAATGCATCTGAAGATGGCGGCCATTCAAAAGGTCAGAAATATAACATTTAATACATTATTTCTTCAAATTAGTTGACATAATAGCTCGACAAAATTTAAAGGAAATAGTAGTGGAGTAAAATAAAATTTTAATGAATTTAATAAATTTATGTTTCGTCCTTTTCTGGCATCATCAGATTTATATGTATTTTAATATTTCAATTCAACTGCGTCCTTATGATACGTGAAAATTACCTGATAAAGGTCAATATCCCGAAATATATTACTTCTGTACTTCCACCTTAGACAGAGTCAAATTAGGTTTAAAACGGCCATAGAACGGTTGGAAAGTTGTTTGTTTATATTTATCTGGCTCCTTCCTATTGATTTTAAGTAACAAGTTTACTGAACTTTTTTGCAAGTCTTGAATGGCACCTTCAGAAAGAATCGGTCTAATATTTTTCGTTTGGCAGATACAAACCAAAAGCTGAAATTATAAAATATATCCCTTCTACATTTTTAGTGATATAACTCTTCGCCTTTCTTACACCTTTCGAGTTATCGACAATTTTTTTTTGAAAGGGGTTAAAGAATTCTTTAAAAAAATTCCAATTTTTAATATTCAAGAATACAAAAAACTTCAAATAAAAAGGTTTCGTTTCTTCAAGTTATTTAACATTAATTATAACAAAGTGCGAAAACCTAACCTATTCAAACATATCTTAATAGCTCTCTCCCGCCACGCCCAATTCTTAATTTTAAAAGAACAAAAAGTTGCATGTTGTATTTTATTGAATTTTATAGTAACTTTAGTTATAAAAAGTTCGAAAATTCTAATCCATTTCAACCTTGATAACCACGCCAAGCCCAAATTTTAATTTCTAAATTAAAACAAATAATTTTCCTGAAAGTTGCAAAAAAATGGAATTGGAAAAACTGTAACTAAAAAACAAAAAATGTTCACCACACCCGTCGTTGAAATGTTATTGAGACCAACGTATCTCCTAAAATAAAGATTATGAGTTTTGGAAAAAAATTGTTAAAGTAAATGTCTTTGGAGGGCTAGTTTCGCTCCCCCCACCACTTTTTTGATTGGTCAACTCCCACCATTGCACCTATCGTTGGCCCTGCCCACTTGCCCCGACGTGTGCCTTTGGAGGGAGATATCATTTAAGTTTTTGCAGTCAATAGAGCAAATCATTCTTACAGTAGTTTCGCTTAACTCTAACTTTTTTAATTCATAAATTTTCTTTCATTTTTACTTCTAAAAATAAGTACTGGCCACGTAGTTTTTCAAAATTCTAGTGATGTTCATTTTGGAAATATGGAAAAATATATATATATATATATATATATATATATATATATATATATATATATATACATATATATATATATATATATATATATATATATATATATATATATATATATATATATATATATATATATATATATATATATATATATATATATATATATATATATATATATATATATATATATATATATATATATATATATATATATATATATATATATATATATATATATATATATATATATATATATATATATATATATATATATATATATATATATATATATATATATATATATATATATATATATATTTAATACTTAGTTTTCTTAGTGTAGTTGAAATATCATGTAATGTAGGATAGGTATTACATAAAAAAATCTTTTTGTTTTGAATTTTTTAATATGCCCTGTATATTTACAAATATTTTTATGTTAAACGTCTCCAAAATCACTGTAATCCTTATAAAGTTTTTCTTATCGCTAACAGGTTTAGCGTAACATACAGTCCTCACCCTGTATACAAAATTAGCAGATATTAGCAGCTAAATTCGCGATAATTACTTAGTGGGAAGTTGAAGGTAATAGTAATTTCGAATCTGCTCTCCAGAAGAGACATTCTAATAGTAAAAGGAGAAAGAGGAACTGAAAGTCCAGTCAACCTTCTTGTATCACAATTTATTACATTCCTACGCGTTTCGATCCTAGGGGATCATCATCAGGGTACAACTGATGTCTGTAAGTATAAAAAAATTCGAAACAGTGTGGAAAAATCCGAAGTTGGCTAGAAAAAAAAAATATTTTAAAATTAAAAGTACTTACAGGAAACAGGTCAAACAACTTTTTACATTAGATAAAGTTTAGCACAAAACAGTTATATACACGAATAAGTGTAACAATAACAAAGGAACGTAAAACAATTATGTGGAAATACATACACTAATTTATTATTCATTTACACAAACACACATGTTAAAACCGACTGTCATCCGAGGAAATTTGCTACCAATCTAAAAAGGACGAAAGGTTTAAATAATGAATGAAAAAGTAGTTAATTTAATATTTTTATGTTAGCCAAATTGGGTCAGAGTCAAGGACGGAAAGGTGGAACAAAACGCAACGAAAATAGAAAAGTTAGAGTGTTTAGTTTATGCGGAGTAAAAATGAAATTAATTATTTAAATAGTTTTAGAGCACTGATGTATTGGCGATATGAGTTACCTAATTGATCATTTAAATTAAGGGGAGAGCTGTTTTGTGAAAGTGTTATCTCGATATTTTCAAGGATGTCTAGTTTTTTGACTTTATTTACTAAATGTAATAATTTAGAGTTTTTAAATTGATGCCAAAGGGAGACTTATTATAGCTTTCTATTCTGCTAGACCTAAGTTGTTCTTTGATACATACTTGTAGGGACCTACCAGTTTGGCCGACATATTTTATTTAAGTTAGGTATTTTGTCTTTTAAAGATGAGAAAGAATTGGCAATTTTTTCTATCCGACTTCGGATTTTTCCACACTACACAGTCAGTTGTATCCTGATGATGATCCACTAGGATCGAAATGCGTAGGAATTTAATAAATTTTGATACAAGAAGGTTGACTGGGCTTTTAGTTCGTCTTTCTCCTTTTACTAGTTAAAGGTAACTTATTATATTACATATTTGAAAAACTTCAAATATTCAGCAACATTGTAGTACGTAGGCGATTCCAACCAGAAAAAAATTTTTTGGTGTCAGTTAACAGAAAATTTCTTTAATAGTCGCTTTTTCAAATACTTAAAATCATTTTATTATAATTAAAATGGTTCTGAAAAATTGGCTCAGATTACAAGAGATAATTTAACCATGGTAAATATGAGCTTTTGCAAATTTCACGCGTAATTTTCTTCTATATGAAGAGATAAATTTCGTTAAACTAACACACATTAATAATAAAAGCAAGAAAAATGTATCTTATGCTCAAAAAAAAAGACTTTTTTCTATTGCTCCAACTAGTGTGTGACGTCAAGTCAAAAAAAAGATAGACTTGTTGCGTCGCGAAGCGTGCGGTTGACCGGCCGCCCTTAGTACCAAGCCATCAAGCCAAATATGAAAATGGAGACTTGTTCGCATTGAGGCGCCCTTGACCGGTACCACGTCGTACTACTTCAGTTAGGGAGTTGACTTGACAAGAAGTGGAAAAAGTGGAAGAAGTGATTTTAAACAGCCTGGGATGCCGCAAATATGTTATTCGCTTCATATGCTTCTAAGTGTCTGTTGTAAGTGTTCTAGTATTAATATTTGTACGTGTCTTTGTATGCAAATCTCTAATTCTATATCATATATCATTTACAGCTTTGTTTTGTGCTTTGCAGGTTTGTTTTTTATATATTTCTTAATTGTTTTTCGTTCTCCTATTTTCTATATCTAAGTAAATTTGGCGTTATAGTTTACAGCTTTGAAAAATCTTTATATATTTTTTATAGATCAAAATTCAAGAGTTCTAATTGCACTACACCACAACTTGTTACGTTCTGGACACGCGT
Source organism: Kuschelorhynchus macadamiae (assembly GCA_030620095.1). Classification (NCBI taxonomy): domain Eukaryota; kingdom Metazoa; phylum Arthropoda; class Insecta; order Coleoptera; family Curculionidae; genus Kuschelorhynchus; species Kuschelorhynchus macadamiae. The sequence goes on from JAUTXW010003629.1 coordinate 494,868, forward strand.
TTCGCTAACCAAGTTAGCATCATCAGCAGAGTTTATATTATCTGCTGATGCTGCTAACTTGGTTAACAAAACGCGCGTCCAGAACGTAACAAGTTGTTGTGTAGTGTGGTTAGAACTCTTGTATTTTGATCTTGATCTTCCACCACAAGTTCCAGTGTTAGGACTTAATACTTTTTATGTTTTATATTTTCTTACCTACTCAAAACGAATTCCGTAAATAATTTTAGTATTGATTTTGATTTTAACTTTGATTTTATTCAATTTGATCTGAAAGGCGCTTGCTTGGTACATGATTTAGTGGATTGTTTTTTGTGTAAATTAACACCGGCCGAGCTAGAAACAGCTTGACCAAATGGATGCAAGTAAGGAAACAGAAATTGGTAGTAACGATGACGTTGCTATTATCAAAAATGTATTTAGAATTTTTTACGATATTTAAATAATTGATAATCAAAGTAGTGAAGTTCACCCTGAAAATAAACAATACATTTTGAGCAGATAGGGAGCTTTGATGACATTAATCATTTAAATAAAGTCACTGGTGTTGCATCTGATAAGTTTAAAATGTTAGAAGATTTTTATTCTGAGGAAGAAGAGGAATAACAGGATATAAAATGGGCAGAAATTGGGTATCAAGATGAACAGGATGAACTTGAATATCAGGTAGAACAGGGTGAACTTGAATGTCAGGTTGAACTGGCAATTGAGGGAGAACAGGTAGTCGAGAACCTTGAGGGCGAAATTGGTTATCAGGGGGAACATGCAGTCGAGGGATTTGAGGGAGAAATACTACTTATTTACTCACCAATTTCTGATGCCTCGTCCGAAGACTCAGTTGAAACTGTTATTGAAGTTAAAAATTATATGGAAAAACATCAGCCAAAAGTTAAATTACATTTCGAGCAAAAGTCAATAGCGGTTTTCGATGAGACCTCTAATAAAATTGTAGGTGATGTTAAAGTATAACCTGTTGTAAAATTACAATGATGGAACACCGAAACCTCACTATGATTCGTTTGAAATTTTCGAAAGAAAACGTTCTGCTTCTGAATCTTCGGACGATGATACAAATGTCAATAAAAAATTCAAAAGCGATTATTACAAATAATCAGCCATTGTTCTTACAACCTCCCCCAGTAAAAACAATTCAACTCCCTACAGGGGTAAACTAAACAAATTTTTGCATTCAAAAATAAAACAATGGTGCACAATAATTTTAATTTCTATGAATGTATAAATTTGGATAATTTTTCTTCTACAGCTGTTAAAAAAATAATTAATAGACGAGAGCTTTTTCTATATTTGAAAATATATATATATATATATATATATATATATATATATATTTTTGTCGGTATTTTCTTGGGTATAGGTTAATATAAAACCAGTTCTATAATTTTACATCGACGTTTCGCTCACCATATTGAGCTTTCTCAAGATGAAAATTTATTTCCTAAAAAGACACATATATATAGTTAAAAAACATAAAATTATCAAATTTAACCACATTTTTTTAAAAAAACATTACAACTAAGTTTTTCGGTACAAACAAACCAAGACTTTACAATATATAGAATACACTTAACAGAAAATTAAAATTTTTATTTGCTACGTACCTTGAAAATGACATGTTAATCCTAAACGGAATCGAGATTAACAGTGATTTCTATAGCATTGGAATGCTGTTGGTTTATAAGAAATGATACATTTTTTTCCTTTTTTTTAATTTTATATATGATATATGTTTGTGTATATATAATTAAAAAAAAGGAAAAAAAAGGTATCATTTCTTATAAACCAACAGCATTCCAATGCTATAGAAATCACTGTTAATCTCGATTCCGTTTAGGATTAACATGTCATTTTCAAGGTACGTAGCAAATAAAAATTTTAATTTTCTGTTAAGTGTATTCTATATATTGTAAAGTCTTGGTTTGTTTGTACCGAAAAACTTAGTTGTAATGTTTTTTAAAAAAAATGTGGTTAAATTTGATAATTTTATGTTTTTTAACTATATATATGTGTCTTTTTAGGAAATAAATTTTCATCTTGAGAAAGCTCAATATGGTGAGCGAAACGTCGATGTAAAATTATAGAACTGGTTTTATATTAACCTATACCCAAGAAAATACCGACAAAAATATTTCATAAGGTTAAAGAAAAAAAAATTATATATATATATATATATATATATATATATATATATATATATATATATGTTATATCAGTCGACTTAAAATTCACTTTTAAAAAAATATTTTTATTTACAAAATCAAAAATTAAACTAACAGCATAGAATACAAACGAATCATATTTTATATAATTATATATATATATATATATATATATATATATATATATATATATATATATATATATATATATATATATATATATATATATATATATATATGTTATATCACTCGACTTAAAATTCACTCTTAAAAAAATATTTTTATTTACAAAATCAAAAATTAAACTAACAGTATAGAAGCTTACAAACGAATCATAATTTTATTTACAATTTACACTATTTATATGAAAGACGAATGCTGCGTCAGTGGGAACTTGCTTGCTAGGCAGATTCTGCTGAACTCGCGCTCTCCTTGAGATAACCGACGTTGTCGTAAACATCGACTGATTTCTGGGCACGAACTCTTGTACTCCCGACAAAGGCACTACACTCGGGTCGAAGTTTCATCAAAGCATTTGTGTTGATGATCTGAGTCTCTATGACGGGCAGGGGGTCTGCAACAGTCAACCATAGATCCTGGCTGATTTCTTGAATATTATAGTCTTTGGCAAGACTGACTAAAACTTGGCATGTTTTGGGTGTGTGTTTTGGGTGTGTCGATTGGGTATGGCAGGATGTTGGAAAAGATGAACATACGGTTGCCTAGTGGTTTACAGGACTCCATATTGCGGATGGTTGTATAAAGTAAAGAATCATCATTTCGCGCAATTAGTTTATTAGTTATTGACAAAATGTAATGAAAGCCTGTTCGATTATCCAGAATCGGTATAGGATATAAGTGATAGAGAGTGTATTTTTCAAGTTCGACTAAAGGTATTTCTAGTACAAAAATTATTCTAGTATCTAATTGATATGCCTTTAATTCTATTATGTCAAGATATTGAGCTACGTTTGAATATTATATCGGTAAGAGAAGGTTATTCTTCTGTAATGACTGCGATATATGCTTTAATGAGTCTACTAAATCATATAGAGTGATGATTCAACTGTGCAAAATTTTTAAACGTGCAAATGTAACAGCGTTTATAGCATCGTTCAAAGTATTTTTGATAAATGAATAGCTTTCTGTTAGTGATTCGCACAAGTCTAGGATATTGGGTTGTGATTGATAAAATTTGAGATGATCGGAAATATCCATAATTGTTTCGCGAATTTCTTTAGTATCATTATTAAAGGTTTCCTCGTCGATTTGAAGTTTTGAATGGTTTCGTTAAAGCTTTTAATAACAGAGGTGGTTACAGATATTTGATTTTTCAAAAGATTTTCTATTTGGTATTCATCATAGGTTAACTTTTCGATGCACTCATTGAAATATTAATCATCGGAGGCGTCAAGATTACCAGTTATTGATTTCCAAGTGGTTCCAATACCATTAAGATTACCACGTTTTTCTCTAAAAATGTACTTTTTAGTGTCGGCTATTATTTCAGTGTACTTTTGGTTAGCGATCTTTGATATTTGTTTAAGGAGACTAACATGAGTTTGAACTTGCGGCGTAAAGGCTTTCATTCGCGTACGTCTTCGTCTATAGTGTTTAATAAGCTTTCTAATATTTTGTCATTATTACTGATTGTTTCTTTGATTGAAAGAAAATTCCTAAGGTGTTGTTTATTGGTGTTAGAGTGTATTGGGACTGAGTGGCTGTTGAAAGTGCCAAGAACCTAGAAGAGAAAATTAGCTCATAGTATGGTTTCAGTCTGTTAAAATATATTTTAGATTTTTGTTTAGTTTCAGCGTTTATCAGAATTGCTGAATTTTGTAAAATTTCGACCATATTTCGAATGGACCGTTAAATTTATTTTGGCTTTTGTCCTCTATTTGTGATTCTTTAATGTATACCTTATCTCCTACATTATATTCATAGGGGTGAGCAGAAACATTTTGGTAGAAGCGCTCTTTGGCTTTTTCTTTTTGTTGACATGTTCTGGCTCGGGCTGTTTTATAAAGATATTGCATGCAATTGTTTAGATCTTGCATATATTTGGAAATAAGATGTTTTTCATTATATAGGATTTCGGGTGGTCTAGATGAGGTGTGTCCAAAAATAAGTTCTTAAGGTGTAAAACCGTACGTTTTATTTTTGGTATTGTTATAACATATAGTTGCATAAGAAAAAAAATTAAACGGGTGTTCGTCAGGGTTTTCAGTTTGATTAGCCGTATCATTTCACTAAGTGTCGCGTGAAATCTCTCAACAGAGCCGTTTGATTGAGGGTGTCCTACGCTAGAGAAAGTTAGTTTGATATCGTAAAGCTCACAGAGGTCATTCATTAAGGTGTTTTTAAATTCCCGGCCATAATCACAATGTATACGGAACGGAGTTCCGTAATGTTGAAAAAATACAAGAAGTGTATTAACAACAGATTTTGCTGTCTTATCCTCTATAGGGTAAGCTTGTGTAAATTTTGTTAGTTCGTCACGTACTGGTAGGGCGTAATTTCGTGTTGGGTATTCAAATATGTCTATGTTTATTCTTTCAAAAGGTGTTTTGGGCGTTTCTGTTACGACTAGGGGACTGCTTAGATTTTTACGACAGATTTTTACTTTTTGGCAAGTTTCGCAACTTTTAATAAAGTTTTCTACGGCTTTTATTATGCCTCGCTAATTGTATCTGGTTTCGTAAAAACTTACGAATTTGTTGTATTCTTCGGCTATTACATCGTCGTCATAGGTTTTAGGTTCCTCGATAGGGTCTTCGGAATCTGTCTCATTTAATGCAAAAACAGATATTTTGCTTTGCGCAATCTTGGAAATGATTTACTATTATTCGAGATAAAACATCAGCGTTTTTATTAATTTTTCCCGGTTTATAAACAATTTCGTACTGATATTCTCCAAGTTTTAGCTGCCATCGTGCTAACCTACTACCTGGGTCTTTAATAGAAAATAACCAAGTAAAGGGACGATGATCTGTGACTAGAATGAACTTTCTCCCAAATAAATTTGGACGGAAATATTTCACGGCTCATGCAATTGCAAGTAGTTCTCTCTCTATTGTCTAGTAGTTGGGTTGGGCTTTTCATAATGTTCTGGAGGCATAACCAATAGGTAAATCTTTGCCAATGGGACCTAGGGAAAGTACAGCGCCTATCGCAAATGCGCTTGCATCCGTTGTTAGTAGGAAAGGCTCATCAAAATTTGGATAGATGAAAATTGGGTCAGAACTCAATAAATGTTTTAGTTCGTCGAAAGCTTGACGACAATCTGAGTCGAAATCAAATCTGATATCTTGGCTTGGATATTTTCGCAAAATTTGGAATAAACTTACAATAATAACCAACTAAACCTAGAAAGGATTTTATGTCTTTTGAATTTTTTTGTGCTGGAAATTTCTGATACAATCGATTTTAGTGGGGTAAGGGTTAACTCCGTCCTGAGTGATTAGGTGACCAAGGTATGCTACCTCTTTTCTCAGGAACTCACATTTGTCAGGCTGTATTTTGAGATTTGCTTTTCGAAGACGTTTAAAAACTTCGCGTAAGCTTGTAATGTGGTCATGGATTGTAGGTGAGTACACACTGATGTCGTCCATATAGACGGGACAACGTTCATTGAGAATACCTAGAAGGATGTTGTCCATTGCTCTCTGGAAAGTGGACGGGGCATTTTTAAGGCCAAAGAACATTCTTATAAATTCGTAGTGTCCGTTCTCGACAGAGAAAGCAGTTTTTGAAATATCTTTAGGGTCTATCTGGTGAAATCATGAAGCTAGATCTAGGGTTGCAAAATACTGGCACTTGCTTAGCTGATTCAGAAGATCGGAAATATTGGGAAGTGGGTACTTATCACCTACCATGGATTCATTCAATTTACGATAATCTATGACTACTCTCCATTTCTGTTTGCCTGAGGAATCAACTTTCTTGGGGACGCCCCAAACTGGAGAAGACCAAGGTGAAATAGAAGGTTTTATGATTCCTTGTTCTAGCATTTTATTAACCTTAGTTTTTATTTCTTCTTTGTGAATATGGGGATACCTGTATGATTTGGTGAAAACAGGCTTTGCACCATTGGTCTCAATTTGGTGTTTAATTTCGTTGGTAAAGGTAAGATTGTCACCTTCGAGGTAAAATATGTCGTCAAAATCTACGCAAAGATTGGTAATTATTTCTTTTTCTTCTTCGTTAAGATGCTCTAAACGAAGTTGGGACTTAATGTTGGGAATGCGGTTAGGAGATAGCTGTTTATCAGATAAATTGTAATTGAGTAGCGAATGAGAAGAAAAAGGTTCGATTTCGATATCTGAAAAATTAATGGTTTTCGGGATGGCGTTTACATTAACCAGAGAAGTTAGGAATTTGCCTTTCTCATTGACATGGACAATTGCGTTTGGAATGTGAACTTTTTCGATTTCTTGCCCAGATAGTATAGAATCAGTGTTGACTAAATCACAACGTAATTTAAAAATTTGTTCGGTTTTACCTTCAATCTTAATTTCGTTAGAGTTGTTTACGTTAGTTATTTTTTTATTTTTTTGTTCAAGGTTTTCTTCTTCTTAAACAGTGGTAAAGTTTTAAAATTTCTAACAACTAGTTTATTTTATAAGTCGATGGTGCATTCATAGTGTTCTAAAAAGTCGAGTCCTAGAATACCATTGAAATCAATATCTAAATCTTATATGTAAACTTTATGTGGGTTTCCGGCTTGAAAAGGAACTAGGGTTGATTCGGTGATAAGAAGTTTTTGGTCTGTGATGCCTTGAATCGTAACGTTTTCAGGAAAACGTTGGGGAAATTATTTTACTGTATTTTCTTTAAATATCGTAATTCCTGCTCCGGAATCTATAAGTAGTTTAAAAGTGTTGGATATGTCTTTTATGTAATATAGATTTTTCGGGTTAAGAGTGAGAAGGGGATTTAAAGAAAATGTTGTTCTGGGAAATGCAATGACGCGTTCATGTCGTTCAAATTCAGGGTTTGTATTTGATTTTGGATTTCCGTCAGGGCATTGGTATTTGAAATAGTTCGAATAGGCGGATGATTTTGATTCGAAGTGGAAAGAAAATCCTGATATTCATCGTAATTCATTTTATCAGGTTGATCAACATTTTGATACTCGTAATCGTAGTTATCTTCATACATTCCTTCGTATATCGTTGGAAGATTGGTAACTGTCGAAATTGACAACAAGAGCACGATGCTGGGGGTTATTTTGTATTACTGAAGGACGTTGGAAATTGTTAAATGGTGTTGGACGTTGGAAGTTGTTTTCGTTTGATTGGTTAAGGGGTGTGTACTGCGGTCCTGAATAAGTGAAGATAGATCTCGCGTATCTTCGAAGTGAGAATTAAGGAAATGCTTTATCTCTAGAAAAGAAAGTGGATTTCGGGAGCTTATCAGCTGCGCTGCTCTCCCTTGCAAACTATTTTTTTATGTAAATCACTAAAAGATCTTTTTGGTTACCCGTAGACATATCAAATGCACATTCGCAGGCATTTAGGAAGGTTTGTAAAAATATCTGATCTCCTTTGAATTCGGGGATAATAGAAAAAATGTCGGAGTTTATAAGGTTCGATTACTGCTACTGCTGCTCCTGCATCTGCTGCAGTTATTCTTTCATTATCCGGCATATTTGCTCAATATATCAACACAATAAGCACTAGCATAATACAATATAAAAAGTATATGAAACACAAAATATTTTACGAAATTTTATGTTGATAGACAGTACGTAAAGTAGTAAAACATCATAACAGACATAAAAAAATTACATATCAATCTACTCTTAAATACTTCTGATGACGGTAATAGTCATTGTTGTCATTTATCTAAATTAATCTTTAAGCAACTACAAAAAAATTAGTGTAGAAAATATTTGTGTGATGGATGGTTACAATATTTTGAATTTGTGCAAATTGAATTTCCTTCAGAAAATCTTATTTACATTTAGCAAACAAATTCCAGAAAACATATTAAAGTTTCAAAACATTCAGTATAAAACACTTTTGTAATTTATGCTGATTTTGAGTGCTATCTAAAAAATATCAAAAACAACAAGCCTGATCCTACAACTTTCTTTACAGTTAAAATTGCTGAGCATGTACTATATTCGTTTGCCTATTACATTAAATCCTCATTTGATGAAAATCTCACATTTTTAAAACTTTATCGTGAAACTGATTGCGCCGTGAGGTTTATTGAAAATATTGAACAAGATGTGAAAAAACTTTATAACAATTAAGTATTTTTAAAATAAAAAGCCAATGAATAAATTTAGTAGTTTGCAACAGAAAGAATACGATAATGCTTTTGAGTGCTATATATGTGAAAAACCTTTTTTACATAAAAATTTTAAAAAATGCATGGATCATTCAATGTTAGTGGTAACTATAGGGGAGCAGTTAATTTCATTTGTAATTTACATTTTATACCTTCAACTTACATTCTAATAATATTTCATAATCTAAAAAATTACGATTCGCACCTAATTATTAAATCATTATGCAAAAACAAAAAATTAATTAGCGTTATAATGTAAAATAAAGAAAAATATATCTTACTTAGCAAAAAAATTATGGTATACACTTATGACTTTAAAAATAAAAAGACAGTGTACCTAAATTTAAGATTTATAGACTCCTTCCAGATTGTGCCAGAACCTCTTGAATCACTATCTAATATTCTAGAGAGTCATTGTGTTGAAATTAGGAAATATTTTTGAAACCTCGAGCAATTTAAATATGTTGGGCAAAAAAGAATTTTTCCTTATTCTTAAATAGATTGTCACGAAAAGTTGAATCAATAATAATCCATAATGTGCGAATATTCACATATATATATATATATATATATATATATATATATATATATATATATATATATATATATATATATGACGTGTGACGTCTTTCTTTTAGCCGATGTTAGAACTAGTTCTTTCATGTGCTGGGACAGGATGATGAAATTTACAAATGTAGAATTAGAATTATTGACTGATCCAGATATTCTTCATTTCTTCAAAAAAGGAGTTCACGGTGAAGTGAGTACTTGTTCAGCTCAAAAATCGGAAGCCAATAATCCATTTCTTGATAATTTTAATCCTAAATTTCCAACAAAATATATCGCTTATTTAGATGAAACAAATTTGTATGGTTTTGCAATGAAACAGAACAACAGTAAAACTTTATTTGACAAAATTATTATAGATCTTTTAGATACATTATATACGGGATATGTATTTGAAGTCAAATTAGAACATCCCCAGAATTTACCTGAAAGGCCTAATGACTTTTCGCTCTGACTCGAACAATTTAAGCTGCCAATTTCAAAATATTTTAGACTAATTCCTAATTTAAACAATAAGTATAATCATGTTATTCATTATCGTGCTTCGAAAGAATGTTTAAAATATGAACTTAAACTTCTGAAAATACACCAAACTATGGAAAATGTCGATAACCGAGTAGATATCAAGCTAGGAACTCAGTGAGAGAGAGAGAGAGCGAAACAAATTAAGTGCTGAGAAATTAATTGCAAAACCTCAATTCAAAGATTTAAAATTTTTTTCGGAAAATTTTGTAGCTATTCAACTTCTAATGATATGTATCGAATATAATAAACCTATTTACGTTGGAATGAGTATCTTGGACAATGCAAAAACCGTAATCTACGATTATTATTAGGGATATTTAAAATTAAAGTATGGAGATAGTGTAAATTTGTTGTAAATTGATACTGATTCTTTAATATTTGAAATTGAGACAGAAAAATTTTATGAAGATATGAAGCAAAATTTGGATAAATTTGACACCTCTAACTACCCTGAACGAAATATTCATAATATGCCTATATCCACATCAGTGGTCGGTAAATTTAAGGATGAATTTAAATGTGTAGAAATGTACAAAGTTTTTTTGGAACCGGTGCTAAGGCATACATCATAAAAACAAAAATGGTTTAGATAAAAAGGCAAAATTCAGATTATAAAGATGTTGTAACAAACATTATTATTTAGTTTCTTTAGAACAATGACTGCTACTTCATTAATCGTGTTAGTCACCCTTGTTGGCGGATTACTATATGTTAATCATATTCCTACTACAATTAGAGCTGACATTTGCATATATAAGAACAAAAATGAAAATGATTGTTATTAGCAAATGAGAATGGTTTACATAGCTAGAAAGTCACACTTTTTCGCTTATAATATTACAGAAAATGACTTAAACGGTAATAATTATATGAAGATTAAATATTTCTTTGATAAAAAAACCTGTGATTTATTCAGGATGGATAGAATTTGTTCATAAAAAAATAATTGGAATTGTATAGATATTTATACAATATTCTTGTTTCTAACTTTAATATCAATTATTTCATCTTACGTTGCTTTTGTAATTTATTTAAACACTTGAATTAAAACTGTATTAAACTTAATTTTTTGTAGTTCAATTTTTATCCCCTCTAACGTTAAATAATCTCCTCCACTTAAATGGAGGGCACAGTAGACTATAAAAATGTGCTACAAATCATTTAGTTAGTTTTATATTCAATGTTTAATCAACAGAGCGTAGCGTCCAATGTGTTTAAGACATCCATACATTTTATTTAAAACAAACCATAGTAAATTCTAAACAGTACTCTTTAAATAAATCCAAATCAAAGTTTGTGAATATAGGGAGTTTGTGTTTAGAAAGAGATTTTTCTCAATGTATTGAATTAGGTGGAAATAAGAAGTGAAGATGATTGGAAAGACCTATTAAAATATCAGGGTCTTATAACAAGTTACTTTTTCTCATTACACACCTTTCAAGAAAAAATATTTTTGAAAAATATATACATTCTTTTTAGAAACTTGGTGAAATGCTAATAGTGACAATTACAAAACATGATGATTAAGTATGTTTTGGAAATGAAACTATGTACAGAATATGGGAACAAATACCTTTAATCGAATACAGATTAAATATTTTTCAAAAACAGTAATTTAATAGTTACTTCGACGTTTTTAAAAATAGTCTGTTTTGCGAATCCAATTGTCTATAGTGAGAATGTTTGTTCTATGTTAGAATTATTACTAATATATCCACACCAGCTGGAACAGAAATTAAGAGACAGACAATATTATGGAAAAATCAGTAAGTTTGGATAAATTTGTTTTGAAATATTGAAACTATATCCACATCAGACAGACAATATTATGGAAAAACCAGTAAGTTTTGATGAAACTAAAAATCAACCTCATACAATGCGTGCATGGAAGTTTGCCTATAGAAAATCGAGTATGCTGCCTCAAGAACTTGTAGACCAACAACATTTTAAAAAATGAATTGATTTATGTGAAATTATTTTAAAACCTGTATTAGAAAAAATGTTATGAATAAAGTTATGAAATGAAAAATAATATTGTTAAAAAAATATGTTTTATTAATAAATACTTTACAAAATATCCTTTTTTAATATCCATGAGTTATGTGTCATGTATGTGTATGAAGACTAATTTTTTTCCACATTGTATTTTTTAATTGTTCACTCGCTCAACGATACTTGCTTTCAAATTAGAAAAAGTAGTATAGTGATTGATTTTAAACTGTTCCATTAGCTTCTGAAATTCTTTGGAATAAAATTCTGTTCCTTTAGCTGTTTGTATATTTTCTGGAACGCTTTGCAGGTCTTTATGAGCTTCTTTTAAGTCTTTGAAAATTTTTCTCATTACAGCAGCCACTTCTTTACCAGTTTTTGTTTTAATAGGTAGTGCTCAAAAAATATATCTATATCCTCTATTAAACTTCGAATAAGGTTGCATTTCAACTATATCTGCTTGAAACAAATCATTAAGCCTTTTTACTATTACTCGTCTTCTTCTAAAATTTCTTCTAGCAGGCCTATGTGATTCATTAACGACATCCTCTTTAATTTTACTCATTTTCAGTCTTACACTTTTAAGCCAATCCTGCATAAAACACTCCAAGTGATACAGAATGTTTAAGAAACCTTACAATAGAAATATTATCACTATTAACGAGTTTATGACCTAATAATTCAACCGAACTAAATATATTGTTACTTGTGATAAAATCTATGTCATTACTACAGTGAACTTTTATCACCTCTGCCTCTGGAAATGGAAACGATAGAGTAATATCATAACCGCTAATAGTAAAACAACGTTTTGTTTTGCTATTTGGTAAATTAATTGTTTTGGTTCAATGTCCAAGACCTATAAGAAGGATGCAGAAATAATATTTGTGTTGACTGGCATTTAGAATATGAAATTCAAATTTATTTACCGACATATTGTATTATTTTATAGTACTGCCTCTCGTAGTTTTTCAATGATTGAAATTATTTCATTATTATGTCCAGTATGTCCGCCAACCCAAGATGCTATTAAAGTCCAAGTCTGTCAACAAGTTCGTTTATATTGCCCAATATACATAGTCTGTATTTAGCTTTATTAAGTTTCAAAATCTCCATTCCCAGTTTCTGTCTTGTTTGTCTATATGGAGCCTTAGGTCTACTAAATGCTTCTATAAGATTTTTTTTGTCGTTACCTCTTTGGCTTATAAGTACGGTCCTATAATCATCACATATTCTTCTTTGTTGCAACCAATAGATTCTTTTTAAAAAGTAGTTCACATAAACCTGGAGTGCCATTGTAGGTTACAGCCCCCAAATTTTATATTTTTATTAATAATTTCAACCGGTTTCATTGTTGCCCCTAGAAGAAATTTGTTTATTTCCAAATCATGAACAATAGCCTAATTATGATCAAATATATGTTTTGTATCCCTAACCCCTTCATCGATATATTTTCTTGGTAACTCATCAAAATCTTTCAACCAATCTTTGTATCCCGGAGTGTCAACGTATTGTTGAATTGTTTGTCTAGTTTGCTCTAAAATATCAGATAGATTTAAATTCTTTAGAGTACTGTCACCCGATGGGGGTGTAGTTTCAGCTACTGTGCTTGTTTCTTGAATGGTAGCGAAATTACTATCAAAAAATGACGAGAACTCAGTGGCTAAAACTTTGACTTTGTTGGAGTAGAAGTAGTGTAAAATTCCTTAAAAGTACGAGGTTCTTCTTTTATGTCAATTGATTATGTTTTTGCAATATTTGAAATTAACTGCTGTAGTGGTTGCGTTATCGGTTGATATGTTTTTTTCTAATTGCCTTTGAGTCGTTGAGGCTTCCGACTTTAAAGCTTGATATTTTTGTTTTACTGCTTTTCTTGATTTAACTAACTCTCTTGCTAATCGTTTATCCATGTTTATAAGTGTATTAGCGAATCGAGCCTGTCTCTATATCTGTCAGAACTTAAGGCACAGTCTTTATCGATTATAACGAAACCGTAATTTTCTTTCCAACAGTGTTTACAGTTCACAGCGTTAAATTTCTCAAATGTCATATTCATCATGCAATGGTCATTATATATGTGTTTTAAACTAGTAAGATCCTATTTAAATAAAATTAGGAGGTTTGCATTTTCACGTATAAGCCTCTAGAGAATTGATGAATATCCTTGAAAAATGAAAAAGCAATCCGTATTTTTGTGTCTCTTAAACGTAAAATAGTCTTGTCTTGGGTTATGTAACGATTTTGAGTATAAATAAATATTTTCGAGTCTTATTCCGTTTGGATGTTTAAGTAATGTGAGACTGGAGTGCGTTTTATCAACCCCTGACCCTCTTACAACAAGACATCTTTTTGAATCACCACCAAAGAGAGCCATGTTTTCTAAATGGTTTGTTCATGATTCTTTCAACGTGGTTTTTAACATGTAAAAAAAAGCTTGTTTTTTAATCCACATCGTCAACAATAACTGACATAACAGCCTAGATAATATGTATTTATAAAAAAAACAGACAAGCCAATTTGCTGCTCATTTTACTATTCCTGCTGTATGTTTTACTGTGTTTTGCTGTATGTTTTATTGTATTTGCTGTAGTTTTTTTTTTGTATTTCATGTATGTTTTGCTGCCTGTTTTACTTTATTTGCTGTATGTGTGTTTTAGTGTATTTGCTGTATCTGTGTTTTACTGTATTTGCTGTATGGGTGTTTTATTGTTGTTGTTGTCTGATTTATTGCGTTTACTGTTGTTGTCCGTTTTACTGCTCTTACTGTTTCTGTTGGGGGATTTGCTCTTCAAGATCTATGTGCTGTTTAAGGTGGTTTGTTGTTTTGGTAATCGTGTTGAGAAAGTATTTATAGAAGGCGAGCAGCTCTATCCACTCGGTTTATAAAAAACTATAAAATGATCATACACAACTCTTACGCGCTTATAACCAATAAGAAAAGCATAAAGAAAGATAGGTGTTTAGTTAATAAACTTATTAATAGTCTACCTGTTCAACTACACTATTGCGGGCCGGGAACAGAGTTGGAAAAAAGATTAAGTAGATGGGATAGTGGCATAAATCCTTTAAATGATGCTTCATCACACATCACGACATAGCATACTCGCAATCTAACGATTTATCAAAAAGAGACGAAGCGGATAAGGTTTGGTAAAGAGTAAGGAATAGGGATTCATCGCTGGGTGAAAAAACTGCTGCTCTGATGGTTACAGGTATTATGAAAGGATAAAAAAAGTTTGGTATTGGTGTAAAAATATCCAGACGAAAACTCAGAATAAAAAAACGCGTTGTAAGAATTCCGAAAAAAATTGGTGGATTTTTACCTTTTTTACTTTCAATTTTAGAAGCCCTTGGCGCATTGGGAGGAGGTGCAGCAGGAATTGCTAAAGCTGTTAAATTGTAGAAGCATCAAGACAATCTATAGAAAACGTTGCAGCCGTCATAAAGCCATATAAAAATCAACATTGACATAATAAAATATGGTAAAATTTTAGAGATATCTAACTTTAGAGGTGATGTATTTCGATGCGTAATAATCTTCCACGAAAAATTAGACGAAAAGAAACTGCTATTGTCAATCTGGACAGTGAAAAAAACAAAAATATGTCATGTATTTTGATATTTAAGGGATCTCAAATCACCTCTTAAGTTGATCCAATATTTTAATACAATTAAGGGTGTAAATATATATTACACATATGATGTCAAACAAAAATTTAATAATTATAATTGTGGACAATGAGCTCTTAGTTTTCTATATAAGCACATGAAATAAATCATTATAGTATGTTTTAAATTATTAACACATTATAATTTAATCCTCTCATATATTTGAATGACGAAAAGCAATATTATTAGGTTAAACTGATTTTAAGTCATTTAAGAGTGTACCCAATATAGAGGATGGAAACAATAAAATTTATGTAGATGCGGAAGTGTTTGTTATACCAGAAGGAACTTATGACATAAACGACTTAGGTACATTGATAAATAATAAACTACATGAAGTTTTTATAGAAACCGCATCCTTTAGATTAAAAACAAATCTCAATACCCTAAAATGCAGTAAGGAAATTGATTTCACAAAAGATGATTTAATAGGAGACCTTTTAGGTTTTAATAAACGGAATTAAACCTCATGAATGGCATGAATCTGACAATGTTGTAAATATGTCCAAAGTTAATGCTATTTGTATTAATTGTAACATTTGTGTAGGATCATTTAGTAGTGGCAAACCAGTTCACATTTTTTATTAATTTTTTCCAACGGTACCACAAGGGATGAAATACTGGAAGAACCATTACCTATATTATACGTTCCAATCAGCGTTCAAGCAATCAACAACATTACTGTAAAAATAATTGATCAAGAGGGTAACGTTATACATATCAGAAACGAAACCATTACCGTCAGATTACATTTAAAAACCAACAACAATGGTTATCAGATATATTAGACCATTTGTATCTAACATTCAACTTATTACAGTAAGCAAATCTTATAAAAAAGAAACCCTAACCACAAAGTTAGTAGTTCCAAAAACATCAAACGGTTAACCATCAGTTTCAAAAGTCGCTGGGTTTTAAAGTCTTAAATAATAGATATTTTAAACGGTAATGAAAATCTATACGTTGACAACTCTGTAATTGGTTCAGAATTACATACCTAACGTATACCTAAATACGTATTCCAATCCAAGAACTAGACACATACCCATTATCGTCAGAAAGTTTTCTATACATAGAAAAAAATCTTGCTAATCACGAAGGAAAATATACACAAAAATTAAGGTTTGTCAACAATGGTATTACGTTTTTGTGCCGGGAGATACGTTATAAACAAAATCGAGTAACTATACTCTATTAGAAATGTTGGTTTCAACATATTTATCTTTCAATAACAATAAAGACGTGAAATTTCAAAATGCTGGGTGGTTTTCCAACAGAAATGAAAAAGACAGAATTTAGGGATAATAAAGGTAGATTTAATATATCTATACTTTTAAAGATGCTCCTTGGATTCTTCGAGTATTATAAAAAAATTATTTTAAATATGAAACAAGAATTAGTACTCATCAGAGCAAGTAATGATTCAGATGGTGTGCTCTTTATAGATTATACAGAACCCAAAACAATTGAATCACCAACTCCAAAAGTCACGATTGAAAAATTATATTGCAAAGTGCCACATATCGAGGTAGATATTCCTCAACAGCTTGCGTTAACGAAAACTTTAAAAACAATTAAGAAAATATTGTTAGGATTCCGAAGTTATGAATGTGTTGAATATTCTGAATTACCTGAAGCAACGCGTCATACATGGTCTGTAAAAACAAAAACTGGAGACGCACGTCATGCTGTTATTGCATTCCAGGTAGATCGAAAAGGAAAACTACAAAAATATATGAGTCCATTTAATAATGTTGTTTCAACAAACATCAGAAATTTTTTAAATTCTGAGAGAAATCCATATCACGACTTGTATTTAAATTTTAAAGAAAACAAATTTTCTGCTCTATATGAAATGTTTGCCAATTTTAGAAATTCTTATTACGGATTGGCAAGTGAACCGAAATTCCTTTCTTATTATGAAAAGACAATTTCACTTATTTCATACATTGAATGCTCTCATCAAAATGAATCGCTTCAAGGTGGATCTCTAGTTTTAAGGGTTGAATTCGAAACAATTGAGAATATTAAAAAAATACCTCTTTTTATTGTCTCATCCTCCACGATCAAATCTAGAATTATCTAAAATAAATAGTTAAAAAAAACATTAATGCGCATGCGTCAGTTTTAATATTTATAACATGACACAACAAAATTTCCTTCATTATGGATTACGCCTTATCATAGATGTCGAGATGTTATCAGAAATTTAACTGAAAAAGTCGATTTCATCTACGTTAAGGGTAAAGAAAAGGCTGAGTTTGTCAGAAAATATTCTCAAATGCCAGTTATTGAATTTGATTAACTTTATAGGAATTGGAACCATGTTGCTTTTATCATCAGAAAACTCGATGTGTTTGTGCATTAACAAATGTTTTTTTATCTGTATAACTAATTTTTTTTAAATAAAACGAATGGTTTTTTGTTAAAAAATTCCTTATACATAATATCTGTTCGCTTTATTCTAATTTGTTTAATTCATGTATAAAGCTTCTTTTATTTTTACTTTTAAGAAAATCTATAAATGCCTTAGCAGCTAGTCTATATAATTCCGCATGTTCCAGGTAATGTAAATACACAATAATGTTTTGAGCTTCCGTGCTTTGTCCGTCAAATGCATAAAACTCATAGCAGGCTTCAGACATTATGAATTCTTCGAACATTTCTATAACAAATTCCTCCATTGTTACACTAAAAGTTTCTTCCTTCAAAATCTCTTTCACTAGAATGGGATCATCAATATATTTTTTCAATTTAAGATGATAACCAAATCCCAATTCCCTTATGTCATGAATAAGTTGTATTAATTCTAATGTTTCACAATATTTCTCACATGCAGATACAGCACTCGCATATTCATTAGATAGTTTTTCCTAATAATGGCACCATTGTAGTCTGCTTTGCATACCATCCTGAAAGTAACAAAATAAAAATAATTAAAATACTTTACTTAACATTTTGACAGCTTTCACTAACTTGCACATGACCACAACACCTCTTTATAGATCGGGGTGATCCATCTATACAGTCACCCTCTTGATTATGATGAGTGTAACTCTGTAAGTTTAACTGTAATTTTTTGTAACGTCTATAGCTTTCTGACAGCTTTTTCCAAATTTGTAACAACTCTACTGACTCTACAAATCTTCTTGAGTAATATCTTCGGTAGGTATTGTATTCAACGAACCCATATGATAAGAACTGAAAATGAGTTGCTCTCTTGGCTGCTAAAACTTAAATGAAATATCTCCGTCCAAAGGCACACGTCGTGGCAGGTGGGCAGGTTAAAAAACTGCGTCCGATAACATTCTTTTTTTCCGAAAATCATGATTTTCAATTACTCTGACTCGTCATTTGTGTGAGGAAAAAGGATAAGAAATTTTCGAAAAAAAGAACTGTTTGGGGATATTAGCAACCCGCTGAACATGAATTCCCAAAACATGGCTCCATTGAGAACAATTTTCAATAATCTCCTTGTTTTTAGATAAGTCCCGACTTTTCTTGATGCACATGGCCAATGCTTTATGGTTACGGAATAAATCATAAAATCAGTTTGGTAGAAAATTGTATAAAGTTTATATTAATATATAAGTATATTTTTACTAGGACCAACAGTTTTCGATTTAAAAACGTCACTAGAGCTCACTTCTGATTCATCAAGATTTTTGTACAATTCATGACTAGATACCACTAGATAAGTGTGCCAAATTTCAAAACTGTTGAAATTATTTTTAGGTAAAAACTGGGCTAAGGCTTGTATTGTCTCTTATGGGGAAGAAGGAAGAAGATTTTTTCAGATGTTTGCATTTTAAGGTCCCTAGATCCCGAAAAACATGTTCTCTCATTTGCGTCGGCTTGTTGTTCTCCTTGTGCGCGGGATGGCTCCAAAAATTACTTATTCGGTTTACTTCAAATTCAAAAGGTCATATGAGGATGGAATATGAACATTTTGGTAAAAATCCAATATCGAGGAACAAAATGACGGCAAAATAAAATAGTAAAAATATTATTATAAAAAAACCACTTAATCAACCGACAATAAATTTTGCCCAAAATGACGTGTGGCGTAAAGATAAACTGGTAAAATTTTGAGGCGATGCCATGACGGCAGAACAAAATGGCGGAATATTGAAATCTTTAAAAAATGAGTGTCAAAAACTACTTATATATTTGATTTAAAATTTTGCACAAACACAAGTTTTGTAGGGAGATAAATTGGTCAAAATTTAGTGCCAAACTTGTTATGGAAAAACAAAATAGCAAAATAATCAAATATTTAACAATTCGCTAATATTCCATTTTCTGGAACAAAATTTTCTTTTCATGTAGGAAAATAATAAATAAAATAAATCGTTTTTCTTTAAGACTATATAAATAATATTGGTAATAGCAAAAAATCTTCTAAAATATAAGCTGTCGTGAATATTTGTTTCACAGTTTGCATTTTTTTTATACAAAATGAGAAAACCTTTGTTATGGAAAACGTTAAACAAATAGAAAAAAATCCTGTGTTTTGCAGACAAGTGTGTAAATGATTTTTGCGGATACCATAGCTTAAAAACTTTAATACTTACGACACACAGAACAGCGGCTTTCATCTGTACCATCTCCGCATCCATCTCTCCCAGAGCACGCGATTGCACTAGATCTACATCGGCCATTTCCACACCGTAAAGGACAAAAACCTTTTAGACGTCTTCTTGACCTTCCTCGACATATGTGTGCTGCTTCATCACTACCGTCACTAAATTAAAAATAAGTATATTTTGTAATTTGTGTTTTCTAAAGATGGATATCAGAATTTGGTGAAAAGTGTTTATTTAATATAACAAAATGTCACTTTTAAAAGCTATATATATATATATATATATATATATATATATATATATATATATATATATATATATATATATATATATATATATATATATATATATATATATATATATATATATATATATATATATATATATATATATATATATATATATATATATATATATATATATATATATATATATATATATATATATATATATATATATATATATATATATATATATATATATATATATATATATATATATATATATATATATATATATATATATATATATATATATATATATATATATATATATATATATATATATATATATATATATATATATATATATATATATATATATATATATATATATATATATATATATATATATATATATATATATATATATATATATATATATATATATATATATATATATATTTTGGTAGAATGTTTCTTGAACCTTTGCTTAATATATTTTTAGAGGAAAACTTTTCTTGGGATAAGGTTCATACAGGGAATAAATCAACGTATTTTATTTCCTGTGCATTTTTGTTTTATTTTATTCCAAAATCATACGTTTCGGCTAATTTTTAGCCTTTTTTAATGACAGTATGGTACTTATAGCTAAAAAAATGTAAAATGACATTAATGCTGATCTTTGAAAAAAGTAGTAAACTAATAAAAAATTTTCAAAAAATATATAAAATTTGTTGTGACTTACCTAAGACAGAATTCATTTTCATCAAATATTAAAACACATATACAAGATTATATAAAAAGACGAAGTTACATGGTTTGGACACACGAAACAGAAATTAACATATAGGTTTAAATGTCTACTGCAGAGTGATTATTCCGTCGTTCAGGGCCAAAAATCGTTGACCTTGATTGCAATATTTACAATGTTTTTAAGGGCGATCAATTCCACTAAGAGAATTAAAATATTATCTTGTTAAAACAAATTGACAACTCCTTGGTAGTTCAAAGGACAGCACCTCGAGCCACGGTGCGAGGGGTCCCGGGTTCGACTCTCGCAGCCTCCACCCATCATTCATTCATTTTTCTCTTTTTTAAATTTTCTTTATTACAAGACTTTTAAATATTTTTTGTTTTAAAATACAATTAATTTGATGTTTCATGCTTTTAAAAAAATATATTATTGATAATGTAATTTCTTTTTAAATATATAATTGTAATTGGTATCTTTATCGCATTTAAAGTTAATATTTTTATGTCCTATTTTATATGCGAGTTTCTTTAAAATTAAATTTATGATTGTTTTGGGATTCGTGTTTAGTTAATGCTGTTTGGTTTTTCTTGTCGTATTTGTGGCCGTTTATCCTGTTTTCCAGATATTGAGTTGATTGTCCTATATATACTCCATTACAATTTGTGCACGGGATTTCATAAACTGTGTGTGTTTTTTTATTTTTTGGAGTTTTTGCTTTAAGTTTACTATAGTTAGATTTAAGTAAATTGTTTGCTTTATGACTGATTGAAATATTATGTTTTTTGAAAAAAGATTGTAGATTTTCAGACAAACCGGTGACATAGGGAAGAGTTAAATAATTTTTTTTTGTTTTTGTGTTTTTGTTTAGGTTATTATGTTGTACGTCGATATCCTGTACTTTGTTATTATGAATTTGAATTCTAGAGTTAAAAATTGGGTTGACTAATTTATCTGGGTAGCTATTTTGGGCTAGTATATGTTTCGCTTTCTCACAGCATGCTATGTCCCAAAAAAAAGCAGTAGTTATCGGCTTAGCTGACAGAGCTATCCAATTATCTGATCCAAACTACCAAAAAAGCGCCATAAAAAAAGCGTTTCCTTTATCTGCTGGAAGGATTGTGATGTCTTTATTTTTTCGAAGGTTTATTAGGGCCCTTTGTTCAGTGGCATGTAGGTTTTGTTTTGGTGTTTTGCTTGATCTTAAAATTCTTGCCACCTCTTGTCGAATCTCCTCTGCTCAATTTACTCTAGAGTTAGAGGAAAACAACAAACTACCATTTTTAGATGTTTTGGTCACAAAACTACATAACGGACATTTCGAATACACCGTGTATACAAAACCAACACATACAGACAGATATTTAAATGCAAAATCACATCATCACCCAGTACAAATTCAAGCTGTGGCAAATACTCTAATATCTAGATCCGTGCGACTAACTGAAACACAGACGAGATAAAACGAACTTAAGGTAATATCTAGTGCTTTAAAGAAAAATGGCTACACAAATCGCACCATAGAGAAAGCTATTAATGCACAGGTTTCCCGAACAACGAACAACAAAAAATATGAACCGGGAAAGCAACGAGTAGTCTTACCATATGTAAAAGGCACAACAGACAGAATCGGAAGAATTCTGAGGAAACATAACATACAAACAATACACAAGCCACAAACAACTATAGGTAAACTACTCGGAAACCCAAAAGATAAAATCAAACTGGAAAACCTCGGAGTGTACAGTATTCCGTGCCAGGACTGTGAAAAGTTGTACGTAGGGTAAACTAACAGGCGAATATCAGCAAAAGTGGAAGAGCATACACTCAGCATCAGAAATAAACAAACAACCTCAGCTTTATTCCTACATTATCAGGAAACCGGCCATAAAATAAATTTCGATGGGTGTAGGGAGATTGCCAATATAGGACATTATAAGACCAGAATAGTTCGAGAAGCCATAGAAATTGAAAAACAAGGTGAATTGAATAAAAGGGACGAATCATTAAAACTAGCAACAGTATGAAAGACAATAATCGACAAATCTAAAATCGCAAAAACTCAAGCGCAATTAGCGCAGCAACAACATCACCATCCGGAAAACATAAATAACGACCAACGCCTGCGCAGATATATATATATATATATATATATATATATATATATATATATATATAAATCAGAATTTTCTTTAACCATATATTTATACGTGGGTACTTTATATTCTTGGGTAAAGGTTATTTATACAAACACAAATTTTTTACATCAATTCAAAGTTTCACTCATTGTGTTGAGCTTTTTCAAGATTTATTGTTGTTGTTTCGTTTCCTTTTTATCTAAAAATATTTAATTTTTTCAATAAAATTATAGCACATTACATACACATAAACGTAAACATTAAGCATCAAATACATAAAAGGTCCTAGTTCTATTTTTTTTCGTTACAATATCCTATATACTATTGGTAACAAATAGCATAAAATAGTACTTGTGATTTGGTAAAATAAATTATCTGGATTTGACTAGAAAACGTATGTGGGTACAACGATTTAAATAAAATTTTATCTATAATACACCTTAGTTTTTAATTTATTTACGGGTACGTACCTTATAGAAATGATCTTCATTGTGGATAGTTTATGTAGTGAATGATATTAGATTGATTGGTTTTAAATACTGTACAATTTTTTGTTTATATGTTACCAAACAAAAGATAAATGCTGCAGTTATTTTAAGTACCCACGTATATATATATATATATATATATATATATATATATATATATATATATATATATATATATATATATATATATATATATATATATATATATATATATATATATATATATATATATATATATATATATATATATATATATATATATATATATATATATATATATATATATATATATATATATATATATATATATATATACTTTGAAAATAGGTTCCTGGACCCTTAATGTATATTCATTGAAACAGTTTCCTTGGGAATTTTGGTCCTAATTTTTATATATAGAAGGAAGACTTAGTTTGTATGTACAATTTTTCGTTTTCAAAGGTTTCGGAAAGTTTTTGCCTCTATCAGCGTTTCCAAAACAATATTTTTATTTTACTATTATTTTATGGACGTAAAGATTTTTAAAAAATATATAATAAATATATTTTTTAAAAATCAAAAGCAAATTACAAATTTAATTTAGTTTTTAACTTTTTTAAGTATATATATATATATATATATATATATATATATATATATAATATATATATCAGCGCTGTAATCAAAATGGTACAATTTACAGGTTTTCAGTGGTCTTCACGTTTTAGGGTGCGTAGATTACAAAAAACTTGTTTTCCCATTTCCATCAGTTTCTCAGTCGGTTTTCGGCATAGCAAAAAACTACTTAACAGATCAACTTCAAATTTTGATCAAAAATCAAACGTGATATAGGGATGAACTGTTAACATTTTAGTGAAAATCTAAAAAGACGAAATAAAATGGCGGCCAACTAAAATTTAAAAAAAAATCAGTTTGAATAACTATTTATCCTATTATTTTGCACAAAAATCAAGTGTAAAATGATAAAATTTTTGTACAATTTCAATATGGTGGAACAAAATGGCGGCCTAATAAATTGTTTTAAAAAAGTAGTAAAAATTAA
Source organism: Kuschelorhynchus macadamiae (assembly GCA_030620095.1). Lineage (NCBI taxonomy): Eukaryota > Metazoa > Arthropoda > Insecta > Coleoptera > Curculionidae > Kuschelorhynchus > Kuschelorhynchus macadamiae. The sequence continues at coordinate 519,315 of JAUTXW010003629.1, forward strand.
ATAATACTTATTTAATTAGCTCTATATTTTGTACAAAATTTAATGTGATTAAAAAGTAAGGTTGCAAAATTTGGGTACAAATTCAATATGATAAAACCAAATGGCAGCCTAATAAAATGTTTTAAAAAATCATTGATTTTAAATTTAGTACTAAATTAAAGTGTGACATTCAAATGAATTGGTAAATCTTTGATAAGAATCAAATACGGAGGAACAGAATGGCTCTCTTCCATCGTAAATACGTAAAATGTTGTCGGCATTTGTTTGGTCTTTGCAGCATTAATAAATGACTATTAGTCGAAAGCGCTCTGCTATAATTTTGGATTTGAGTAATATACACGTTATACAGACAGACCTTTTCTTTTATTGTTTTCGCACATATACACGGCCCTTTAAGTTTTCAATAATAATAAGTATTGTAATCGTGAAAATATCACCCTCCAGATTTTTTCAAATCTTTAAGTTTCAAGGATAATAAATATATAATAAAAAAATATGTTTTCTCGTTTTCGCCGGTCTGCCTGTCTATTCACGGCATTGCTAAAAACTACTTGGCCTATTATTTCAAATTTTGGTAAAAACTAAGAGACACCTGGGGATGACCTGATAACATTTCAATTAAATATGTGTATAAAAAACTAGTACTACGTAGGAATCAACTGGTAAAATTTTGGTACGAATTCAAGATTGCGAAACAAAATGGTGGACAAATGAAATTTTTGTATTCGTAAAAAAATCACCCTCCCAAGTTTTATATATCATCAGGTTTTAGCGTCCCTAGAAACCAAAGATATGATTTTTCAATCTCGCCGGTATGTCTCTCTGTCTGTATATCAGTACGCGGCGAGCTAAAAAACTACTTACCCGATTGACACAAATTAAGAACCATATATTGGTAGGAATCCGATATGGCAGAACAAAATGGCAGCTTAGTGAAATGTTAAAAAGATATTACCAATAAACTAATTTACACAAAAATACATACATTTTGCACAACAATCAAGTGTTTCATTAGAATGAATTTCAAATTTTGTTCAAGCATTAAGTGTGACATAGAGATAAGCTGGTAAAACTGTGGTTAAAAATTAAGTTGGTGAAACAAAATGGCTGCCAAATAAAATTATTTCAAGTTATACAGAAAAATTAAATGTGATATAGGGGTAAACTGGTACGAATTCAACATGACTTAAGAAAATGGCGGTTTACTTACTTTCTATTTCTAATATCTATACACCTTAATTGTCAATGCAAATGTCAATAAAAAGCGACATTGTCAATTTGTTGAAAATAGTTTTTGAAAATAATGCCATACTTAAGAACTGTAGAAAAAGGCAAAATAGTTACCTTACTAGAAGAGGGTTGGTCAAGACGAAGAGTGTCTGAAAGATTCGGAATATCTAAACGTACTGTGTATGACATCAAAAAGAGATTATGATGAAACAAATTCTCTTGAAATGAGAAGTGGACGTGGAACACACAGAGTATCTTCTGAATATACAACAAATTTTACCTTCACCTTTTTCATTCAGCAGGAGCAGGTAAGGCTAGAACAAATTTTCCAGGTTTTATCAGAGCTGCCAGAAACCGTACAAGTGAAGCTTACAACTTCGGTAATCATCCCCCAGAAGAATTCGTTTTTAACCGACATTAACAAGGAGCAAAGGGTTGATTTCTCATTGCAATTCTATAGAGAAGGAATGCATTTTTGGCAAAATGTATACTTGTAAACCTTAATTGTAAATATAAATGTCAATAAAAGATCATATAAAAAGTGGCATTATCAATTGAAGACCTTAGAGCAATAGAATGGTAAGCCACACTTTGCCAGAAAACTGTTTTATTGCTTTAATCACTTGGCCAAAACTAGGTTAAGCCACTAAAATTTTAATTCGACTGTATGGCAATAGATGGCGGAGCGATCGCTGTATCATGTTGTTGGGGTCGGTCAAATTTCGTCGGTTTTTCGCGTAAAACGTGATAAGCCACATCACAATGGCGTCAACCTTCGGTACATGTGCTCATTCAGGTGCCGTTTTGAGTAGAAATAGCAGTTTTAGTTCTGATTTTGTTGAGGATAGTGATGACAGTTGTCCGACAAAGACTTTGTACCAAGTAACGATAATATTTCGTCAGATTCTACTGAGGTAGGTTATATTTTTTATTTTTTTTTGGCTGTATGTAAAAATATTTTGTAAATAATTTATGCAAAAACATGATATGCCAAGTGGCTTAATATGTTGTTGCGCAAACTTTTTTTTTAATACTTAATTATCGTTTTAATTTCATTTTTGTTATGTTTTAGGATGAACCGCAAGAGAAAGGTACTAGGCTTAGCAGAGGTATAGAAGTATCTCCAGAGGAAACAAAGCCGACAAGATGGAGACAGCGGAAAAAAGAAAACCATGAACGAAACAAAAGAAAAAGAAGACGCAATTCGGGACATTAATATACGGCGGCGAAAACTAAAAAGGTTATATCCGCGTGAAATTGGCTTGGCGTGTGACTGTAAAAATAAATGCAGGGAGAAATTGCAAGGTAACCATGAACATTTATTTACAAAATTTTAGAATTTGGGTTCATTCGATCTGCAAAATAGTTATCTTTTTGGTTGTATAAAAGCCAAAAATAAGAAAAGATCATACAAGAAAAAACAAAAAAAAATGTTTCCAGAAGAAAGTTTACCGCTGATTATTTAGTTAATATAGGAGACGAGGAAATAAAAGTATGCAAAACAGAATTCCTGAGTGTTCACGGTCTTCAGAAATCTCGAGGAAGAGTTGAAAGGATTCTTAAAATAAAAGTAGGAGGGGCTATGGTTCCTGAACCTGATAGGCGTGGTAAACACAATAATAGACCCAATAGATATTCGAATGAACAAATTCAGTCTGTAAAAACTCATATTGAATCAATACCTAAATACCAAAGCCACTACAGCAGAGCCAAAAATATCGATAAGCTATATCTGAAATGCAATATTGCTATTACTGGACTGTATACAGATTTTTATGTGCCCTGGTGTAGAGAACAAAATATCAGCCCAGTCAAAGAGAGCGCTTACAGAAAAATATTCTGTACTTAATATAACATAGGATTCAAACTACCAACCTGTAAGACTTGCGATGAGACAGACATTAAAATAAAGTCGGCCAAAAATGTTAATAACATAGAGCTAGACAAAGAGCTAACTACATTTCTGAACCTGCACCAGGCTCGAGCTGAAGCAATGCAAAAATTGCTTAAAAGTGAAATAAACACACCTGCTAAAAAAAATTAGTAATCTTTTTTGATTTGCAACAAAGTATGCCCTTACCAAAACTAACAACTGGTCCTGCATTTTACTGCCGAAAGATATGGCTTTATAACCTAGGAATTAACGACTGTACAAATGAGAAAGGATACATGTATGTGTGGACTGAAGATCAGGCTAAGCGTGGGGCGGATGAAGTTACTTCTGTAGTGATGAAATTTTTAGAAACTAAATTAGATTATGACGATCATGTTATTTTTACTGATAACTGTCCAGGTCGGAATAATAACTGGCAGCAAAAAAGTTTAAAAATTTAACACATCACTTTCTTGTTAGCGGTCATTCGGTTATGCCGTCAACAGAGATTTTGCTCTGATCGAAAAACGCCAGACACCGAGCACCAGTTATTTATTCACCAAAAGGTTGGCTAGATATTATTGAAAAAGCAAACAAAAAAACCCTTTTGTTGTTACAAAAATGACTCAAATAGATTTTGAGCCTTTACTAGCTAATATCAACAAAAAAGCACGTTTTCCTGACAAGCAGCATTTTTCGTTAAAAGTACTGCCTATGGCGAGTACAGGGAAATTAATGTGTTAAAACAAGTTAGACCTGTAATGATAAGCTTGTCAGATATTAAACTTAAATACGAGCCATTAAAAATTGCAGAAAAAAAATAAAACTGTACAAACATTCTTGCCTTTATACCTCAGCCTATCAACCTATTTTAGATCAGTAATATTGTATTTTTTCAGTTATTTTTATAATCAGTTTAGTTTAAGCAAAAACATGTTAAGCCACATTTTTTCAAAATAAATTTTTTTTGTAGAAAAATGTGTTTTTTTAATAATAACTGCTAATTTTTCCCTCGTTGACATTTTAATATATTGACAAAATTTAAAATATTTACATCAAAACCAATTTTTTACAGATTTTTTGAAAACTTTAAATCGAAATATCTCAACTTTTTGATTTTGAGGCTTACCATTGTATCGTTCTAAGCTTCTCAATTGGTTGTTATTAGTTTTTGAAACTAATACCACTCTTAAGGAATTTAGAGAAAGGCAAAATAATTACCTTACTAGAACAGGGTTGGTCAAGATGAAGAGTAGCTAGAAGATTCGTAATATTGAAAAGTGCTGTGTATGACATTAATATAGTATCTAATGAATAGAAAGATATACAAGTTTTACAAAATCCCTTTCAGTAAGAAGTAGCAGCTCAGGCTAAGAAAAATTTCCAGATTCTATCAGAACTGTCAGAAACTTGCGCAACCATCCCGTCACATTTTTAGTCGACATTAATAAGGAGCAGAGTTGGCTTCTCGTTGCAATTATATAGAGGAGTTCAATTTAGGCAAAATATTGTGCTTCGGATCGGATACGGGTGTACAGGATTCCAGACAGTCTTCTTGATGAAAGATATGTTCAATATGTAAACAATAGTGGGCGGTTTTCTGTAAATATTTGGGGCTGGATGGGTGGTCGAGGGATTGGGGTATGCACATATTATTCAACGACAGATTGAATGCAGATAGTTACATCAATATTCTTAAATATATTATGTCGGTAAGAGACCAGTTTTCAGACCATTATATTTATCAACATGAATGCATACACATACAGCTCGAAGGGTAACCGACTGGATACACTAAAGGAACATTCAGGTATTACCATGGCCTTCACGTATCTCGGATATCATAAAAAGATAATGTAGGTAATAGATTCCATGGTGTGGCGATCAATTACTAAATAAAATACAAGGCATGTGGAACGCATTACCTCCAAATTATGCTTTGTCTAGAGTAGCCCCAATGTCCAGAAAACTGAACTCAGTGATCCACAAAAATAGAGGGACAATAAAATATTAATTTTAATATTTGAATTACAATTTTCTGTGTAAACTATTTAAAAAAAAAAGTTATAATATTTTTGCTTTGCCGTCTCGTCACACCTGGTTATTTTTACATTACTATAAATAATATTGAATATATTTTCAAGAAAATTCATTAATATTACTATTATTAATATTTTAGCAAGTGTTATTTATCCGTGTTGTGTTATTTATCTGTATTTTTTATGTTTACTTAAGATTCTAGGCACTTTTATATGTCCACATAGAATGTCTAATTTAACGCGTCTTTTTTGAAAACAACATACGAAACTTAAATACAAATCTGTAAGAAGCTCGACTACGTGTACCACTTCTTACTTCTAGTAAAAAGGTAAAAGCCTGATTTACCAAAGTTTGCATAAATGTCAAAAAAGTTAATTTATAAAACATCTGTCTGTATTTGAAAGTTATACCTTTCCTGGTATTAATAAAATATTTGAGAGTTTTATACTTAAATAATATGATCTTATTTCGATTGAACCCTACTTTGGGAAACTCTGTATTAAGTTATGTAAGTTAGCAGGTGCCGTTTAAAAATTGTTTTCTTAAAATGAACCAAATTTATTAATACCAATGGAAATGTGTTATTAGCCTATTGTAGATTTGCACATTTAATAATGTACAGGATCCGAAAACCTGATTCAAATCGGTTAAGAAATATCGAAACTACTGACATTTAAATATCAAGTCAAAATAGTTATTAACGCTATAAGAATCTGAATAACGATCATTATGAGACTAGCCGTGAATAATATCAGACGAGGCGTCATCCGAGGCTGATCTCAGGATGGGTCTCATAATGACTGTTTTCGATCCGAATAGCATACAAAACTTTATCTTGAGCTAAACATTATGCAAATTTTATTAAAAAATATTCCCGGCAAATATATAATTTTCATTACGGTCCTAGGACTATAATTAATCCATTCGAGTACTTGTTTCAGGACTATAATGGATCCATTTTGATCCTAGGACTATAACGAATTCATTATAGTCCTAGTAACGAAAAAAATTGTCATTTTGACACTAAGAATTGATATAACCATATTTGATTCGTGCTAAACAGTTTCTACCTAAGCCACACTTGATTTTTGGGCATAATCTAAAATAAAGTCAATAAGTAGTTTTAACCTTTAGTTTTATAGTCAATTAAATAAGAGTTTTTTTATTTGGCCGCCGTTATATTACGCTGTCTTGAATTCGTACTACAACTTTACTGGGTTATCTCTATACTACAGTCACACACTTAATGCTTGCACAAAATCGGAAATTAATGTAAAATAGTGTTTTCAGGTTTATTTTTTAAATATTTTATTAGGCCGCCATTTTGTTTTGCTATCTTATATTCATACCAAAATGTTGCCAGTTCATTTCTATATTGATTTTTTTGCAAAAAGGTAAATTGGATACTTAGTATTTCCAGTAATAATTTTTTAACGTTTCGCTAGGCCGCCATCTTATTACGGCATATTGGATTTTTATCAAAATATTACCAGGTCATCCTCATATGACTCTTAATTTTTGACCAAAATTTGAAGTCAGTCTGATAAGTAGTTTATAAGGATACGCCTAATTTAATGACTGGTTATTTCATGACCAGCAAAAAAGAAAAACGAATATCCGTAGCTTGCAATTTTGCATAAAAAGTGAATGGCCGGTGGTTTAAAGTAATCGTAAAGCTACCATAATTGGTACAAATCTTAAATAGAGCAAGCAGCATAAAGCGGGTGAGTATCAATTTTATACCCCCTCAGATTGAGGTACTTCCCTCTCTCAATTTTTCATAAAAAGTGAAGGATCGGGGGTTTAAAGTTATCCTAGAGCTATCAAAATTGGCACAAATCTCTACTAGAGCAGACAGCTTAAAACATCTGAGCATCAACTCTCTAGCCACTCAAATTGGGGCACTTCCTTCTTGCAATTTTGCATAAAAATTGAATGAGCGGGGGTTTAAAGTTATCCTAGAGCTGCCATAATTGGCACAAATCTTTACTAAAGCAAGCAGCATAAAAATACTGGCACTTCTCACTTTTAATTTTTCAGAAAAAGTGAATGACTGGGGATTTTAAAGTTATCCTAAAGCTTCCAAAATTAACTTAGACCGCAGTATCACCTTTCTAGTTCCACAGATTGAGGCACTTCCCTGTTACAATTTTTCATTAAAAGTGAATGATCGGAGGTTTAAAGTTATCTCAAAGCTATCAAAATTGACACAAAACTTTACTAGAACAAGCAGAATAAAACGGTTGAGTATCACCTTTGCGGGGGTTTAAAGTTACCCTAAAGCTACCAAAATTAACTGAAATCTAAATCAAAGAGCATAAACTGAACCAGTATAAACTTTCTGCATAAAAAGTGATTGACCGGGGGTTTAAAGTTATCCTAGGGCTACCAAAATAGGCGCAAATCATTACTAGAACAAGCAGCATAAAACGGCTAAGTATCAATTTTATACCCCCTCAGACTGAGGCACTTCCCTCTTTCAATCTTTCAGAAAAGTGAATGACCGGGGGGTTTAAAGTTATCCTAAAGCTACCAAAATTAACTTAGATCTTAACTAAAGCAAACGGTATAAAATGACCCAGTATTACCTTTCTTTTTATCTTTCATAAAAAGTGAATGACCGGGGGTTTAAACTTATCCTAAAGCTACCAAAATTGCCACAAATCTTTACTAGAGTAAGCAGCCTAAAACATCTGAGTATCAACTTTCTAACCCCTCAAATTGAGGCACTTCCCTCTTTCAATCCTTCTAGCAATTTTGCATAAAAAGCCAATGACCGGGGGCTTAAAGTTTTCCTAAAGTTTCCAAAATTGGCACAAATCTCAACTAGAGCAAGCAGCATAAAACGGGTGAGTATCAATTTTATACCCCCTCAGATTGATGCACTTCTCTCTTTCAGTTGTTCAGAAAAAGTGAATCACCGGGGGTTTAAAGCTATCACAAAACTATCAAAATTGGCACAAATCTTTTCTAGAGTAAGCAGCATAAAAGGGTTGAATAGTTCTAGCCCCTCCTCTTGCGATTTTTCATGAAAAGTAAGTGACCGGGGGTTTAAAGTTATCCTAAATCTTCCAAAATTAACTGAAATCTTCACGAAAGCAACCAGCATAAAATGTACCATTATCAACTCTCTGGCCCCTTAGATTAAAGCAATTCCCTCTCGCAATTCTTCATAAAAGGTGCATGACCGGGGGTTTAAAGTCCCAAAGCTACCAAAATAAACTTAGATCTTCACTAAAGCAAACAGCATAAAATGACCCATTATCAATACGCTAGGCCCACAGACTGAGATACAATTTTTCATAAAAGTGGTCATTTATTGATTTTGATTGATTTATATTTATCAACTTTCTAGCCCCTCAGATTAAAACAATTCCCTCTTGCAAATTTTCATAAAAAGTGAATAACCGGGGATTGAAAAGTATCTTAAAGCTTCCAAAAGTGACTTAACTCTTTTCTAAAGCAAACAATATAAAATGTACCAACTTTCTAGCCTTTCAGATTGAGGCGCCTCCCTTTTGCAATTTTTCGTAAAAAGTGAACAACCGGGGGTTTAAAATCATCTTAAACTTACCAACATTGACTTAAATCTTCACTAAAGCTAACAGTATAAAATGGCCCAGTATCAACTTCTTGCCCCACAGACTGAGGTAGTTCCTATTTGCATTTTTTCAAAAAAAGTGAATGACCAGGGAGTTAAAGTAATTCTAAATCTGCCAAAACTGATTCAAATCTTTATTAAACCAAACAGCATAAAAAGACTTACTATCAACTTTCTAGCCCCACAGATTGAGGTACTTCCCTCTTTCATTTTTTCATAAAAAGTGAATGACTGAAGGTTTAAAGTTTTCCCAGAGCTTTCAAAATTGGCATAAATCTTTGCTATAGCAAGCAGCATAAAATGGAGTATCAACTTTCTCGCACCTGAGATTAAGGCACTTCCCTTTAGAATTGTTTATAGTCATCCTAATGGTTCTAGCCTTTCATAGTAAAGCATTTCTCTATTCTAATTTTTCATTTAAAAGTAAGAAAATAATAAGTAAAAAAGGAGGTAGTAGTCAGGCCAACATAAGATAAATATGTTTGGAATTTGTATCATTTTAAACTGGCATTTCATTTTCAACCAAGAATTCACTTTTTATGATTTATTGCAAAAGGAAAATGCTTCAATTTTAGGGGCAAGAAACTTTATACTCGGTCATTTTACTTTAATTAAGATCCCAGTCTACTTTGATAGCTTGAAGATAACTTTAAAACCTCGGTCATTCACGCTTAATAAAAAATTACAAGAGAAAGGCTAAAAAGTTGATATTGGGCCATGTTATGCTATTTGCTTTAGTGAAAATTTGAGTCAATTTTGGTAGCTTTCGGATGACTGTAATGCTCCCGTCATTGAATTTTTAAGAAAAATTGCAAGAGGAACATGGTAGTTTTAGGATAACTTTAAACCCCCGGTTATTCACTTTATATGAAAAATTGCAAAAGTGAAGTGCGCCAATCTGAGGGGTTAGAAAGTTGATACTGGTCTATTTTATGCTGTTTGGTTTAGTGAAAATTTAATTCAGTTTTGGTGGAGGCTACCAGAATAACTTTTTATGAAAAATTGCAAGACGGAAGTGCCTTAATCTAAAAAGCTAGAAATTTGATACTCGGTCATTTTATGCTGCTTACTTTACTTTAAGATGATTTTAAAGCCCCGTCATTCACTTTTTATGAAAAATTGCAAAAATGTAGTCCCTCAGTTTGAAGGCTGAAAGTTAATCCTCGGCCGTTTTATGCTGTTTGTTCTAATAAAGATTTGTGCCAATTTTAGTAGCTCTAGGATAACTTTAGACCCCCTGTCATTCACTTTTTATGAAAAATTACGTGAGGGAACTCTTTCAATCTGAGGGTCTAGAAAGTAGATAGTCATCCGTTTTATAATGCTTTCTCTACTAAAGATTTGTGCTAATTTTGGTAGCTCTAGAATAATTTGAGACCCACCGGTCATTCAATTTTATTGAAACATTGCAAGGGGGAAGCACCTGAATCTATGGGGCTAGAAAGCAGATACTGGTCTATTTTATGCTTTTTGCTATAGGGGATATTTTATTTAATATTGGTAACTTTAAAATAACTTTAAACCCCGGTCATTTACTTTTTCTGAAAAATTGCAAGAGGGACGTGCCTCAATTCTGCTGCTTACTTTAGTAAATTTTTTAAAAAGCCATTTTAGTAGCTTTAAGGTGACTTTAAACTACCGGTCATTCAATTTCAAAATTACCAGAGGGATGTCCCTCAATCTGAGGGCTAGAAAGTTGATAATCAGCTATTTTATGCTGGTTACTTTAGTAAAAATTTCTGCCAATTTTTGTAGCTCTATGATAACTTTAGACCCCCAGTCATTCACTTTTTATAAAAATTGCAAGTGGAAAGTGCCTCAATGTGTGGGGTTAGAAAGTTGACATTAGGTCATTTTATTCCGTATGCTTCAGTAAAATTCAAGTTGATTTTGGTACTTTTAAGATGACTTTAAACTCCCGGTCATTCACTTTTAAAGAAAAATTACAGCCGGGTGTGAAGTGCCTCAATCTAAGGGGCTAGAAAGCTTATACTCAGCTTATTTGTGCTGCTTGCCCTAGTAAAGATTTGTGGCAATTTTAGTGGTCTAGGTTAACTTTAGACTTCCGGTCATTCACTTTTTATGAAAAACTGCATGAGGGAAGTACCTCAATCTGTGAGGCTAGAAAGTTGATACTAAGTCAATTAATGTTGTTTTCTTTAGTAAAGATTCAAATCAATTTTGGTAGCTTTAAAATAACTTTAAACCCACGGTCATTCACTTTTAATGAAAAACTACAAAAGGGAAGTGCCTCAATCTGAGGCACTAAAAAGTTAATACTCAGACGTTCTATGCTGCTTGCTCTAGTTGAGATTTGTGCAGATTTCGGTAGCTCTGGGATTTATAAGACCTACGGTAATTCGTTTTTCATTTTTGCTGGTCATCAAATTACCGGTCATTAAAGTAAGTTTTTCCAGTTCATAAGCTATGCCCTGAACTGACAGAGACAGTCAAACCGAGGAAATTGATAAAAACTATTTTTTTGGTACCTAGAGGAGCTAAAACTGAAGATATGTAAAACTTGAGAAGGTGATTTTTTTCGCGGTTACAAATATTATATTTAGCAACTATTTTGTTCCGCTATCTCAAATTACTACCACCTTCTTACTAGTTCATCTGAATGCCACAATTATTCATAGCACACAATTTGAAATCAGTCCATTAAGTAGTTTTTTATGCTGAATTTGAATTACTACCACAGTCTTACTAGTTCATCTGAATGCCACAATTATTCATAGCACACAATTTGAAATCAGTCCATTATGTAATTTTTTAGGCTGAATTTTTAAATAATTTACTAAATCGCCATTTTGTTCCGTCATCTTGAATTCATACCAAAATTTCACCACTTGATTCCTACATGGTTTTAAACTATTTTTTGGGTTTTTCGCCTTATAAAATCTGAAAATAAAAAAAATATTTACCTTATAAAATCAATAGATAGTCTTAAGTTCTGGGTCCACTATGAAGGTACCCGAGGAACGACACTGAAAAATGTTGGTTTTCTGGACGTTTCGGGGAAAAGTCTACCCCCGTCTTCAGCAAACCTACAAATAAAAAACTAAAAGTAGAATATTTCTTATGTTTAGTATCAGAAATATAACCAGAATGGCTAATCTCTGACAAAATGTCAATGAATGTCAATTTAAAGGTGTTATTTTTAATTGTCAGAATAAGGTGGGAAATATGTGTACCTAGAGTTTGTTCATTTTAATTTATTGTATTTTGAGGTGTCCTTTTTTTACTTCAGTATTTAGCAAATTTACCATGTGTTATTAAAACTAACGAAGCAAGATGCTACACAATTATTTTTATTTAATAATATTAAGGCACTTTCTTTAATTTTACGTTTTTTGGAACATGGTTCTTTTGCTAAAATACTAGAAGCATTCCAATTAATTTTATGATTGTTATCTAGTGCATGTTGGCAAATGTTTGATTTTTGAAATTCCCTATTTTTTATGTGTGTTTGGTATTCTTTAATTCCTTTGGCTAATGGCCTAGAGGTTTCTCCTATGTAAAATTTATTGCATTGACACGGAATTTTATAAATAACATTTTTTATATTTTCTTGTTCATTATTAGGTTTTGTTTTTGTAAGGTTGCTTCTAAGTGTATTTAAGATCGTTCTGATGTTAAAACGTTTACTTATTCGTTTTATTTTATCTCATAAATTAGGTATGTATGGTATAAAGAGGTTTGTAATTGGTCTATTTTGGATTTTTTTGTCTTTCGGATTCTCAAATTCATAAAAAGCATTTTTCAACGAAATCATTAGGATAATTGTTTTGATTTAAACATCTTATAAAATTTTTTTCTTTAATAAAATTTTGATCTTTGCAAATTATTTTTGCTCTATCATATAGACTTTTTCCAACCCCCTTTTTAACCATGATTGGATGATTTGGGTAAAAATTTAAGTATCTGTTTGTGTGTGTGTAGGTTTTCTGTATACTTTTGTTTCGAAACTGTGTATGTCTTTTTTGATAAGTATGTCTAAAAATGGAAGTGGCTGGTCTGTTTCCTTTTCAATAGTAAATTTAATTGTTGGTTCTTTGGTGTTAATATGATATAAAAAATTATTTAAATGTTGATTGTAATGTTCATAGATACAAAAAATGTCATCAATGTATCTCCATCAAATCAGTTGTTTATGATCGTAATTTTGAATATAATTTAACTCAAAGTTTTCCATAAAAATATTACTTAGTAAAGGAGATAAAGAGGCCCCATAGCCCCCAAATTTTGTTGGTAATATTTGTTTTTGTATTGAAAATAAGTGGTTTTTGATACATTGATAACATTTTTTGTATCTATGAACATGACGATCAACATTTAAATAATTTTTTATATCATATTAACCCCAAAGAACCAACAATTAAATTTACTATTGAAAAGGAAACAGACCAACAACTTCCATTTTTAAACATACTTATTAAAAAAAAAACATACACAGTTTTGAAACAAAAGTATACAGAAAACCTACACACACAAACAGATACTTAAATTTTTACTCAAATCATCCAATCTTGGTTAAAAAGGGAATTGTAAAAAGTCTATATAACAGAGCAAAAATAATTTGCAAAGATCAAAATTTTATTAAAGAAATAAATTTTACAAAAGATGTTTTAAATCAAAACAATTATCCTAATGATTTCGTTGAAAAAGGTTTTTATGAATTTGAGAATCCAAAAGACAAAAAAATCCAAAATAGACCAATTACAAATCTCTTTATACCATACATACCTAATTTATCAGATAAAATAAAACGAATAGGTAAAAGTTTTAACATCAGAACGATCTTTAAAACACAAAATACACTTAGAAGCAACCTTACAAAAACAAAACCTAACAATGAACAAGAAAACACAAAAAATGTTATTTATAAAATTCTGTGTCAATGCAATAAATTTTACATAGGTAAAACCTCTAGGCCATTAGCCAAAAGAATTAAAGAACACCAAACATACATAAAAAATAGGGAATTTCAAAAATCAAACATTTGCCAACATGCACTAGATATCAATCATAAAATTAATTGGAAGGCTTCTAGTATTTTAGCAAAAGAAGCATGTTCCAAAAAATGTAAAATAAAAGAAAGTGCCTTAATATTATTAAATAAAGATAATTGTGTAGCATCTTGTTCCGTTAGTTTTAATAACACATGGTTAAATTTGCTAAGTACTGAAGTAAGAAAAGGACTCCTCAAAATACAATAAATTAAAATGAACATACTCTAGGTACACACATTTCCCACCTTATTCTAACAATTAAAAATAACACCTTTAAATTGACATTCACTGATATTTTGTCAGAGATTAGCCATTCTGGTTATATTTCTGATACTAAAAATATTCTGCTTTTAGTTTTTTATTTGTAGGTTTGCTGAAGACGGGGGTAGACTTTCCTCCGAAACGTCCAGAAAACAAACATTTTTCGGTGTCGTTCCTCGGGTACCTTCATAGTGAACCCAGAACTTAAGACTATCTATTGATTTTATATGGTAAATATTTTTTTTATTTTCAGATTTTATAAGGCGAAAAATCCAAAAAATAGTTTAAACCATGAATCCGCCACTACAATTTCGTAATTATTGATTCCTACATAATCCTTGATTTTTATGCAAAATTTCAGATAAATAGTTTTTTAGTAATAGGCTACCAATAATTTATTTAGCCGTTATTTTGTTCCGCCATCTTGAATTGTACTACAATTTAACTAGTTCATCTGAAACCGGTTAAGTCTTACACTTGAAAAACAAAAATGATCCGCATGTGATTGCCACTTTTGGAATGCACAGTCACTACCTTGATAATGTTCGACATTAAAGCACGATTATGTTTTTTTTTTAAATATAGTGCACAAAATAGAAAAAATAGTTTAAAATACCCGTTTTATAAGGAAACTATATGGTGTTTTAATATTCTATTTTAATACACGTGGTGAAAATATTTCCGACACGCTTGTGATATAAAATACTTTCTAGCCAATTTAACAGTGACTTTTTTTATCAATTTCATATGTGGTCTTAAGAAAATGTATTTATTGCCATAGAAGAGAGGAAAGAGGGAGTAATATTAATAACATGATTTAATAAAGCGTTAATTAAATGGAAAAAAAATTAGTTATTTATAATTTGCCTTACAGATTTTTGTTTACAGATATAATCTATTTTAGGCATTTTTGATTTTTTCACGGGCCTCCGCAACGATTTCTACCCTATAGAATAATTTTAGAGACCCCTGGAGCAAAACTGGATATTTTTAAAACTTTTACTTTACTAAATTATATTTTGGGACTTCTAAGACATTGGATATGTCTCTTGCGAAGCCCGAACTTTCCTAACTGTTATAGCAAGCACGGCAGCAGCTTAGGCAATGTTGTCATGATTTACGGCCTACCAGCCGAGTGTGCGGGCTTCGTAAAAATTGGGAAACAACTGAAGTATATCTATAATTCTCGTGCGCCACCTTGTGACAAATTCGATAAACTAACAGCATATGTTCTGAGGTACCTTACAAAATTTACGAATCCCAACAAGTTTCCATCGAAATAGTACAGATGGTATCAGCAAAACGTTTAGCGTCTGTTTATGCAATAAAAATTATCAAGCCCAATTGGGGCTTCGCAAAAAAAATATATATATATATATATATATATATATTCGTAAAAATATATATATATATATATATATATATATATATATATATATATATATATATATATATATATATATATATATATATATATATATATACGCGATCGTCGTTTGACTAAAATGGATCATTGTGTCTGCTGTGATGCAGAACATGTTCCAAACAAGGATCATTTTCTTGTTATGACGTTGGTGTAAGTGGAATGAAAACATACTATCATTTAATACTCCCAACGAAAGCCAGGAGTCACAATGTAATTCAATGCCGGTCGTGGTATTAGCCAGCGGAGTAATTGTTTTTGTGATTCAATTTTGTGCCTTTGCCCTACACGGGGCTGGCTAGTCTATGGCGGCCTGCTGAGCTCTAATAAGAGCGAAATCGCGATCGTCGTTTGACTAAAATGGATCATTGTGTCTGCTGTGATGCAGAACATGTTCCAAACAAGGATCATTTTCTTGTTATGACGTTGGTGTAAGTGGAATGAAAACATACTATCATATATATATATATATATATATATATATATATATATATATAAATATATATATATATATATATATATATATATATATATATATATATATATATATATATATATATGTATATTATATATATATATATATATATATATATATATATATATATATATATATATATATATATATATATATATATATTGTAACCCGATATTCCGTCTTTATCCGGCCGAGGCTACGCCACCATCATAAAGATGACTAATGCTGACGGAATATGCGTATTTGACAAGACTTTTTATTGGATATATGGCCAAGAACTCATGATAAGATTGATGTAGAAAACGTTGAGTTACTGTAACCCGATATTCCGTCTTTATCCGGCCGAGGCTACGCCACCATCATAAAGATGACTAATGCTGACGGAATATGCGTATTTGACAAGACTTTTTATTGGATATATGGCCAAGAACTCATGATAAGATTGATGTAGAAAACGTTGAGTTAGTTAAGGTTTAGCTTTGATGCTTACGGTTACGTGATGTAATAGATTTATCGATTACTCGCCTTTTTTTGATTTAATATAATATTGCAGACATTATTTGGTGTTTTTGTGAATAAAAGAATTTAGAATAGTTTACAGTTCAGGTGTGGGGTGAACAAAATTAGTGTTTAAGGTTTTTATGTACAGTGTGTTACGAAAAGAAGGTCGGTTAGTGTATTGTTGTATTGGTAAGCTTATTGTCACGTAAAATGGGCAAACGAAAGCATTAGTCAAGTGAGTCATCGTCAGACAGTTCTGAAGAAGAAAGTATTTCAGAAGGTAGATACAGGAGTAGAACATCGACGATTAGTAGCAAAAATAAATCTTCAAACAGGGGTAAGTCAAAGAAAAACAATAGTCACAAAAGTACTACAGTTACGCAATGTAGGCGCTCCTTGACACCCCCCATAAATATACGTGCTTCTGAAGAAGTAGTTAACCATAACCACTCTGAAAAAAAAAAAAATTGGTCCGTCCCAACTGTCTACGCCCGGGTCGTCTGTGGAATCGAGGATAGAGCGTTTAGAAAACTTATTGGAAGTTCTTATTAAACAAGGGTCCTCGCGTCAAGACCACCGACCAATAAATTTAAGAAGCGAGTGTATTCCAGAGTTTTATCCGGAAAATGAAAACTTGTCAGCCGCTAAGTGGCTTGACAAAATTGACCAGATTAAAATTTTAAATAACTGGGATGATATTACCACCGTGTATCAAATGCAGAGTCGTTTTTCCGGAATGGCGAAGAACTGGTACCACAGCTTGTCAAGTTACCCAAGTACATGGACCGAGTGGAAGAATTTAGTGGCCAAAAGTTTTCCAGACCATGTGGACTACGCGACGGTCCTACGAAAAATGCTAAACAGGACGAAACACAGGGGCGAAACCATGACTAATTATTATTTTAGTAAAATGGAACTACTCCGGACATGTCAAATAACTGGTCGGCACGCGGTGTCTTGTTTAATTGATGGTATTACAAATGTCACCTTGCAAAATGGAGCCAGAGCTGGCCGTTACGAAACGCCAGAGGCCCTCTATGAAGAGTACTTGTCAACGTTACGTGATGACAAGTTTTTCAAATGGGGCATTACCAATCCAAATGCCCAAAACAACGCATAGAGTGTTCCAAGTGTCATTTATTGGGTCACGAAGCCAATAAGTGCACTGTTGGATACCAATCCGCGTCACGTAAGCGCCCAGATGTGCCATCGACGGTAATAAACGGGGAACCAATGCGAGGTTACGTCGATAGAAACGGGAAGGATTAAGAGATGTGCAGTGCTACAACTGTAAGTCCAAAGGGCATTACCACTCCAAATGCCCAAAACAACGCATAGAGTGTTCCAAGTGTCATTTATTGGGTCACGAAGCCAATAAGTGCACTGTTGGATAACAATCCGATTCACGTAAGCGCCCAGATGTGCCATCGACGGGTAAGTCTTTGAACATTTTACAAATACCTAAAATTCCAAAGAATGACGATTTAAATATATATATATATATATATATATATAGAAAATATATATATACGTTACCAGCCTGCAGCCGCTTGGTTACGTGGTTTTGCAGGGGGTACTGTCTACGTGAACACCAAAGTTACGATAAATTTGATTGTATATATTAATCGTTCCAGATTGCGTATATATATATATATATATATATATATATATATATATATATATTTGCAGCTGAGACAACTGTCATTCCTTCACATCATGTAGGTCACATTGCAGTTAGTATATGTAGATGTATATATATATATATATATATATATATAGTTACGTACCTATTTTAAATTTGTCCAGTCAGGACATATGTTACGAAAAATCTAAAATAATTGCTAGGGGATATACTTGTTACGAAGAAGTGAATGCTCCTTTAGTGTCTGTTCTGAGAACTGAAGTTACGAAATTCAAACCTTTACGTTAGACGATATTAAAAGCTGTGCAGTGGGGAATTAACTTTACGGTAAATTCTACCACTGGTAAAACACCATACGAGGTATTCTTTGGATACCGCCCACGAGGAATTAACGATTCCTTCCTGACGTCTGAGATCGCATGTGACCAACGGCAAGATCTCGAAACGTTGAGAGAAGAAATCTCTCGGAACATCCTTGGTCGGCAGCAATGCCAGAAGGAGTATTACGATAAACGGCATGCCCCTGTTACGAAATTTACGGTTGGCCAACACGTGTCGGTTCAGGCAAATAAAACCTCTAATGACGGGAGGAGCAGAAAGCTTGAACCGCGATACAAGGGACCCTTTGTAGTTACCAAAGTACTGGATAACGACCGGTACGTTGTTAACGAACTACCGGGGTCCAAACGATGTAGGACTGCTTATACGGGCATCTGTCCTTCAGACAAGTTGAAAGTTTATACGATGGTTTCGCTTAGCGAGACTAGTGACGAAGAGGACGTTGAATAATAACGTATTCTCGCCCTCTAATGGTGTCGTTACTGTTTACTAATTTAGTTGTTTTTTTTTGTATGTTTCAGTTAAGGCATGTTTCACGGGGTCGTGAAAGGCTGTCAGGTAGGCCGACTGTAACCCGATATTCCGTCTTTATCCGGCCGAGGCTACGCCACCATCATAAAGATGACTAATGCTGACGGAATATGCGTATTTGACAAGACTTTTTATTGGATATATGGCCAAGAACTCATGATAAGATTGATGTAGAAAACGTTGAGTTAGTTAAGGTTTAGCTTTGATGCTTACGGTTACGTGATGTAATAGATTTATCGATTACTCGCCTTTTTTTGATTTAATATAATATTGCAGACATTATTTGGTGTTTTTGTGAATAAAAGAATTTAGAATAGTTTACAATATATATATATATATATATATATATATATATATATATATATATATATATATATATATATATATATATATATATATATATATATATATATATATATATATATATATATATATATATATATATATATATATATATATATATATATATATATATATATATAATATATATATATATATATATATATATATATATATATATATATATATATATATATAGTAACAAAAACTCCAACAAAATCTGCGTCAGTTTTGTTTAAGGCGTTTTGTCATATTTCCAATAATAAGGGTGGGGGAAGGTGATAAATAAATCAACTTTCAAAGCGCTCTGTCTCATCTTTTATTTAATATTTAAAGCTCTTTTAACTACTGTCATTTGGCTCTCGATAGTTCTTGGTACAATAACCAGAGGGCGTTTAAACATATATATATATATATATATATATATATATATATATATATTATATATATATATATATATATATATATATATATATATATATATATATATATATATATATATATTTATATATATATCTTATTATTGGAAATATGACAAAACGCCTTTAACAAAACTGACGCAGATTTGGTTGGAGTTGTTGTTGCTGTTATTAAAATGTTATCTCATATTGGGTTTTTTTTAAAAAAAAAAGTGTTTTTCTATTTACCATTGCAGGTACGTCATCTTGCGGTAGTTCTACAAACTTGAAAATATTTTCCAGCAATTTCTCTTAGCCACTTTCTTGCGAAGCTGTAGCTTTCATAGTTTCTAAGAAAAGCAATCCCGGCCGCCCCTAGTGGGACACCCTGTATATATATATATATATATATATATATATATATATATATATATATATATATATATATATATATATATATATATATATATATATATTATAAATATATGTATATATATATATATATATATATATATATATATATATATATATATATATATATATATATATATATATATATATATATATATATATATAAATATATAAATATATATATATATATATATATATATATATATATATACATATATATGTATATATATTGGCCCGAAACCACCGGAGCCCCAATAGGTGGCGCTAAGTGTTATACTTAGCATGTAGTATTGTTCCAGTATGATAGACGTTTCGTTTTCGATTTTGTCATATCGAGCAATCTGTTATTTCAGATCTCCCTGGGTACAAGCCTGCCTGATGAGGGTAAAGGCCCAGAAATCATGATCGCAGGAGGGTACCCTGTGACATAATCGAACGCAATTCTTCTTATAGGCCATTTTGCACTTGCAGAAGTTATATATTTCTGCTATTCTGCATATATTACGACGCCCCCAAATTATAGTTAACCAAAATATCAACTTACCAAATTTAATCAAAATAAACCTCCATAAGTCCAGTAGCAGAGAAAATTTAAATAAATTATTAAAAATATTAGAGAAATTTCAGTTAACTCTGCAGCTCTTTAGGTGCAGGAATCACTGGTGGCTGCTAGCTTTTATACAGTGGAGACGGGCGGGTTCAAAACAAAGAATTAATTAAGGCGCCAAGTGATTAAGATATTACACCAGGTCCTAATAATTGTTTTTGAAATTTACAGTAGACCATAATCACTAATTGCTCCTCAAGATCAGAGTGTAACAATTAGAAATTAATTAATTAGATTAAAATGATTAAAAAAAAATAAGGAAGTTAAGTGCAACTTTAAATTTAAATGATTAATGGAAATTTTAACTTATGATATAATTTGAATTAAACAATTAATTATTTTCCAAAATTGATGGTTTTTATGGTTTTAAATGCGTAGAAGAAAGATTACGTTTAACTGAATATACGCCTACAGGGTTATATGTGAAAAATTGGCCGCCAAATCGTGATCACGCTTTCTTACATAAACGCCAAAGTATAATAATTAAAATGGAATTTACTTCCACGTACTACACTGACCCTGGATTGTGTACCATAAAGGGTTACTATGTGAACATAATGGTAATGACACAAAAAAAATATAGTTAAATGTAAAAAGGTAACTTACTATCTAATACCAAAAAGAATTACATCTGTCCAAAAAAAAAATGTTATGTACCATAAAATAAACTTATTAAACAGGAAATCTTTTAGAAGAATCAATGCCCTAATCTAGCAATGATCTAGAACAGTATTTAATTTAAAATACAATTTAAATTAAAAAATATTTCAATTAGGTTCACAATACCCCTACATATAAACAATTTCCCATATAGAAACTGTTTACATGTCCCAATGCCATAAAAAAAAAGAAGAATTATATAAAATATTAATTATTTCAAATATAATATTCTACTTAAAATGCTTAAATCTATGACTTATCTGTCTCGGCACTCACGAACCACTTCGGTAGACAAGCAGCCAGATCCATAACCCCATATAGCTTGGAAAGGCGGCATAAGACAGCTTGTGATAGCCTCTCAGCTGTCGAAGTCGGGGCCACACAACAGGGCGTAAGGGCTCGATAACACCAAGATCAAGTAAGCTTCAGGTAACTTGCAACCATCTCGCAAGAAGAATCAGAAGAAGTCGAAGCAGGAATGAAGAAAATAAAAATGAAGAAGAAAAGAAAAACCCCTGAAAAAGACATTGGCCGAATTAGAAATATGCCAAGTCACATTCAGAAAAATACACAAAATCAGTTAATAAAACACCAAAATAATTAATAAAACATACCTGATGATCTAGAGCGGGGTTAATTCGGGACGAAGCGTAGCGATTTCCAAAATATCAACTCACCACAACACATGGGTGCAGTAGGCCGAAATCCAACAAATTATCCTATCCGTAAACATCCACTCGCAGGATACCACTACACGGCTTAAATACTGCTTAAAGGGTTAACTTGCATGATCCCCAACTTGGGCACTGAATATTTTTCTAAAACATCAGTTCACAACTTAAACCACAAAAATTTTGGGAAAATCTGCTTCGCCAGCAGACGCAGGTGACCTGTTACAACGACAGGTTTTACCAGACTGAAACTGAAAATTCTAGAAAGAAGGTTCAAGGAACTAGTACCTTCCTTCCTTCTCTGTCTTTATCTCACTCATTTGGTTACTACTGAAAAAATACCAATGATGCCAAATGTCACAGACTTTTCTGGGGACTCGAGATTACTACATCCCTTACCAAGGACATTAAATATAAAACGCTAATCATTGACTACCATCTTACACCCAATGTAAGGATACCATGAAAAATACATAATTACATATCCAAAAAAATCGTTCTAATCAGTAAAACGATAATAAAACCATTTGTTTGAAAGGTACTACTTTGCACTGCGCTAGCGTACTGACCGGAAGAAGGCAGTACCGGCAACACTACATCCGACCATGCGACAAGAAGTACATGAACTTCCATTTCGTCTAGGGTTATTTGGTATTTTATTTTAAGACCAAAATGTACAGGTTTGAGCGGGTCAACCAGTGCAAACCAGAAAATGAAGTATGACGTCATGCCAGAACAGTACCATTATACTATGACGAACCTGTGCGTTGGTGCGAGTAATTCGGTTATTTATATACATACAAGGAGCTGTACATTATTTTCCCTTAATTATAACACCAGGAGCAACAAATATCATTCAGCAAGAATTACCAAAGAATGCTTTCTCGACACGTCTTTCCGCGATTTAGCAACACATTCCTATAATGTTCGAAGTTTGACATGACTTTGAAAATAGTCAAAGGGCCTTAAAATCTTGTAAATATGATACCCTGATGGCAGAAAATGAGTCCAAGGTGAGTACAAAATTATAACATATCTTAAACAAAACAATTCCTGTCACGATTAAATACCTGTAAATAATTGTGACAATCTCAACTTATGCACCTATTTTCTTTTCAGGATAAAGAGGCGCATAAATTAAGTATAAGTTCCAAAAGCAGCAGAACTGACCTAACCAAAACGTTATATGAAACTCCAATGCAAAATATTACAAGTGATACCAAATTGTGAGAACCAAACAATATAAACAAACCATAATTATCATGAAATACTTAAGACATAAACCACTATCAGGGGGATTCCAAACAGTTACACAAAGGATAATTAGCTACAAGGTACTCAGCCAAATACAATTCATATCGGCACCAATTACAGTAAAATCCCACAAGAGAGAATTTGTAAGATGACAACGGAAGCTATCTGAGTCAGGTGTGCTATAAACCAACTATTATTATTGTTGCACAATCCTATGATATATTAGGACACTAGTACCCAACTCCAAATATAAGTTAGTTAACATTATTTTCTTATTTTTAGTTCTTCATATGCATGTATACACAATATCGAAGAAATAATCGCTAGGAAACAACTAACCAAAAGAGATCAGTAGTAGAGGGCCAAATAATAATTTTTGAAATGAAAGGAATGACAAACAGGAAGAAGTTATATACCTTTTTTGTTTATATGAAGTAATAATAAGATAAAATGTATACTTTTAATTGTTGAATTCATGAACACTTTTACTAGAAAATAGTTTATTGTACTAATATAATAATTGTCAATTCCAATATCTTTTCCGGCCAAGAACTTTTGATAAAAGGTGTGTGAAAGCGCATTTTTAATGATTTTAGTATCTACTCTCCGCATGATGGTGCTAGTGCATACTTTGCCAAATTCCTATGGGTTTGCAGCCGGAAACCACCGGAGCTCCAATAGGTGGCGCTAAGTGTTATACTTAGCATGTAGTACTGTTCCAGTATGATAGACGATTCGTTTTCGATTTTGTCATATCGAACAATCTGTTATTTCAGATCTCCCTAGGTACAAGCCTGCCTGATGAGGGTAAAGGCCCAGAAATCATGATCGCAGGAGGGTACCCTGTGACATAATCGAAAACAATTCTTCTTGTAGGCCGTTTTGCACTTGCAGAAGGTATATATTTCTGCTATATATATATATATATATATATATATATATATATATATATATATATATATACAGAGTGTCCCACTAAGGGCGGCCGGGTAGCTTTTCTCAGTAACTATGAAAGCTACAGCCTCGCAAAAAAAAATTTCATCACTAAAGTGGCTAAGAGAAATTGCTGGAAAGTATTTTCAAGTTCGTAGAACTACCGCAGGATGACGTACCTACAATGGTAAATAAAAAAAAACACTTTTTTTGCCAAAATACCCAATATGAGATAACATTTTGATAACAGCAATAAAAACTCCAGCTAAATTGACGTCAGTTTTGTTAAAGGCGTTTTGTCATATTTCCGATAATAAGTACTTGTTTGAAAGACTTCAATTTCAGCTCTCGAAATGCTAGCTATAGCATTTCGAATTCTTTTAGTCATATTTTCTGGCGTAGTAGGGCCCGTTTCAAACACAATGTCTTTTATTCTTCCCCACAAATAAAAATCAAGCAGTGAGAGGTCCGGGGATCTAGCAGGCCATGAAAACAAACTGCCTCGTCCTATCCAGCCGTTTCGTCCAAAAGATTACGAACTGCCCTGGAGAAGTGTGCCGGACAACCATCATGTTGAAACCACATTTGTCTTCTGATTTCTAAACGAACATCTTCCAATAGTGCAGGCAACTCATTTGTTTAAAAGTTTAGATAAACTTCGCCGTTTAAGTGGCCATACAGTATGCTACATCAAACGTTTACACTCCATCGATTTTGATTGTCGACTTCACACATCCAGTGAGGATTAACTGATGACCAATAGTGCATATTATGTAAATTGACCCCTCCAGTGTTCGTGAAGGTTGCTTCATCCGTCCATAATATGCGGGACAAGAAATAGGGATTCTGGACAATCATAGATCTTAGCCAGTAGCAATGATCTAATCTTGAATCAAAATTTCCTTCTGTCAGAGCTTGGTGCAGAGTAACGTGATATGGATACTCGCGCGGGTATATTCGCATTTTCGAAATTTTGGAAGTATACGGCTAACATGTCATAAGCTTCTTCAATAGAATAAGACATTTTTACCAAGTCAGTTTAAGAAAATTATGATAACATATACTCGCAAATACTAAATAAGCTCTAACAATAAATATGCATTGTTGCTTATTTGAAGTTTGACATACGGCCATTTTTTAATTGAGTAACGAGCCAGCCAAACACGTTTAATTTGCCTTTTTTGTTTTTACCCAGCCTACTTGCAATATTTTAACGTTGGCGCGTGTGTTAATGTCTGTGAACATTAACATTAATACAAATAATGATTTACTTTAATACAGAATAAGCTATTTTTAAAATTAAGAATTAGGTTTTAGGATTTACCACTTTTATGAATGCTTCATAAAAAATAACTAAAAAATGAATAAAGATTTCAAAACAGGGTTTAGTTAATTTTTCCCTCCTTAAAATCACTGGGTTTACAGAAATTACAGCAATTTTGAATATTTGTAAAGACATTTAATAATCGTAATTTTTTAGGACTTCAGTTTTACCGTTTTGTTATGGTCCTAGCACGTTGGACTTTAAATGCTTCAAATTTTTTATAATAAATAAATTTGGAACAGTACCAAGTCCGAATAAAATGTGAGGTAAAGCCAACACTATTGTAATAAGGAGTATTTGCTTTCAAGTTGTAATAAAGAATACTTTGTCACAGAATAATAACATTTAATTATGATTAATTTTTTTTGATCAGCGGAAAAGAAGTTATTTTGAAATAACTAAAAAATGAATAAAGATATCAAAACGCGGTTTTCGCCAGAATTTAGACAATTTTCTCTTCTTTAAAATCACACTGTTAAAAAGCATACCGCTCCCTTTGATTTTTTCGAAAAACTCTATAAAAATTGACTTTTGTTTAAACAACGCCCTCTAGTTATTGTACCAAGAACTATCTAGAGCCAAAAATGCCAGTAGTTAAAAGAGCTTTAAATGCCCTTTTAAACAAGTATCCACTTATTTATTACCTTCCCTCACCCTTCTTATCGGAAATATGACAAAACCCTTAAACAAAACTGACGCAGATTTTGTTGGAGTTTTTGTTGCTGTTAAAAAAAGTTGTTTTTTTTATTTACCGTTATATATTTATTATATATATATATATATATATATATATATATATATATATATATATATATATATATATATATATATATATATATATATATATATATATATATATATATATATATATATATATATATATATATATATATATATATATATATATATATATATATATATATATATATATATATATATATATATATATATATATATATATATATATATATATATATATATATATATATATATATATATATATATATATATATATATATATATATATATATATATATATATATATATATATATATATATATATATATATATATATATATATATATATATATATATATATATATATATATATATATATATATATATATATATATATATATATATATATATATATATATATATATATATATATATATATATATATTATATATATATATATATATATATATATATATATATATATATATATATATATATATATATATATATATATATATATATATATATATATATATATATATATATATATATATATATATATATATATATATATATATATATATATATATATATATATATATATATATATATATATATATATATATTTATATATATATATTATATTTTTATTTTAATATTTCAATTTTTGTGTGTTCTTCTATCCTCTATATATATATATATATATATATATATATATATATATATATATATATATATATATATATATACTTAGGAGATTTTCCTAGGTTTTCTCTCAATTTTCCCTTTTAAAAATAAAACTTGTTTATTCCTCGGAAATCATTTGAACTTTTATTAATTTCAGACGTTTCGGCCATATTGCCTTCATCAGTGGTGGAAAAAAAGGCACTAAAACTAACAAATAATGCTATTTTATGAATTGTTACGAATAAAAATGTACATTTTTTTTTTGTTGTTTTTGTGCAGGAAAATAAAAAGTTTTTTTATATATACATATATACATACATATACACACATACCTTAGGCAAAGTTTACTATAAGCTATAATTTGATTAACTCTTTATATTTTTTTATTTTCAAAACGGCTAAATTTTAAATATGCAACTCAACCAAGAAGGTAGTTTCTTCTGCCCATTTACAAATTGGTCATATAACACATAAAATGTATTATACATATATGGAAAGGTACAATGCATATACATTTAAAAATGTTATCTGGCATGCATGCCGTAGGAATCATATCGACTGAAATTAAAATTCGTTTTGCTGTTGTTGCCGGTCGTATATATGGTTTTTATTTGGATAAAACACATGGTGTTTTATATTGATATTATTTTGTTGTGTGGACCGAGCGCATGTATTTTATATTGTTGTAATTAGTGCACTTATTATCATTTTATTTAACATAAATTGGACAGAAATTAGCCAAATTTTTATTATAATTAGGTACTTTTTATATTTTTGTAAAATTGCTGCTTAATTTTAATAAGTGGAAATTCCAGAATATGTCGAGTTATTTTATTACGTTGTAGTATGTTTGGTTTAAGTATTTTATTTCCGTTTTATCATTAATTGAATATTTATGTTTTTTAATGCACATCATTTCTAAGAATTCCCTTTTTTTCTGATTATTTTCAGTTTTTAAGATTTGTGTGTCTTCATAATTAAAATTATGTGATGTTTCATTTTCATGTTTGGTTAATGAAGTTTTATTTTTTTTATCATATATATGCCCTTTTAAGCTGTTTTTAAGGTATTGTGTGGTCTGTAGTCCGTAGTCCGATGTATACTCCGCTTAAATGGGCATAGATATGACAAAAAAAAATAAAACTGCATGAAAATGAAACATCACATTTTTTTAATTATGAAGACACACAAATCTTAAAAACTGAAACTAATCAGAAAAAAGGGAATTCTTAGAAATTATGTAAAATCGTTACCTTAATCGTCAATGTAACTGAAATACCACCATCTTAGCTCTTGAGCTGTTATTCGATTTTTCCTGTCAAATATTTGTCAAATTATGAATTTTAGGTTAAAGACAACGAGCTTATGCAGTATTAAATAGAATAGCTGGCAAAAAGTATGTTTGGCAGCAGTAGTTGTTCTTATTTGTTATTTAATTTTGATTTTGTATATAAACCACCTCCGATTCCTCAATTTTTTTTTATTTTTATTTTATTTTATTGTATAAACCTAACTTTAGTATCACTACGAAAAGTAATCCAATCACACATTTTTATGCTTTTCAATATCTCAATTTTTAAAATTAAAATTGAAATAAAACTCATGATTACCAATATTTTTGCAGTAAAATTATGAAATATATTTCACAAATATAACCTAACCATAAACTTTGATACAAAATTAGACCTAGTTCTTTTTAATTTTTAACTTATAACCATAGACTAAAATTTAAATAAATAATTTAAACAAAATTAATATTTTGTCATGGAACCATTATGTCCGATAACGTTTGCGCAATCATAAGACCAAGCAAGTCTCTTGTTAAAAGTTATACTACTTTTGGCCGCGAACCCCCCACAGTAAAAGACGAAAACCTGGTGTGGGTCATTCATTTCAGAAAACCGTGTTTTTCGACTTTTGGTGGGTATATTTCGGAAACTATTAGAAATAGGGCGATGGATTTGACATGTGTTTTTAGAGGAGACGTAGATCCACACGATTCGTTTGCAGATTTTCCGTACCACATTTGGTACCGGAGATGTGGTACCGCAAATTCGACCAAAAAAGTCAGGTAGCAATTTTTGACTTTTTTTGTCGAAACTTTCTGCAATGATAGTTCTTCGGGTTCTACAGAACCCTTTAGTTTTTGGTTGAGCCTCGAACCCGTTTCGTGATTTTACGTTTTTTTTTCGTTCGAAAAAAGGTTATTTTGTGGCGCTTATAGCTCGAACTGGATGCGTCCTAGTGAAATTTGGCAAGAGACATTTTTCATTATAAAACATAGAGGAGAACAAAAACCTGAATGCGTCTTTGTCGGAAAAATGACCGAAAAGTAGAAATTTTTAAGAAAAACTGAAATATTTCGAAAAGAAATTTTTTTTTTTTATACATTTTGTTTTTTATAGAAAAAAGCAGTGAAAGATTCTGAGTATGTACAGGTGGTGCAATCACTAAATAAAATTCGTAAAGTTTTCCAAAAATGGGTACATTTTCCCACATTACCCTGTACTACCAGAAAGCTAAGACCCCTAGGGCGTGGGGTATTTTTTCTACGAAACTAGATACTCGTAGGTAGATTGTGACCAAATTTGAAAATTTCAGCGTACATGGTTAAATTACTGCGATTTTTCAAAGTTGAAATTTATTCTCACTGTGGGACTCACTGTAAACTCTAATCTAATTTATTTCCTGACAGAAGGATAGAACGTTTATTTGGCTACAAAAACCTCTATAATATTTTCTTCTAGCTTCTGGGGAAATAGGAGAAAATTCGATTTAAAGGAAAAAGTGCACGCTTTTAGGCACAATTTCTAGGTTTCTCTGAGATGATGACTTTCGTCGCTGTCAGAAGTGTACTTGAATAAATATTTAAGTAAAAATTATTTAATTTTAGAGAATCAAAAAGGATTTGTTGGGCATCTTCAAAATTGGCAGCATAAAATTTGAATGTTTTTAAGCAGGTAGCTACAATTTGAAGGATAATACTTTCCCCAATTTTATAAAATATCTCTAAGAAAAATAGCTGTCATTTTCGATTGCATGCATTATATCGCTATTCGTTTAATAAACGTGCTATTCGATTATCCTTTTAGGATCAGTTAGAGCAGCAAAATACTTACATCTAATTAGATACTGGATAGATGCATTTTTTAGTATATAGTCCGGTATGTTTATATATTTTGTGAGTTTTTTAGGATAGGAACATAGAGTTTCTAATTTTTTTATGCAGGTATATGTTTAGCATAGGAAATGTAATGAAGTTCAGTATTATACTGTTCGGAAAACTAGTAAAGTTTATTATTATTTTATAGAGGGGTATGTAGGACATTTTTTTAGAAATTTTGTTTTTTTCTTAGTGAAACTTTTTGGTACAATATATTAATTATAAAAAAACGTTTTTCCCCACAAATTCTAAACTACGTAAAATAACTAAAAACGCTTTTCATAGGCCCATGTAACTTCCTGAGGCCCAATTTATTAAAATAAGATATTTTGACAGCTGTCAAAAAAGGTTTTGTTTTCCTTATCTTTTGAATTGCTTAAGATTTTTAAATACGCTTTTTACAGTTCCATGTCGTATGTCAAAAAACCTGTTTGAACTGACAAAAAAATTTTAAAATTTTTAGATGTTGTTTTTTATAGTTCGAATTTATATCAGAACAATATTAAAAAAAAATCTAGTTTCTGTAACTTTTGAGCAGTTACTTTTCTCTAAATCAGATTTTTACATATTTTATAAAAAATATTTTTAATTCCATGCCCATATTTTTGAATTTACAAAATGACTGTTCAATATATGTAGCCACGTTTTACTTTAGACTTTATTTCAAATTTTATTTGGAGTAAACTTATGCAAAACGTATCTTTTTTACTGTAAGGTCTGGACCAGGTGTATCAAATTAGCGGACGTTTGTTAATCGAAACATAGCCGTAAACAGGGGCGTGCGGTGAAATTTTAAGAAACAGAAGCAATTTTTAGAAACTTACCTATTTGTAATGTAATTCGATTCATCGATCATTTTTTGCAAATTCGTCATAAAAACGTCGATGCTCCGACATATATCGGAGAAGTTTATTTTCAATGGACAACAGCGATGTATGCGAAAGTCTCTCCTGCCCCGTTGAATTTCTCACGAAATTTTTTATACGTTTAAGTGTTGAAAAACTGCGTTCTACTGATGAACTTGTAACAGGTATTGTGAATGCTAATTGACACAATATCGACACTTCGGTGTAAGCATCTTCTAGCTCCTTGTTTTTTAAAAATGCATCTGCTGTACGATTTTCGGACACATTCTTAAAACCTAAAAATCGCTCTTGAATACTTCCGTCTGTTTTAACGTAGCCTATTACTATAGATAATTGGCTAAAATTAGTGATATCATTTGTTTCGTCCAGAACAATAGCAATGAACCGCGCCTCGCTAATCTCCTGCTTAATTTTTTTTTAGAATAATGGTTGCAACAGCGGAAATTAAATCATTCTGGATTCGATTCGACCTTCCGCGAAAAACGCTAGACTTCTCTAAATGATTTTTTAAGCAATCATCATATTTAACCATTAAACTAAGTAAATCTTGAAAATTTCCTTTATTTGAAGAAACCCTTGATTCGTCATAACCTCTAAATCCCAATTCGTGCTGTCCGAGAAAACAAACAACATCGATAAGTCTTCCTAATATTTGCCTATTTTTATCGACTAGTTCATTGTGTTGGCGGTGACTAATTTCCTACTGTTTATTACGGGCGTGTTCAATTCTGGTTTTGCCGAAGATTTTTTTTTATGACGGCCTGCAAATGCGCTTTGGACATAACGTGTCTTTCTACAGCTTTATGGAAATTGTTTTAATCGGAAAAACCAGTTTTATTCCAGAGACCTTTTTCATTTTCAAAAAGTAAGCATGGCCAACAAAATTTTTTACTTATATCTGCACACCCTGTTAGCCATTTAAATTGTTCGTATTGTTTTTCCAGATAAAAATGTCTAATACAGTTTTTCATTGTGGTTAAATTTTTCATAAGCGGTTTTGCCCTTTCTTTGGAAATTATTTGAAGCTTATCAGCGAAGTTTAATGTTAAATATCCCTTTAAGACACACAACACACATTTACACACACTCTTCTTACTAAATTCTCCAACATTTTCAACGTTATTACCGACAGCCGAAGTTGACGGTATTTGCATATCCACGTCCGTATTATTGTCTTCCATATCGTACCATGCACGACGCGACGTACGTATCACACAACACACGGATAGTCGTTCAAACGAAGAACCTACTCCAACGATAGCTTCTGCTCCCTCCACTTAAAGCACGCGACTGAAATGCAAAAATTGCAAACAGCCGGTGGAAGGTTCAATAACCTCTGGCTCGATTTACAAGAAATCAAGCATACAGGTCTTGGCTGCAGAGAAGCTAGCGGCCCGCATAGGTTCTATTCGATATTCTATTGTGGCTGGGTCGGAGTCAAGGCCGCATTTATTATGGGCTTGATAATTAAGATAATATTTTAGCGTTTTTAATATAAACTAAATTACTGGTTTCCTATTTCAAAAATTACATTTTAGAAGATGTTTTCTAATTTTTTTTGGGGAAGCACTGCTTTCCTTGCTTCCATGGACTGCACGCCCCTGGCCGTAAAGGTTATATTAATAGTAAAGGAAATCAGTTCGAAAATTATCACACTCGCAAAAAAGATATATATTAAGCAACCTTTTGCTTTCGAGCGGTGCCATATCCGGCTATTAAATTTAGATTCGTAAAAGAAAAATTGTTCTAATAAAGGTACTTCCATATTTTAAAATTTTTGACTTTTTGAATAAAGGCAATAACCCCTTTAAAATATTGATCGAAAATCAGAAAAACTGAAATATCTCGAAAAATATAAATATTTTCTGGTGAATATAAATTAGGAAAATATGTGCCCTAGGGAGAATATGCATATTTTATTCGTATAAGGGATTTTTTAATGGTCTTACAATTTTCAAGTTTTTCATTAAATTTTAAATGTCAGTTTTATCGAAAGATATAAGTTACTTGTACGTACATTTTTAGAAAAAGAAATTTTCTTTTATTTCCGTTCTTATAAATATTTAATTTATTTCTATTCAATTTCATCAAAAATGAGTATTCCTATTTATTGTTTTTTTTTTCTGTAATATTTAACCCTCTAATTTGGATTATCGAGGCTGAGAAGCTTATTTATTTTGAATGATAATAGACAAGTAAGTTTAAAGAAGATTTTTTAATTCCGCCTTTATTTTAGCCGTTGTTTATTTACGTGTTATGGAAAAAACATTTTACTGATACAATAAATTGTATGTTGGTTTCTGTAAATGTCATCAGTTTGGCCTTGTAAATCAGTCACGAAACACCTTTGCAAATACCAAGTTATTAGAATAAGCTGGCACTAGCTCGGCAAAATGCAGTGGCGCTATTTCAGATTTTTTTTACCTGTGTAGATAAAATAACGTTAAATTGCTGATTAAGGTTTATTCCGAACTTATCTTTTACTATTTTGATGACTATTATTTATGCTGAAGCTTATCTTATGTAATTATGCTTGTTAATGTTTACATTGTTTATTATCTTTCATACCGAACTTTATCAGTTATACACATAGTATTTTTAGTGTTTTTATCTATTTTTGAATTATACAAATTAGCTAGGATGGTTCACTCATTATTCAGTATTGTAAGGCATCGCGTAATGTTAGTTGCTATATCTGTTTCACCGTTATTCTTCTAATAGAGTTTTGACTGAGGGAATAAAAGTGTTTCATTGGCAAGCTGATAGAAGAGTTAACACCAAAAGTTGGACTTTCTAGGAACCCAAAGTACTGCATAGAAACTCAACGTAACTGACGCAGTCGGAAAAGGATTTACCTCGTACAAGAAGTTTCACGTAGTGCCCCTTTATATAGCGTGTAAACTGACTGGTGACTTTCAAGTCTTTTACGAGGGACATTCAAAAAGTTTTTTTTCTTCATGGGACCAAGTATGTAGCAGTGTACGAATAACACAACTAGCCAACCCTCCAGAAGCTACATCAAGTTGGTTTGCAGTCATCCTGAGGAGCGGCGAATATCGTTGCAAGTGGCTTAGTGGTTAAGAATTCAACCCAAAAGAAGACTCTACAAATACGTAAGTCAACATTTCAATTTGCTGTCAATTTTTCTCAATCCTTTTTGTTATTTTTATTTCTTTCTAAGTAAAAGAGTTATTCCCTCTTGTTTTTTTTTATATATATGTTTAATAAATTAAAAATTACAAAAAAAAAAATAGAGAACATAGGCAAAGAATTAAGCGCATTCAAAAGCCTAGTTCTTCATATTCTGATTCTGATACTGACCTTGATCAAATAATAAGTGAAATCGCAAGAATTGATATATCGGATTTAAATAATTCTTTACCTAGTAGTAGTATCAATAATACTAAAATGGCTGAAATTTATTATTCTGAATTACGTCTTTTTCTTGATATTATACCTGATTTTAGTGGTGAACATTTCGAACTTAACAATTTTATTGCTGCATGTGATGAAGTAGTTACCCAATATGAAAATAATGCAAATTTACAAAAATTAATTTTTTGTGCTATTTTAGGTAAACTAAAAGGCAAAGCTTTAACAATTATTTCTAGTCGAATAGAGCTCACTACTTGGGAGCAAGTAAAAAATATTTTAAGAATTTCTTTCTCTGATCAAAGGTCTTTTTCTTGTTTATTACAGAAATTACATAATATTAGGCCACAGACCAAAGAAAATTTTTATAGCTTTGGTGTTAAATGTTAATATCTTAGAAGCTTAATTTTTTCTTTAATTAATAGTGATCAAACATTATCTCGCGATGAAAAACTTGTGCAAATTTCAAATATTAAAAAACTTATTTTAGTTAGTTTCCAAAAATATTTGCCGTCACAAATTCCATTAGCTGTAAGATTAAAACAACCTGATAGCTTAGAATCAGCAAATGTAATATTTATTAGAAGAAAATTTTTTGTCTGTGGTTCAAAATAAAAAGAAACAAACTGATTATTTTTATACAAAGGCTAGTTATAATACACAAAATATACGGAGACCAAATTTTCAAGCCTTATTAGTTTCTAATTTTCATCAACAACCAAACTGTTATCAAACCAGAAGTTTTCTTAAAGGACCAATAAATATTACTCCTAGACAATTACCTCCACAAAAATATTTTACCAAACAACAAGTTTTTGGAAACCTAGTACCTCAAATATCAACGTATGGAAACGAAAAGGTACCATACAGCCCAAGTCAACACCCACGGCTGTCGTCACTAAACAAACTGCTTCAAAACTAAACCCACAGCATCCTCAACGTAATCCAACATATAAACCAAATTATTTTCAACCCTAATCTAAACCCACTTTTATTTCTGAGGAGTTATATAAAATTGATAATACTGATGAAAGCAATCTATATAAATATCAGTAGTATAGCAGGGGCGGTCCTGTGACACCTCGATGGCGTCTTGACCAACGATCGGTCCTAGGAGCTCTTCGCCTCACCTACCTGCAAGAAGTGTTTACCTGACAACTTTTGCGAACCTGTCTTAAGCGTGACACCTGGTTTGCTCAGGTAGCTGTTATTTACCAAAAAAAAAAATTCCAAGAAGCGAACTTCGCCGAGCCTGGCGTCATCCCAAAAGCCTCGCCTCGCCTCGCTGAATTCCGTAATACCGAGAATTGTTTTTCTGTTAATTAAAATGAATATGTTCGACGTAAGACTAAAGGTCAGGTTCGCAGATAAGAAAAGGTCGAGGATGTAGATAAGGAGATGTTTGTGTAGTATTGAGATGAGCAATGTTTGAATAAATACGTAAAATATTTGTTTTTTTTCGAAAAATACCGAGAATAGCTTGTTTTCATTAATGTGTTCGACGACGTAAGACTAAAGGTCAGGTTCGCAGATAAGAAAAGGTCGAGGATGTAGATAAGGAGGTCTTAGTGTAGTATTGAGATGAGCAATAATAATGCTTAAATAAATAATATTTGTTTACAATAATAACGTATACCAGGTGATTAAAAAATATGTATAGCACACATAATTAATATATACGTAAGCCTTCTATAAATAAATAATTCTTAATGACCATGGGGACTTGGACTATACTATACAATAATGACACATGAATATTAAATCTATATAAGTATTTATTGACTAAACTATGACTATTATTTAGATAAGGATTCATACTGTGTACCAAAATAATACAAATATTTAAGGTTTATCAGTTAATGTAACTCTTCATTTAATTAATCTACTGCTTATTAAGCATTGTCAAATAGTATGCAACATTTTGCAATGGTCTTATTTACGTGCAAAAGTTGATGTATTATTATGAAATGTTGTGCAACATTTTATACAGGTGCGCCAGATATTTTCGAAATTAAAAAATTTATCTTGAATATAAGCCTGTAGAACTAAAAGACATTTTTAGTGCACATTCCACTGTTTACAGCACTGGTCAGACAGAATTAGGAGACATTTTTAGTGTAAATTCTACTGTTTACAGTACATGTCAAATTACATATTTATTATAATAAGACCCTGTACGGACACAAAATGGATTTTCAAATAATTGAATTTTTATGTCAAATACGTAATTGTTTAGTTAAAAAACATATTAATAAACACTTAAAACATAAAGTAAAGTTATTAAAATTTTGTGATACTTGTTTAGTAAATTATGTATTTGGTGTAAATAGTATTAGGTCTATGATTTCAATGTCAAAATAGAACAGTTTATTTTATGTGTTGTTAGTTTTACTTGTGGGGTCTCGTAACTTGGACTATGGCAGGAGAAAATTCAATTTTGTGTCTTGATATCCAAGGATTTAATTGTACCTCTGGATTTATTCCAAAAGAAATAGCTGTGTATGATGGAACACGTTGTTTAAATTTTCTTTTCAAACCACCGTATAACAAAAGCATGTTAAAAGGCCAGGATTTAAAAACGATATCTTATCTCGAAAACTCATATCATGGTCTAATAGGGGAGTCTGGCGAAGTAGACTTGAACGAAATAGCAAATATCTTAGAACATGTGATGAAAAGATATGATGCCCCAAAAATATACGTCAAAGGAAATGAAAAGGTGAATTTTCTAAGAAAATTTATAAGTGCGGAAAAATTTTTTAAAATACCGCTGGAGAGTAAACTGAAGCTAAGTAAGTTTAAGAAAGTTCCCGAATGCCACTTTCACAAGGATCCATATGGCACTACTTGGCATTGTGGATCCATATGGCACTACTTTACACATGTAAATAATATATAGTAAATAAAACGTACATGAAAAAATAATACGTTTTAACATTATTTTTACTTTTTAACCATTTTACAAATACTCTAACTAAATAAATGTCGGGATATTTAACTTTTTGCAATTGAAGTTCATAGAATCCTCATTTGATGTTTTGTTTTTCTGCATCTTGAAGTAGGTATGTCACTGGATTTGTAAGTTGAACTTTTTTTAATATAAATTCGGTTTGGATTTATAAAAATTTTTAGTTATAGTGTGTTAAGAGTATAGGTTTTTTAAATAAAGAAACATAACATATTTTAATATTTTATTTAATATTATCAGATAATCCGAAACCTTTATTTCCCCTTAATGTCCCAAAAAAAATACTGTTAGTCGATACAAAAGTGCAATTACTAGATTTATTTTGATGATACTTTGTGGAATTTTGTCTGATTTACAAATTTTAATTGCGATATTTGAATCATTAAACAAAAGTATAAATACATCCTTGATCAATGATGCCCGCTCCGGCTTCGATTCCATATTTGTAGCTTAGGCCCGATCTTGAATGGATTTCAGCGTAGAATCCTTGTGGTATTTCAATTTGTATGCCTGGGTCAATTTTTGTCCTTGATAATGGTTCAATGGTGTGGTCTTCTACGCTGAAAAGATCGAATCCAGCCACGTCAGAGGTAAATTGTCTAGGAGCTAGAGCCTCTGGGTGTGTTTTTTTTAAATTTAATCTGAAAAAAAAAATGTAAATTTAGTTATTATATGAAGTAAATATTGGTATTCAACAAATTTATTAATTTAATACCTGCCTGGATATTTGGTTTTGTTGTTGTTGTTGATGATGATAATGATGTTGATTTTGGGGATACTGTTTGATGTTTTATTCGTTCTAATCTACGAAATTCTCTCTTTACACTTTTTGAAGCACCTATCGGACTTTGTCGCAGTACCAAATGGTTGGATACGTAACGGATAGGATTATAAGTTTCAAATGTTCCATCTTCATCGCAACTAGAATCAACCAATTGTTATGTTGGTGGAGATGATGATGATGAAGGTACTGCTGTTGTTGTTGTTGTTGTTGGTGCTGCTGTCAACGATGACGACGACGATGATGATGGTGCATCAAAAAGTTCGGTTCTTGGTGTAGTCTTTTTTTTTTCGATTTATTCTAGAAAAATAAAAAAAAGTAATTTTTTTGTATATCCTATTTATTATAATATTTTTTGATGTATTTAATATTTTAGAATATAGTTACCTTTTGATATTGTTGTTTACTTTTTGTTCTAGGTGCTTTATTCGTAACAAATAATAGATGAATTAAAAAAATTAAAAAGATGAATATTGTTT
Source organism: Kuschelorhynchus macadamiae (assembly GCA_030620095.1). Classification (NCBI taxonomy): domain Eukaryota; kingdom Metazoa; phylum Arthropoda; class Insecta; order Coleoptera; family Curculionidae; genus Kuschelorhynchus; species Kuschelorhynchus macadamiae. The sequence goes on from JAUTXW010003629.1 coordinate 557,894, forward strand.
TTTAATTAGGTAAATTTTAGTTTTAAGGAAATCCCCATTGCAAAATATCTGTATATTTGTAATGACCATTCTTTTGAAACTTTTGTCTGGTTAAATGTATAAACTTTATGTAATTTTCATACAATCATTTTTTGATTAACATTATTACAAGTATTATTAAAAATACATTGATAAAAGTCATCAAAAGTTATTGTTTTAAGTGCAGTTTTATTAATTCTCTTTGCTTTTTTAATCTTATAATTTTGAATAAAATTATCAATTTCTTTTAAATCTAATCCTTGATTTTACATTTTTTTTTATAGCTTTTTCTAACTCCATTTGTGTTTTATATACTTTTTAGATTTGAGACCTATAAATTTTAACATAATTGTTCCATTTAGTTCACTTTCATTAATCCTAATTTTTTTTATTTTTTAAGGGCATATAATATACGTTGTTATAAGGATAATCTGAAGTATCAAATAAATGAATATCTTCTTTAATATGTTGATAGATATCTTCAACGAAAAAAAAAAGATATATTAAAGAATCGGTATCTGTATACAAAAGTTTTGCGTTAGATCCAAATTTATTTTTTATATAGTTATAATGAAAGTCATAAAGAAACGTTTTTTTTTGACAGATCTAAAAAAAAATGCTAAAACCTACAAATATTGGTTTATTTATTTTTACTTCTAATCGTGACATTTTGATAAGAACAATGTTTGTTTGCGAAATATAAAAATTTGCTCCATATCTACCATTCCATTTTGATACTAACTTAATATCTTTATGTTTGCGTACGTTCTCTATGGTTTTTCCGAAGACTGCTTTATTTAATTACTTTAAAAAAATTTTCAAAATAATTTTTACTTTCTTTTCGTAAATTTGTATTTAAATCATTATATTTTTTTAACCAACATGATTGATCAAATTTTAATACTATATCTATTTTTATAATTTTTAATCCTAATTGTAAAGCTTGTTTTAAATTTCGATAACGAATTATATAATTTTTTTTTAATAAAAAAAATGTAGTTAGCAATTTTTTATTTGGTGGACATATATGTTCCGGACAAAGTGGTTAATCTTTATGTAATTGATTAATTCTTTAGGATATTCTATATCAACTTCAAATATATATCCAATAATATTAGGTGTAAAATTATTTGGATTACTCCATTTAAAATTTCTTTGAGGTAATGGTAAACTCATTGCTGCACCATATAAATTATTAACATAAAAATACATTAAATAAGATTGAGTTAATTTTGAATCGTAAGATGTTCCCATATATTTATTATTAGCTTTACCATATCTATTCGAACATTGGGATATACCTCCTCGAATACCTCTTTCGATAAATAAAAGCATGTCAATGTCAGTTAGTAGTAATTAAAAGTAGACAAAACAATTTGATAGGTTAAACCTGGAACTGTATAAGTCCACAATGCATCTAGTTCGTATGTTGTTAGACACATCTCTAAAGTTTTCAAAAATATCATCCAAAAGTAAAACGTCAGTTTTAAGGTATAATTCTGCATATTCTTCTAAATTTTTGATATTAAAAGTATTCCAAAAACGGTTTGAGCAAAACAATATTCATCTTGTGAAACTATTTTTACCACTAATGGAACTATAAAAAGATTCTATTTTCGGTAATGTTGTGAGTTTTAATTTTTCCCGACAATCTAAATATCCATATGGAAAAAAACTACTTTACGTGATAGTAATTCAAATTCGTTATTTGAAGTATAAAAACTTTTAAGAATATTTTTTTATCATCAGGTAAATAAGAAGATAAATTGTTAATACTGGCAGACATAAATGTATAAGAATCCAGAAATCAATCAAATCAATCAACAAATTAATATTTGTATTTTCTATAAATTTTGTAAAAGAAATATATCTTTCTTTATTAATGGGTAATAAAATAATTTTTTCCGCTTCCATTAAGACTGAGTGCTTTAATTAAGAAATGACTATCGTAGCCAGAGAGAGATTGTGGAATAATACAGGCATCATGGGGTCAGTTTCGCAAATAACAAAAGGTCAAGATGATTACAAGATGAATGAGTAGCACTCATCGAATGCAAATGGTTTTTTACAAATAAAACAATGAGATACAGAATAAAATTTATGTAATTCTTCTTTGTTTAAAGGTTTTATTGGAATTATATTTTTAAAAATTTTGTCTTGGTATGCAATATTCTCAAGTTCTTTTACGAACCATTCAATGCAATCTTTTCTTGTAAATACTTTAAAATATGATAAAGAATTATTATACGAACATTTAAAATAATATGTAATGCTGAAAGCTTTATGTTCTTGATATATTGTAGTAGTAGTAGTAGACTTTGAATTAATTGTGTTTGGATTTATTTTCTCTAAAATACTTTCTAAATCAGCATAAATTGCAAAAGAAACTCTTTGTTTAAAATTAAAATTTGTGAATTTTAAAATATTGTTATCTTCAGCTGATAAAGTTATTTTGGTTTTATTCATAGTTTTGCAACAAATTAAATGTTTTTGAAGATTTTCTTCACTTTTAAAGTTATTTAAACATCTTTCACAAAACCATTTTTTTGTGACTTATTTTCCCATTTGTTGGTTTAATACACGTGATAGATCTTTAATTAAAGCAAAATGATATATATTTGTATAGTTATTTTCATCATTAAAATAATCTATTTTAATATTACAAGGAATCATTAATAAATTTATTTTTGGAGAATAATTTTGTTGACTTGAGCACAGTGGAAAAATTTGAGATTTTTTTATAGCGAAAGTGTTAATTGATAATTTATTTAATATTTCAAATTTTAATATATTTTTAATGCATATGGGAAATTCAATGTTTTCATACTTTAATACCTCATTAAAATGAGGATAAGATGATGTTCTGAATATATTTTTGATTTTTTTATCACTTACTGGATATAAAGCATATACAATTGACCATAAAAACAATATCGATCATTATTTTTAATGTTAATAATTCCTTTGTATTTTTAAGAAATTGAGGTATTTCTGTGTAAGTTGCAAGGTCAACATTTATAGGGGTAAAATTATTTATATTTACTTTTAAATGTAAATATTCGTATAACGCAAAACCAGAATCTCTTTCTTGAAATTCTTCCAATTTTTTTTTAATTTTATTTTTTATATTTTCAGTACACCAATTTTTTTAGATCAGTATTATTGTCAATAATTTCGTTTTTTGTAGAAAAATCTTTTATCACAGTTTCCAAATTATGTGGTTTAATTAAGATTAACTTTTAATAGATTTTTTTAAATTCCTTTTTATCGAATTGAAAAACTTGTGCTTTATTTAAAAAAATTGTTGGATCTTTAATATTTAAGTTTATAATAGCACCTGTTCGTATTCGTTCCTGAAAACACGAATCAATATCTTGCCATATTTATTTTTTTTTATTATTTTTAAATAGAACAGAACGACTAAATTTTATTTTTTTTGATTTTTAAAATTTTCCTTATAACTTGTTAAATAAAATAAACTTGATTCAATTTTTGGAAAATTTGCTAAACATTTTGATTTACTTTTTTTTAACAGTTATTAATTAATTGTATTATTTTATTTAAATATTTTATCCAAAATAAATATTCATCTTTTTTTTAATTAATCTGCTTACCTGCTCGATTTTATGTAGCACTTTACTGACCAACTGATCAAGAGTCTGTAAGCTAATTTCAGAATTAACATCTATTTTTATAATGGACTGAAGTCTATTAGAATAGTTGAATAAGGATCTAAGTATATACATATTATTTTTAAGTTTTTGCAGTGAATTAGATTTTATTATAATACATAAGATAATTACAGTGAATCCAAAATAATAAAGTTAACAAGTTAACCTACAATTAAAGAAATAAGTTTTTACACCTTATATAAAAAGTTTATTCTATTTACAAATTAAGTAATCATTTCGACTGCGTAGTTGCATATGTAAATGTAAGTAATGGTTTTCTTCTTATAAAATAGGAGAGGTTTGAGTTTTTAGTATTATTCCATTTCAATATTTCATAAGAAATATATTTATCTTAAAATTTATATTTTTTCAAAAATAATATGTTTGAAACTAAATTTCCTAGTTTTTTACTCTCCCATTAAAACAAGAATCCACATCTTCCCAAACTAATTTTCTCCTCAACAGAGCCTTGGTATTTTTTAAATGCAATTTAAAACGTAATAAAAAGTGTTTTAAAATTGACAAATTACTTACCACTCTATTAGAACTACGAACACATGAATTATTTTTATAACATTTTTTAATAATGGCAATTGTTTTTTTTTAGATAACGAATATGCGTTTGATAATCTTCTTTTGTTTTAAGTAATCTACTTCCCATTTCAGATTTTTGGACCGCCTCACTTGAAAATGATATAATGACAAGAGCGATGTACTCGACAGGTTGGGTGAGCATGACAATTTATATACAAAACTCTTATCAATCATCCGCGTCATTCCTCTCTTGGCAAAATACACACAGAAGCATATCATGTATATGTAAAATTTTCCAGAAGATAAAATTCACGTTGCAGCGAAAACATGTTTTATCAAATATAGGTCACGTCCACGACCTTTGCATTCTTATTTTCCGTTATCAAATACAAGTCACGTTGCATATTTCTATTTATGCTCGTAATTATGATAAAAGATAAAGAAGCATTTACTGTGGACGTGGTGTTCCAATATGTAACGTAGCAAATTTTGTTAAAAATTTCCTTCGAAATTAATGAGTACTTTGATCGTCGTCTACGTCAAAATCTCTAATTTTTTTTTCAATGATAAATTTGTATTTATACTCGTCCAGAGTTTGCGTTTGGTATCAGTTCTCTGTCTATTCGTTTGTTGATATTCGTATAGAATTTGAATCAAGTTCTTCCAAAAAATACTAGTGCATATTGTTTTATTTTACACGATCGATTAATAAAATATAAATCATTAACAAGTACAGTAAAAGTGACTCGAAAAAAAAAAAAAACAAAAAGAGAATGTTTAAAACTAATTTTGTTTTTAATCATAGACCTGTCAATAAGTTTGAATTTCCTAATTTACTTAAAACGAATTTCGTTCCCAATCGGGGATCATCAACATTATCAAATTTTCATATTCACAAACTTTATAAAAAAAAGTGAATAAAATTTCAAAAGTAACTTTGTTCGAGGAAGATGAAATGGAAATAGTTCAAAACAAAATTGTAATAAAACAACCAAATCTTGATCTTGATACGTGTAACTTTAGTAAATATTTTTAATTTTTTTTTTGGGGTAAGTAGTTAATATTTATATACTTTTTTTTTCACTGTGTTCCCCAAATGAAATACTTACGATGTTATATAAATTCTAACTGAACGACTGGATGCGGAGTTAGTTTTTTACATTTTAATGGTTCTATATAAAAATATATTTTTTTCTAATTAAAAAGTTTTAAAATTAAAAAAAAAAATATCTACGACAGCATCTACAATCGTGGTATTGGTAAAAGATAAAATTAATTTTTCGTTTAAAATGGCTTTAGTTGTCATGAATCAACTGTTTCAGTAAGTTATTTTTTTGTTCAAGTTATATTTATTTAACAGGAACTTACTTATGTTTTTAAACTTATTTTACTTATTTAATATATTTATCCTTTCATTGTATATTTTATATCTATGTTCTGTATTTAGAATTTTTTCAAGTACACTTTCACATTCTTTAATTTTTTTTTTCAAAACGAAGTCTGTCTAGATAATATCTTTGACAGTCACTTTTTCGAGTTTGTCTATATTCGAAATTCCATTTAATTAAATAATATTGTTTATTTTGATTTTCTTTGTTACTGATTTTTCTTTATGGTATATGCAAAAACTTCAATAACCTTGCAGAAGGAGGAACTGCGTCGTATTACGACACAATAAAGTATTGCATTAATTATACTTCATTTAAATTCATGCATTATATATTAGACAATTACTTCAAATTAATCATTCCCTATTCAACTATTCTAATAGACTTCAGTCCATTATAAAAATGGATGTTAATTCTGAAATTAGCTTACAGACTTTTGATCAGTTGGTCAGTAAAGTGCTACATAAAATCGAGCAGGTAAGCAGATTAATTAAAAAAAAGATGAATATTTATTTTGGATAAAATATTTAAATAAAATAATAAAATGAATTAATAACTGTCAAAAAAAAAGTAAATCAAAATGTATTGCAAATTTTCCAAAAATTGAATCAACTTTATTTTATTTAACAAATTATAAGGAAAATTTTGAAAATAAAAAAAGAATAAAAATTAGTCGTTCTGCTTTATTTAAAAATAATAAAAAAAAATTTATTATGGCAAGATATTGAATCGTGTTTTCAGGAACGACTACGAACAGATGCTATTATAAACTTAAATATTAAAGATCCAACAATTTTTTTAAATAAAGCATATAAAAGTTTTTCAATTCCGATAAAAAGGAATTAAAAAAAATTTATTAAAAGTTAATATTATATTTTCCGCAATGTTTAATAAACCACATAATTTGGAAACTGATGTAAAAGATTTTTCTACAAAAAACGAAATTATTGACAATAATACTGATCTAAAAAAATTGGTGTACTGAAAATGTGGAAAATAAAATTTAAAAAAAATTGGAAGAATTTCAAGAAAGAGATTCTGAAGAAGTAAATATGAATAATTTTACCCCTATAAATGTTGACCTTTCAACTTACACAGAAATACCTCAATTTCTTAAAAATACAAAGGAATTATTAACATTAAAAATAATGATCGATATTGTTTTTATGGTCAATTGTATGTGCTTTATATCCAGTAAGTGATAAAAAAAACAAAAATATAAACAGAACATCATCTTATCCTTATTTTAATGAGGTATTAAAGTATAATAACATTGAATTTCCCATAAGCATTAAAAATATATTAAAATTTGAAATATTAAATAAATTATCAATTAACATTTTCACTATAAAAAAATCTCAAATTGTTCCACTGTGTTCAAGTCAACAAAATTATTCTCCAAAAATAAATTTATTAATGATTCTTGTAATATTAAAGTAGATTATTTTAATGATGAAAATAACTATACAAATATATATCGTTCTGCTTTAATTAAAGATCTATCACGTGTATTAAACCAACAAATGGGAAATATAACTCACAAAAAATGGTTTTGTGAAAGATGTTTAAATCACTTTAAAACTAAAGAAAATCTTCAAAAACTTTTAATTTGTTGTAAAACTATGAATAAAACCAAAATAACTTTAAAATCTGAAGATAACAATATTTTAAAATTCACAAATTTTAAATTTAAACAAAGATTTTGCAATTTATGCTGATTTAGAAAGTATTTTAGAGAAAATAAATCCAAACACAAATAATTCAAAGTCTACTACTACTACTACAATATATCAAGAACATAAAGCTTTCAGCATTACATATTATTTTAAATGTTCATATAATAATTCTTTATCATATTTTAAAATATTTACAGGAAAAGATTGCATTGAATGGTTCGTAAAAGAACTTGAGAATATTGTATACCAAGTTGACAAAATTTTTAAAAATATAATTCCAATAAAACTTTTAATGAAAGAAGAATTACATACATTTTATTCTGTATCTTATTTTTTTATTTGTAAAAAACCATTTGCATTCGATGAAAAAAAAGTGCTACTCATTAATCTTGTAATCATCTTGACCTTTTGTTATCTGTGAAACTGACCCCATGATACCTGTATTATTCCACAATCTCTCTCTGGCTACGATAGTCATTTCTTAATTAAAGCACTCAGTCTTAATGTAAAGGAAAAAATTATTTTATTACATTAATAAAAAAAGATATATTTCTTTTACAAAATTTATAGGAAATACAAATATTAGTTTGTTGATTGATTTGATTGATTTCTGGATTCTTATAGATTTATGTCTTCCAGTATTAACAATTTATCCTCTTATTTACCTAATGATAAAAAAATATTCTTAAAAGTTTTTATACTTCAAATAACGAATTTGAATGACTATCACGTAAAGGAGTTTTTTCCATATGGATATTTAGATTGTTGGGAAAAATTAAAAGACACAACATTACCGAAAATAGAATCTTTTTATAGTTCCATTAGTGGTAAAAATATTTCACAAGATGAATATTGTTTTGCTCAAACCGTGTTTGGAATACTTTTAATATCAAAAATTTACACGAATATGCAGAATTATACCTTAAAACTGACGTTTTACTTTTGGCTGATATTTTCGAAAACTTTAGAGATTAGTGTCTAACAACATACGAACTAGATGCATTGTGGACCTATACAGTTCCAGGTTTAACTTATCAAATTGTTTTGTCACAAGGTATCGAATTAGAACTACTACTAACTGACATTGACATGCTTTTATTTATCGAAAGAGGTATTCGAGGAGGTATACCTCAATGTTCGAATAGATATGGTATAGCTGAAAACAAATATACGGAAACATCTTACGATTCAAAATTAACTCAATCTTATTTAATGTATTTTGATGTTAATTCATATAGTGCAGCAATGAGTTTACCATTACCTCAAAAAAAATTTTAAATGGAGTAATCCAAATAATTTTACACCTAATATTATTGGATATATATTTGAAGTTGATATAGAATATCCTAAAGAATTAATCAATTACATAAAGATTAACCACTTTGTCCGGAACGTTTATGTCCACCTAAATCAAAACTTCCAAAGTTGCTAACTACATTTTTTTTATTAAAAAAAAATGTATGTAATTCGTTATCGAAATTTAAAACAAGCTTTACAATTAGGATTAAAAATTATAAAAATAGATAAAGTATTAAAATTTGATCAATCATGTTGTTAAAAAAATATATTGATTTAAATACAAATTTACAAAAAGAAAGTAAAAATGATTAAAAAAAAAAAATTTTTAAGTTATTAAATAATGCAGTCTTTGGAAAAACCATAGAGAAAGTACGCAAACATAAAGATATTAAGTTAGTACCAAGATGGAATAGATACGGAGCAAATTTTTATATTTCGCAACCAAACTTTCATAGTTGTACTTGTATTTCTAAAGACATTGTTCTTATCAAAATGTCACGATTAGAAGTAAAAATAAATAAATCAATATTTGTAGGTTTTAGCATTTTTTTTGGATCTGTCAAAAAAAAAACGTTTCTTTATGACTTTCATTATAACTATATAAAAAATAAATTTGGATCTAACGCAAAACTTTTGTATACAGATACCGATTCTTTAATATTTTTTTCATTGACGATATCTATGAACATATTAAAGAAGATATTAATTTATTTAATACTTCGGATTATCCTTATAACAACGTATATAATAAGCCCTTAAAAAATAAAAAAATTTAGGATTAATTAAAGATGAACTAAATGGAACAATTATGTTAGAATTTATAGGTCTCAAATCTAAAAACTATATAAAATACAAATGGAATTAGAAAAAGATATAAAAAAATGAAAAATCAAGGATTAGATTAAAAAGAAATTGATAATTTTATTCAAAATTATAACATTATTAAAAAAGCAAAGGTAATTAATAAAACTGCACTTAAAACAATAACTTTTGATGACTATTATCGATGTATTTTTAATAATACTTGTAATAATGTTAATCAAAAAATGATTGTATCAAAGTTACATAAAGTTTATACATTTAATCAGACAAAAGTTGCTCTAAAACCTTACGACGATAAAAGAATCGTCATTACAAAACAGATACTTTACCATGGGGATAAAATTTACCTAATTAAAAAAACAATATTCATCTTTTTAATTTTTTTAATTTATCTATTATCTGTTTCGAATAAAGCACCTAAAACAAAAAATAAACAACAATATCAAAAGGTAACTATATTCTAAAATATTAAATATATCAAAAAATATTATAATAAATAGGATATACAAAAAAAACTTTTTTTTATTTTTCTAGAATAAATCGAAAAAAATATGACTACACCAAGAACCGAACTTTTTGATGCACCATCATCATCGTCGTCGTCGTTGTCATCGTTGACAGCAGCACCAATAACAACAACAACAACAGCAGTACCATCATCATCATCATCTCCACCAACATCACAATTGGTTTATTCTAGTTGGAATGAAGATCCTATCCTATCCGTTACGTATCCAACTATTTGGTACTGCGACAAAGTCCGATAGGTGCTTCAAAAAGTGTAAAAAGAGAATTTCGTAGATTAGAACGAATAAAACCTCACACCGAAACCCCAAAATCAACATCATTATCATCATCAATAACAACAACAAAACCAAATATCCAGGCAGATATTAAATTAATAAATTTGCTGAATACCAATATTTACTTCATATAATAACTAAATTTACATTTTTTTTTCAGATTAAATTAAGAAAAAACACACCCAGAAGCTCTAGCTCCTAGACAATTTACCTTTGAAGTGGCTGGATTCGATCTTTTTAGAGTAGAAGACCACACCATTGACCCATCATCAAGGACATAAATTGATACAGGCATACAAATTGAAATATCACAAGGATTCTACGTTGAAATCTATTCAAGATCGGGCCTAAGCTACAAATATGGAATCGAAGTCGGAGCGGGCATCATTGATCAAGTATGTATTTATAGTTTTGTTTAATCATTCAAATATCGCATTTAAAATTTGTAAATCAGACAAAATTCCACAAATCTCATCATATTAATTGCACTTTTGTATCGACTAATAGTATTCTTTTTGAGACATTAAGGGGAAATAAAGGTTTCGGATCATCTGATAATATTAAACAAAATATTAAAATATGTTATGTTTTTTTATTTAAAAAACCTATACTCATAACACACTATAACTACAAATGTTTATAAATCCAAACCGAATTTATATTAAAAAAAATTCAACTTACAAATCCAGTGACATACCTACTTCAACATGCAGAAAAACAAGACATCAAATGAGGATTCTATGAACTTCAATTGCAAAAAGTTAAATATCCCGACATTTATTTAGTTGAAAAGGTGTTAAAACGTAAAAACAATAGAGTATTTGTAAAATGGCTAGGTTTCAGTGATAAGAGTAATAGTTGGATAGATAAAATAATGTAGAGTGACTTAATAATAAAATATTATTTTTTCATGTACATTTTATTTATTATATATTATTTATATGTTTTATTCAAATAATTTATTTATCTTCAAACAGAAAAACAGTATTTATAATTATATAATAACTTAGCGTTTGATAGTAGACAATGCCAAGTAGTGCCATATGGATCCTTGTGAAAGTGACATTCGGGAACTTTTTTAAACTTGCTTAGCTTCGGTTCACTCTCCACCGGTATTTTAAAAAAATTTTCCGCACTTATAAATTTTCTTAGAAAATTCACCTTTTCATCTCCTTTGACGTATATTTTTGGGGCATCATATCTTTTCATCACCTGTTCTAAGACATTTGCTATTTCGTTCAAGTCTACTAAACCAGACTCCCATATTAGACCATGATATGAGTTTTCGAGATAAGATATCGTTTTTAAATCCTGGCCTTTCAACATGCTTTTGTTATATGATGGTTTGAAAAGAAAACTTAAACAATTATTACACTAATGAATTATTCAAAATCCATTTTGTGTACATACAGGGTCTTATTATAATAAATATGTAATTTGACATGTGCTTTAAACAGTAGAATTTACACTAAAAATGTCTCTTAATTCTGTCTGACCAGTGCTGTAAACAGTGGAATGTGCACTAAAAATGTCTTTTAGTTCTACAGGCTTATATTCAAGATAAATTTTTTTATTTCGAAAATATCTGGCACACCTGTATAAAATGTTGCACAACATTTCATAATAATACATCAGCTTTTGCACGTAAATAAGACTATTGAAAAATGTTGCGCACTATTTGACAATGCTTAATAGGCAGTAGATTAATTAAATGAAAAGTTACATTAACTGATAAACCTTAAATATTTGTAATATTTTGGTACACAGTATGAATCCTTATCTAAATAAAAGTCATAGTTTAGTCAATAAATACTTATATAGATTTAATATTCATGCGTCATTACTGTATAGTATAGTCCAAGTACCCATGTTAATTAAGAATTATTCATATATAGAAGGCTTACATATATATTAATTATGTGTGCTATACATATTTTTTAATTACCTGGTATACGTTATTATTCTAAACAAATATTATTTATTAAAACATTATTATTGCTCATCTCAATACTACATAAAGATCTCCTTATCTACATCCTCGACCTTTTCTTATCTGCGAACCTGACCTTTAGTCTTACGTCGAACATATTAATTATAATTTAAAAAAAACAATTCTCGGTATTACGGAATTTGGCGAGGCGAGGCTCTTGTGATGACGCCAGGCTCGGCAAAGCTTGCTTCTTGGAATTTTTTTTTGTAAATAACAGCTACCTGTGCAAATCAGGTGTCACGCTTAACACAGGTGCACAAAAGTTGACAGGTAAACACTTCTTGCAGGCAGGTAAGGCAAAGAGCTCCTGGGACCGATCGTTGGTCAAGATGCCATCCAGGTCTTCTAGGACCGCCCCTGCTATACTACTAATATCTTCCCGCTATGGATAATTACTGTGAACCCGAAGATGCTCATTGCACTTCTGGAATAAATTACACGCAAGACTTTCAGCCTGAAGAACTACAAATAAAAGAATTACAAAATACTGACGAAAATTTTCAGACATTGGCCTCTAATGCGAACCCTACTTAGAATTTAATATCATTGACACTCGAAAACTTCCTTATTTCAAAATTTTTGGATTCAGGTAGTCATATGTCCCTAATTAACCCTGTATTAGCAGAAAAATATTTTTCAGAATACATTATTATAAAACCAAACATACTTAAAACATCTTGTGGACAACAAAATACCAAATATGAAGCACACATACCAGCATTTAAAGAATTTAACTATAACGAAAAAATTATTTTTATACTTTTTGATTTCCACACATTATTTGATGGTCTAATAAGTTTTCGCGATCTTCGCAATTTAGGATTCAATTGAAACCTTCAAGGTGGATATTTAAATTAGAATTTAAATTTAGAATACGAGTGTCACAACATATGTAGCCATGAAATTTTAAAGACATATAGACGCTAGTATGGATGGAGAATACCATATTTTGGAGACACGACTAAACAAACACTGCATTGTTCCTGAATGTGTAACTAATGTAAGCAATAAATATGGAATAGTAGAAATCCATAACCTAAGGTCTTAGGATACTTATACAACTTTAACAAAACTGCTTAAAGCAGAGCCTTTACATGAATTTGAAACATTCCAAGGCGAATTTCAAAACCACTACGCTGCTAGTAAAAATGAAATAGAACAACTACTGAGACTGGACCTGAATACTGAAGAAAAATAAAAACTTCTTAATTTATATCAACAATTCTACAATGTATTCCAGTATCCCCTTTCATCTATTACTCGAACTCAACATATAATTCGCACCACTGATGATGAGCCAGTTTATACAAAATCCTATAGGTTTCCAGAAGTACATAAGAAAGAAGTTTAAAAGCAAATCAATAAGATGTTAGAAGAAGGAATGATCCAAAATAGTGTCAGTCCTTGGTCAAGTTCAATATGGTTTGTACCAAAGAAGCCAGATGCTTGTGGACTCCAAAAATGGCGCATTGTGATAGACACAGAAAGCTGGCTAATAAAAACGTCCAGGATCGATTTCCAATTCCTAATATCGACGAAATATTAGACAAATTTGGAAAAGCACAATATTTTACTACCCTCGATTTGGCTTGTGGTTTTCATCAGATAAATATGCATAAAGACAGCCTTTTCAACAGATTACGGGCATTTTGATTTATTGATGATTGATGATAATTAAGAATGCCATTTGGGTTAAAGAACGCCCTGGCAACATTCCAGAGAATGATTAATTAAGTTCTCAAACATTATATAAACCAAATCTGTCTAGTTTATATGTATGATGTAATAACTTTTTCGACCACCTTAGTAGAACATATCTTAAACTTTAAAAAGATATTTCAAGCATTTGAAAAACACAATCTAAAAGTTCAATTAGACAAAAGTAAATTTTTAAAACGGGAAGCTGAATTTCTGGGACATATTGTAACCCCAGAAGGAATTGAACCCAATCGTAGGAAAATTAATCCTATTCTCAAATTTCACATTCCTAAGACACATAAACAAATTAAAGTTTGTTGAAATTTATAAACAATCTATCTAAAATAACAAAACCGCTAACCTTATGCCTAAAAAAGGGCAAGAAAGTAGAACATTCCAAAGAATTTATAAAAGCATTCGATACGTGTAAAACTATCCTATGCAATGAACCTATCTTAATCAGACCAGACTTCATGAAACTATTTGTTTTGACAACAGATGCAAGTAAATTTGCCATCGGAGCAGTTTTAAGTCAAGATGGAAAACCAGCCTGTTACGCTAGCCGCAATCTAAATCCTAGTGAAATCAATTGTTTAGTAACAGAGAAAGAACTACTGGCCATAGTTTGGGCCTTTCGATATTTTAGACCCTATCTTTTTGGTCGACATTTTGAAATTCACATTGATCATAGACCTTTGAAATGGCTAGAGAACCTAACAGAGCCTAATTCGAAACTTGTTCGATGGAAGTTGTTACTTTCAGAATTTGACTATGAAGTGGATTACATAAAAGGCAAGGAAAATACTGTTGCTGATGCACTATCAAGAAATCATGCCGATACAATGAAATCGGAGATTCTGATGAAGTCATAAAATCATTTATAGAAAACAACGTGAGCATAATACACTCAGCAGATGAGATACCAGTACTGTCACTTCCATACGTAGAAAAACCTCTAAATCAATATAAAAATCAAATGATAATTAAAATAACAGATTCAACTGCACCTTTATATATAAAAGAAAAGATTTTCGATAATAATAGATTTTATATAAACATACGCAGGAGACACGTCGATGAAGATATAGAAGAACTTATTGCAAACTTAAAAAACAACACAACTTATCACATTTTCTTTCCTGATAAAGAGCATGAAAGATTATTTATAGTTCAACTTCAGGAGAAATTAATTCGAATCCACTGTAAATTACTAATATATTCCAATAAGTTAAATGACATTACAATGGATAACAACAAACAAGATAAAATGAACTATCATCACGTTTACAGAACCGGACACAGAGTCATTTTAACAACAATTGATTCTTTAAAACGTAACTATTACTGGCCAAACTTAGACAAAGATGTAGCAAATTATGTCAACAATTGCAACATTTGTCAAAAGGCAAAATATGAAAGACAACCCAACAAATTTGAATTTCAAAAAGTACCGATAGGTTCAAAGCCTTTTGAAAGAGTACATATGGAGACACTGTCAATTTCAAAAGAAAAATATTTGACAATAATTGACAAATTTTCAAAATTTGCACAAGCCTATCCTATACCAGGAGTAAATTCTGTAGTAGATGGGCTGTTGGTATTTGTTTCCCATTACGGCTTACCTCAATTTATTATATGTGACAATGGAATTGAATTTAACAATAAGGAATTTTTAGAGTTCTGTAAACTACACTAAATCGAAACTCGCTTTACCACACCAAAAAATCCAAGTTCCAATAGCAACATAGAAAGATTTCACTCAACACTATTGGAACAAGTAAGACTAAAAACGCAACAAAATGCCAAAGAATCGCTAAATAACTTGGTAAAATACGCTATACTGCATTATAACAACTCTCACTCGACAACTCATTTTGCCCCATTTGAAATTGTATCAGGACACTTTAATTCAAAAGATCCTTTTGATATTCAAGAAAGGGATATTATTACAAAATATGTCGCAGATCACAAAAGGAAAATAAACACAAAATAAAATAATAACCTCAACTTCAAAGTATTCTAAACATGATCTCAAAAGACGTAAAAAGCATTAATCGGTGCCTTTTCTTTGTTTCAGAATGAAGTTTGCAATGAAGAACTTATTACTCTCAATAATCCTAATCTATAATCTTTTAATTATAAAAGCATCTATCCAACAACTTACTAACCAATTTTACCTATTCTATTAGGAAGTAATTATATTATATCAAGTAAACATACATTTGTTAGTTAAAAATATTAGCGAATTTTTAAAACTCGAATATAATCTTAGAATGCAATTAACATTTATTAGTTAAAATAAAAATGATAGCACGCTGTCTAATGAATTAAGTAAGCAAGCCTGGTCATTACTAGAACAAACAGAAAATCTGATAACTATTATTCACCGAATTATCAGACAAAGACGTAGTCTTATTAATATTGATGTTACTGTATCAAAATGGTTATTTGGAACACTTGATCACGAAGATGGCGAATGAATTAATTCTGTGCTAAATCATTTAAATAATAACGACAATATTATTCAAGACAAGATCAATGAACAAATGTCTATAGCTAAAGATTTTATGGTAAAAGCCTTTTTCAAATAAAATCTAATATAATTATAACAATGCAACTTATTCAAAAATTACAAGAAAATATAAACGCAATTAATGTTACCTTTTAGAATACCTTAAATCAACTAGTAAACGCAATAACTTTTGGATATCTTAATAAAATTCATCCAACATGTTTATCATTTAATGGTTTAGAATTAATGATAAATAAAATGAATTTTCTTTATGATAAAAATCAGCTTGGTAATTTTAAAAATAAACATAGTTATTATAAGTTTCTGGGTATTCAGCTTGTTTTTAACAATAAAAGAATAATTTTCTTGATTCATTTTCCAGTGTGTGTAGATCAAATACGGTTATTGCATGTAAAACATTTTTACATTTCTTATCTATTACAAGTTAACTCGCGATAATTAACGTTAAATTGCTGATTAAGGTTTATTCCCAACTTATCTTTTATTATTTTGATGACTATTATTTATGCTAAAGCTCATCTTATGTAATTATGCTTGTTAATGTTTACATCGTTTTTATTATCTTTCATACCGAACTTTATTAGTTATACACATAGCATTTTTAGTGTTTGTATCTATTTTTGAATTATATAAATTAGCTAGGATGGTTCACTCATTATTCATTATTGTAAGGCATCGCGTAATGTTAGTTGCAATATCTGTTTCACCGTTATTCTTTTAATAGAGTTTTGTCTGAGATAATAAAAGTGTTTCATTGGCAAGCTGATAGAAGTGTTAACACCAAAAAGTTGGAATTTCTAGGAACCCGAAGTACTGCACAGAGGCTCAACGTAACTCTTCCTATGTATGGGTCGGATGGCTATCGGACAATAAACATGCACTTTCGTGCATCTTAATTCATTAATATATATGTATGTGTTGATTATGTATAAATATATATATATATATATATATATATATATATATATATATATATATATATATATGTGTTGATTTTTACTCCTTCACGGATGGAAAAATACAATGTGTTTTCATTCCGGGTGTACATCCGTTCACTACTGTCGTTCTGAAAACAACAGTTTTGCTGACGTTTCGCCAAAATCACATTTGGCATTTTCGAAGCTTTCTTTCTCGCGTCCGAATAGAGACTCTATTATAGGATTTTTTACCAAGAAGACCTTCATCCATACCATTTTTCGTTTATTAATTAAATTAGGTGGTACCTCGACTGACCCTAACATGTAATTATTAGTAAGTCCACACCAAACGTTTATTTTAAACTCGTGCTGAAAATGGCGTTTGGTTACTAACTGTGGATTTTCTAAATTCCACGCATGTTTGTTTCTAAAATCGAAGACATCGCTTCGTGTGAAAGGTAAAAAATCGGTAAATAAAACTGAATTCAAAAACGGTCGGCGTTTTGCTGGGTACGACAAAATTGAGCAAATTCTAATCTGGCTGGAAGATCAACATCTAACAAATTCTCAACAGGCGAAAAATGGTATGGATGAAGGTCTTCTTGGTAAAAAATCCTATAAATGGATGATTTACTTACTGGAGTTTCTGCATCCATACGTCTAGTGCTAATTTCCGGGTTCTCAACCACGTGTACTAGTATTTACACTTCCTACTCGGGTGAAATAGTCTTAGGGCGTCCGCCACTATTACCTTTGAGACAAAAGGACCCCGTTTCGCCCAGTCTGTCGTAAAGCTTTCTAAAAATTTTAAAATTTGGCTGCCTTCGGTTTAGATACATTTCCAAATATCGCCGATGTGCTCTGCGGCCGTTAATTTTTTTTTTGTGCGTATATGCATACCATGTCGCGCATTTCTTTGTTAGTAAACAAGTTATGTCGCGGCATTTTTAACTTAACTTTTAATAACAACTTCTTTAAACTCTTTTAACACACCCACAATTTTTTCAAACGCCAGGAAAGGTTGACAGAATGGAATCTTGAAACGCTCTCATTGCAATAGTTTTCATCATCACAGCCTGCTTTGAAAATTTTACCTTTGAAAACCAACAATCTCGAAAATATTCGCTCCAAACAACATTTACAAGTATACCCTTTTTGTTTTGAAAATGAGTTAATTAAGAAAATGGAATAAAAAAGTCACTTGGGACACCCTGTACCTCGGTTATTATAAACTTTTGAATTAAGCTAAGTTTGGTCATATCTCAATATTTTTACGCAAGAAGTCTGTAGATTTACTGTGTACAACCAATTATTGAACATTTGGTGTCGAAAGATATCCTGATTTTTTATTACATTTTCATGTCTTTTTGTCATTGTCTTCCCGTTTTACTTCCATCGTAAAAGGGAAGTATTGTAATCGTGAAAAAAATCACCCTCCGAGATTTGTGCAAACTTTGCGCTTTTTGGGTCCCTAGACTCCGAAAAACATATTCTCCCATTTACGCCAGTCTGTCTGTCGCGGCATAGCTCAAAAACTACTTTGTCTTCAAATTTTGGTCAAAAATCAAAGATCAAAAGGGGATAAAATGGTCACATTTTGGTGAAAATCCAATAAGCCGAAACAAAATGGCAGCCTAGTGAAATATTTTAAAAAAATATTACTAAAAAAATACTTACCCAATTTATTTCAAAACTCGCACAGAAATCAAGCATTATGTGGAAATCAGCTGGTAAAATTTTGGTACAAATCCAAGATGGCGAAACAAAATTGCGGCTTATTAAAATATTTAAAAATTCATCCTGAAAAAAAGTACTTCATAGATTGATTTGCGCAAGAATTAATTGTGGTTTAAAGATGAGTTTGTAAATTTTGGTAAGAATTCAAGATGGCAGAACAAAACTGCGGTCAACTAAATTGTTTCTAATTTTGTAGAAAAATAAGTTTTACAAATCTTCCTGTTCTAGCCTCCCTAGGTCCCAAAAAATACGTTTCCTTAGTTCCGTTTTTTTGTCTGTCAATCTGTTTATCTCTCTATTAATTTTGGGCATAGCTGAAATAATACTTAGAGAAAATGGCGTGCTAGTGAATTACTTAAAAAATCATCCTGCAGAACTACTTATTATTTTACTTTCTAATTTTGTATAAGCATTAAGTGGGATATAGCCATAAACTCGTGATATTGTTACAAATTTAAAAAGGAGTTGTTTTTTCGTTGCTGATATTGTTGCAGCCAATTTCAATAAAAATATTTTTATTTTCTATAAATTTTTATTTCAATTTCAATAATTATTATTTCAAAAACATTTTTAATAAAAATTTTAAAGTTGAATTCTGATTAATTTATACGCAAATATCTAGCAACCGGCCACTCTGAGGGACATGTACAAAGTATTTGCGTAGAAGAAGTGGAAAATACATAATCTTTAACATTACACCGTGACACAAAAAAGTCCTCTACAAGCAGCATCAGAACTAAGCACAGATTAGAAGTTCTCGCTTCAGAAAACCCCCAAATTCTCGACTCCATGCCGTTCTGTCGTCCTGTTCATAAATTGTCAAGAAAAAACTGTAAATTTACTAATTAATTAATTAATTACAACTTTGACACCGTGTATCTTGGGTACTGTCAACTTTTGGACTAAGCAAAGTAAGGTTAAGTCGCTATATTTTTACCCAAAGAACCTGCAGTTTTACTATGTACCATTAATTATGAAACACCATATATATATATATATATATATATATATATATATATATATATATATGTATATATATATATATATATATATATATATATATATATATATATATATATATATATATATATATATATATATATATATATATATATATATATATATATATATATATATATATATATATATATATATATATATATATATATATATATATATATATATATATATATATATATATATATATATATATATATATATATATATATCATTATTGAATCCATTTATTGACATGATACGGTGATTATTGACTCCTTGGCGTTATTGATACCGCATATCGGAGTCAATAATGCAACCCATGTATAACATGTTTCCCGCTATTTTTTTAAAGGACATTTTTACGTTTAAACTATCAGGATGCCTCCTCCACCCTAACAATTGACCAATCCTAGGGCTAGCCAAAAAAGTGTCTGAGATATCAACGAATCATTTTTGTGAAAGCGGACGTAACAACATACATTTTTAGTTCACCCTAATTCCAATAACGGCGCTAAAATCTGTTAAATTAAAATATGTATGTATGTTGTATCCGCAAATCAGACTACACCGATATATCTATTTTTAGATTTCGTAGAAGACTTTTTAGATTTTAAATATTGTGTTCTTAGTTTAGTTGGATTCGGTAAAACGTAAAACATCTGGTGCAATCAAAATACAAGCTTTATAACCAAACTACACCACAACTTGTTACGTTCTGGACGCGCGTTTCGATAATCAAGTTAGCATCATCAGCAGATGATGTAAATTGGTGTAATGTTTACCGAAAAAATATCGGGTGTAATTCGAGCGCAATGTGACGTGCGAGATCGCTCAGGGCCGCAATGTATCACTTTGCCCTCTTAATAAGTACACAAATAGCAGTGGCGGTATAGCTTTAAATCATTAGTCTGTTTTAATTGTTTAACTTTAAACAAATATTATCTTTTTATTTAAGACTTAAAGAGATCATTCAGTTTCTGGGAGATTAAAACGAAAAAGAACTGGTTCTGTAATCGGGGGCTGTCACCCCATCATTCAGAAACAACGGTAAGTGTGACTCTAATTTCGTATACAAAAATGTAAGCAAAGATTGTAGCTAATTTTATTTTTAAAAAGTTCAAATAAACCAAAAGCTGTTTAAAAAGCTAATTTAGTGAATCTTACTTTGACTGCTGGAGGCCTCGTTTCTTAGAGATATACCTATTGAGTGAGTATCAGTGGTACTTACACGAGTGAGTGGATTTCGAATGAAATTCCCTTATTCTATACGTTCTAAAATTTGCATCGAACAATATGACATTTTAAAGATATAAGAATTATGAAATTATTGGATTTTATGATCTGACGTTTTAATAAAAAAAAATGGAGGAGATGAAGGGGTTATAGGGTGTAAAAAGGGCGAAAGGGGGTAAAAACTGGAAATATTTGGAAAATATGGAGTAAAATACAGTTTAATTATATCATCAAGATTATAGGTTGATCCGTATTTATTTTGTCACATGCAACCCTCCACCTTAAGGGTAGCGGGAGAGGGGGGGGGGGGGTAAAATATAACGTAGGACGTTATTTTAAAAGTTTTTTGTACACAGAGTGATTAAAAAATATTCACCCATTACAATATATACATATACAGGGTGGTCCATAAGTAATGGTACATAGCGCAGGGGTGAATTCCTGACATCAAAATATTACGATCTAGCTAAATTGTCCGAATCCGAAAGTTGATATTAATAAAGATACTTTGGCAAAAAATAATGTTTTTGCACAAAATTTGGTAGCCAGGGGTTTTTTGAGGTGTCACATCACAATATGGTATAAATTTTAATGTAGTACGTAGAGGGCGCACCGTACGCTATCATTATTTATTTTAATTTGATGTAACTTTTTTGACACCAAACTTTTCAGATTTTTTATAATTACATCTTATTCAAAACCCTTTTTTAATTAATTAATTTAATTTAATTTAATTTCTCAAAAACGGTTGACCTTAGCGTTATTAAGCAAGTATACCTTTTTTGCTTAAAAAAGGTTTAAGAATAAGATTTTATTATAAAAAATGTCAAAAGATTACTGTCAAAAAAGTTACGGCAAATTAAAGTAAATAATGATAGCGTGCAAAGCGCCCTCTAAGTACTACATAAAAATTAATATCATAGTTTGATTTCTCACCAAGATAAGAGCAATAACCCCCGGTTACCAAATTTTGTGCAAAATCATTATTTTTTGCCAAAGTTATCAAAAAAAATTGCAAATAAAATTTCAACTTCAACGCCCTGTATCTTTATAAATATCAACTTTCGGATTCGGACAATTTGGCTAGATCGCAATATTTTGATGTCAGGAATTTACTCTTGCGCTATGTACCATTACTTTTGGACCACCCTGTATATGCATACATAAAATTCCCAAAAAACACGTTCTGTACAAATTTAGCGACATTCTACAATGGATATTTCTTTGGTTTTTTTATCACAAAAATAAAAATTCACTAGAAAGTTTTTAATTTAAAAATGAACTTCAAAAAAACAGATAAACTAAAAAGTAAAAAATAATTAAAAAACTTTTTTTTACTTTTTGGTTTTTTTGAAGGCGGTTAATTTTTTAATAAAAAATAATTATTAAACCATTATCGTTGATTGATTGATTTTTCTTTGTTAAAAACGATTGATTGATTTTTATTTGTTAAAAACGATTATTTCATCATTCATATCTTTGCATTAAATTTAACGCCTAGGATGCGTTTATGTTGGAGCTGCGATGAACTATAACAGCGACGATACTAGCGAAGCAAAGAAAATAATATTATTTTTTTTCATAATTTTCTTTACTTCGATAATAGAGCCGCTCCTATAAACGCACTGTAAATGTGGTTTGGTACTCTTTTATTCGTATTTTTAAGGTACCCGTCAATCCAGTCATGACTGAATTACCTAAGCAGGAGACAAACAATAAAATTATGATACATCAAATCTTAATTAAAAATCCAGGGAATACCGGGTTCTCGGATTTACTTGAAAACAAGGTCATGCTACAAAATACTATGATGTTACCTACTTATACTAAGAGTGATGCGATTCTTGATGATACAAAACAAAAGGTAATATTTCATTTTAAGGTAGGCATACATTTCGGAAATTACCCGAGGAAGAACTGAAGAGATCTGACGTCGGGGGGCTCTAGAGGGGCTGCCTAAGTCATAAAAGACTATAATTACACCTATTGATTCGAAGTAAACTGACCTGAGGGAAGCCAAGTGCCAGGTCTGTGCAGTTTTTTCTCTGATGATTTCCTAAATGTGTGGCTACTTTTACGCATGGTCCATGATGGTTATTCCATTTCAGATTTTAAGTTTTTAGTTCACTATTTTTTGTCATGTCATTTATAAATTTTACTATCAGTTTTTGTTTGCTGTCCTTAAAAAAAGTAAAGAAACCTTTTTTTTTTTAAACTAGATTGGCAGTTCAGATTGGTCAGGTTAAAGATTGGTGGAAAAATGAAAATGTCATAAAATGCTTGAGATTTGAAATGGAATTTTTGTTTGCCAAGCGTTAAATGTTATTTTGGATGGCACCAACGAACTTATTAGGTTATGGACCAGACCATATCTATCTCGGTATATAAAACGGATTGCAGTCATCAGTAGAAAATGAAATCGTAGAGGGAGATGGAGCTAACGCGGAACAAAAAGGCGAGCATCGTATTATAATTTAAGTAGGTTTAATTATACTAAGGCAAAGAAAACAGGGTTTTCATATTTATATTCACTAGATAACATGTTAAAAAATTTATTGGATTGTGTGCAGTAAACAGAGTTATGCAATACAGCTGAAGGAAAAAAATGTAAGGTCAAAATTTACCTACCTCAGAAATTTTAGTTCAGTTCATTTTTTCTCTTGTTATAGCTCAGCAACACTCCACCATTATTGAGATTCAGTAATCAACCATGAAAGAAGAACTAAGAAATTACTAAAACCTCTTTGTGTTTTAAGTTGATCCATTTCCTGGAGTAAAGATTATGACGTATTTTGACAGTTGTTTTTGTTTTGGTTCCGCGTTAGCTCTATCTCTCTCGCCCGGCACAGGAATCAATTCGAATCCATTACAACTGGTCCATACCTTTAATATGTCGTTCGGTGGCACAAGGGTGGCACTTATTTTTTATTTGATAATATTGACAGATAATTAATAGGATCGTTTTTTACCTCGACAGTAAAAATTCGAAAACTTCATTGTACTCTCGTTCGACTCTTGTAACTCTCCCCTATCGACTCGAGCCAGTAACTAGTCTAAAAGAGTGTGCAAAGACTTGTTTCCAAAATGTTGGCTTAATCTACCTCGATTTGGTGCAAAACTGTCCTAGGTCCCTATTTTTCCAAAAATGAGTTATACATGCCTTTGAAGTAGGATTTTAATTTTGCTTGAAAACTATCCTAAATTTATAATCCCTATTCACTGACTCGAAGAAATATTTAGAGGATTTTGTACTAAACCGAGCGACGGCGATGTATTGTTTTTCAATTTTCGACAGTAGTACATTTTTAAAGGTGCCTTTTTCAGGTGATTGATACATACGAATCCTTAGAAGATGACAAGAGAGAAAATAAGACGCCTGAGGATCCATGTTACACAGATGAGGATTCATCATATGTTCCCGATGAATCATCCGACGACAGTGATATTCATGAAAATAAGGATGAGGTAGGTTATTATTAAATGTCGCTGCAATAGGCAGGTTCGGCATTTTTTTCTATTAAGTGTTGTCAAAAGCTTTTGTCATTTAAAAAATTAATTTCAAAAAATTAACATTATTTATGTTCGCTGTAAAAAATCTAGAGTGTGCGCGATGCTAAAAAACGTTCCTTTGCACGAGACTAGACCGTGTGATGCCAGTAACCTGACACTGACACTATATCTATACCATTTCATTCCCCGCTGGATTTGTCAAACAGGTATTTTTCAATTTGTTTGTCCTACAAAATTATACTTTTTCTAGTCTTACACCGATTCTTTGTTTTGAAATGCTTACAGTGAACGTAAATATTAATATTTTTATTAATCTTTTCATTTTGTTATAGATAAAAAGAAAATCACGGATTCTTCCCCGAATATTTAACCAATCTGGAAAATTTGACCTTAAAAAAAACGAGTCACATGATATTAATGGCAAGAGCACTAGCACAGAAATATCAGATGAAGTGTCAAATATTGCACAGTGTCCTCCCAAGTCGTCTCAAGAATTAAATACAGACAATTTGGTGACAGATTCGGGTGGGGATAGTAAAATTATATCTGCGGAAACAAACTTGTTGGAGAAACAGCCTGCCTCTAAGGCACGTTATAAAAAAAAGCCAGACTACTGCTATCTTTGTGAAACTGCGGTTCAGAACTATGTCAGACATATTCAACGAAATCATTCAACAGAAGTGGCAGTGGCTAAAATATTCTCCAAACCTCCAAAGAGTAAGGAAAGGCGATGTTTACTGGATAAGCTTAGAAGAAAAGGAAATTTTTTAGCAAGTGCAGGAGCAAAAAACCGATTTAAAGTAGTGAGGGAATCCTATGTTCCAGACAGAACGACTTTACCATGTGACAATTGTTTGGGTTTTTTTTCGTCAAAAATTTTATATCGCCATAGGAAAAAATGCACTGCTGGTAAATTAACTGGGTCTGCTCAGGCTGCTGGTCAAGCAAAACTGGTAATTAATAACAGAATAGATCTTCGTTTAAAAAAAGAAGTATTTCCTCATATGCGCGCGGATAAAATATCTTTGGAGGCTCAGAATGACACGTTAATTTGCGCTTTTGGCGCACGATATCTTAACACGCATAGAGAAAAGCATTTCATTTCTGTAACTTCACGTAAAATGAGAGAACTTGCCAAAGTTTTAATTGAAGTTCGAAAGTGCAATTCGTCTATAACCTCAATGTTTTCCGCGTTACGTCCAGAATATTTCGATTTTCTTGTCGAAGCTGCAAAATGTATAGGAAAGTACGATACTGAAAAAGAAATATATTGCTCCCCCACCTTTGCAATGAATATTGCCACATCACTAAAGCAATGCTGTGAAATAGCTCTTACTTATGCCTATAAGAAACACTGTAATTACCTAACAGTTTCGACCGCAGAGCACGAAGCAAACTTAAAAACTCTAATTACACTTTTTGAGTCAAATTGGCGTTATGAACTTTCTACGGAAGCAGCTAATAATTTGCATATAAACAAATGGAATAAAATAACAATAGTTCCACTAGCAACCGACCTAAAGTTACTAAAGCAATATTTAATCAAAGTAGCTGAAGATTCTTTAAAAACTCTTAAGCAAAAGAATGACCCATCAGCGTATGATAAGCTGATGGAGACAGTATATTGTAGAGTTATATTGCTTAACAGAAAACGATCAGGTGAACTGGAACGAATTGGTTTGCATACATATTTAAATGTTCACCAGGAAACTCAAAATTATGAAGAATTTAATAAAGTTATATCTCCTTCCGAACAAATACTGCTAAAATCATTAAAAAGAATTGTTATAAGAGGAAAGAGAGGTAGAGGCGTACCAGTGTTGTTCAGTACCGACGTACAAAGTCACCTAAAATATTTAATAGAAGTACGGGACAATTATACCCAAAAAAAAATAACTACCTTTTTGCCAAGTCGAATTCATTATCACCGCTGATTGGCTGCAAGACATTAAATAAATACGCAAAGAGTTGTGGAGCTAAAAATCCATCATCCATAACTTCAACCCGTTTGCGAAAACACCTCGCTACACTTTCCCAGCTTTTCAATTTATCGGAACAAGAAATTGAACAATTGGCAACTTTCATGGGACACACTCCAGGTGTTCATCGAAACTCATATCGTCTACCGGATGATGTGTATCAAACTGCAAAGATTTCTAAGCTTCTCTTGGTCATGGAAAAGGGTGGGGCGAGCCAATATCAAGGAAAGTCGTTAGATGAAATACATATCAATATGGATGAAAAATTGCTAAGTGAGAATGAGGACAGTGATAATAAGGAATGAAGAAAACTTAATAGAAACTTCAAATATTGTAGCTAATGAAGAAGTTGTGGTTCCAAAAAAAGGCAAAAAGCGTATACTTGTTCCATGGACCAGTAATCAAAAGGAAGTTGTTAAAATTTTTTTTAAGGAACACATCAGATTAAAGGTACCCCCTAAACGTCATGAATATGAACAATTTAGGGAACTCCACCAAGAACTACTTAGCAACAAAGGCTGGCTTAAAATAAAGGTGTTTGTTCAAAACGAATATAGAAAAGTATAGGTAGCAGATATTTTTATGCTAATTTTTGTGTTTTTTGTTATTTATGTTTAAAAGAAACTTAATAACACATGTTTTAACTCTGAATTATATTATTTTGTTTTGAATATGGCAAAATTTCGGGTAAATGTCAAAATGAAATATCTTTTTAAAAATGGTAGAATCTTCAAGGGACAAGAACTATCCAAACATTTTATTAGGTTGTCTTTCAAAGGTGGGTGATTAAGGTGAGATAGTTATGAAGTGTTATTGGGGCCCCATAAAAAAATATTGAAATATTATAAAATAGGCGGGTTTCACGTAGAAGTACAACACTTAATTTCTAAATTAATTTCATCACAAGTCTACTGTTAAAAAAACTAAATGAGGCAATGCTTTGTAGAAAGCTATAATTTTGATTTTGCACGTAAGAACATCAGCATCAGCGGTAATTCAATTCTAGTGGTTCGACCTAAGAAGAGTACATGTTAAGAATATTTTTGTGTTTACAGAGTGATTCACAAATGTTATTATCCAAAAAAAAAAATTTTTTATGGAACCCGCTGTATATTATTCGATATGGGTTATATTAAAAAAGGAATATGTTTGTGTATTTTGGCAAACAATTGACTGTTTTTGAGATAATGACCGTCCAAAAATGAAATCTCGGCATTTTGAAGGACTGTCAAATCTAAACCTTTGGAAGTAGAGCAAAACGGTTTGAACTTAGTTTAAGATACTACTTTAAAATTTACTGTCAACAGTCAAATCTGTCACTGATTCCGTCATAAGTATCATCGAATAGAATATTGAAAACTATTACAGGAAAGTGTGCTCTCGTTCTAATTTGTTTGGATTTGACATCAATTCAGAGTTTCAAAGGTTCGCTATTTAGCTGCCATAGTTTTGAAATGAGTTTCAGAAAATTTCAGTCATAATAGCACCTGATAACTTTAAGCCACTTTGATCACTTACCTTTGAAAGACAACATTCTAACCTTTTGGGTGTTTCTTGGCTCGTAAAGATTTGACTATTTTTGAAAGGGTTATTGTCGAGGTTATTGTAGTTTGAAATTTACCTGAAATTTGGCAATGTGTGTATTTTAGAACAATGTTATGATGTTTTTGTAAATGTGAAAAAATTTGTATTTGAAATATTCGATAATTGTTTACTTGGCATTTTAAGGTTCACCGTTGTATATTTGAAGTGAAAATTGATCATGGTTCAGCTGAACTCGACTGGTACTTTAGCTTATTGATTTTTTGCATTGGTATCAAAACGTATTCAAAGTGGCAGAAATTGGCAGCAATAAATCTTAAATGGAGAAGTTTAAGTATCAGTCAAAAAAGCTGACACATAATTTGATCTTGGATTGTACAATAGAGCCTAAATGTTTTACAATTTAAGACATCCTATTTGTAATTTTATGTTAATTTTAAATCTACTTTAAAATGTTTCGTTTAACGCCATGTTTAAATAAAGCCTTAAATTGATACTATTGTATAATTCATTGGATAAAAAAAAAACGATTAAGAATAAAACTTTTAGAACTGCTTAGAAGCAACAATAACAAATAAGCATAACATCTAAAACTAATACATTATGGGCCTATTTTAAAACTTATTGGTGTAAATTGTACTTCTGAAATACTTTACATTTGAAGAAAAAAAGCAAACTCATGTTTATTAAAATGTATATTTAAAAATATATATAAAAAATATACGTAATAATTAGTCGCTATGCATACTTTCTCATTATTCCTAGTACATTTCTTGGCTGGTCATCTACTTTCAGTGCGGTTTCTTTTTTATTGTGTCGGTAACGTTAACAATTTGAGCTGAATCTAAAAATCATAGGCATGCTGTTAATTTAGGCTATTTTTGCCACTATGTAAATTATTTTCATTTTAAATTAAAAGGGTGTAGTGTGAAGAAATAAGAAAATGTTGCTCTTTTTAATGCATTCTACAAATAAAAATTAATAAAATAAGGATATTTTAAAGGAAATTAGAAAATTGCACGTAGTTTAAATGATGTTTAAAACTTACCCATAACAGCTCTCGTTAATTAGGGATTCTGGTCCTTTAGTTTCTTTCTACTTAGTGTTTGGTGACCGAAGGGAGGTAGGTATTTTCAGTTAAATTGTTACAGATATATTACTTCCACCCTCTTTGCGAAAATCTCTAAAAATTGACAAATTTTATATCTAACTGCAGTAATCGCCAAATAATAAGCAATGCACTTCATATTATACGACCATCAATAATATGGAGTGTACTTAGATTTAAACCCCGACGAGAAATTAATGAATTTTCAGGGCGTTTTTTACATTATAGCCGTAATATTTCTGATCTTTTTGTCCGAAGTTTTTTAATTTTTACGAGTAAGGATACTTAACTATAAATTACATAGACAAACTTGTACTTTTTAAATATTTTAGATACTTACCAAAGATGAATCCGAAGAATCTGATCAATCTGAAAAAAACAAGATTTTATCAATCTTTTACATAGGTAATAATAGTAATCTACTCAGCATTAGTAAGGATTAAGAGCAACTTTCTTGTAGGATTGGATTTCCTCACTCGTGATTTCTTTGCCAAGGTGTAACTCTTCTTGTGACTCCGCTGACATCGATTTTTGATCTTATTTATTCTGCGGATAAAATTAGGTTCCCTTCTCTCCAAAAGTAGGCAATTCTAGCTACCTAGTACCTCAATGTCGCTAACTGGGGTCTGTTGGAAGAGCTTCCTCTCTAAACTTTTCTTGGTTTTTTTCCAATTGCCCGTTCTAATTTTCATGCTCACTTTTCTTATGACTGTATATCCTTCATTAGGGTTATTAGGCTTCCCTGGCCCCCCTCAGATTTCTCAGATTGATATTATTCAGATAGCTGGTTTTAAATATTGAAAGCTCCTAATGAAGTTAAGTCCCTTTCCATAGAATTGTTTCCACCACAGTACCTACGAGGAGGCTCTCGGCAAACTCGTTGACTTAAGTGAAATATATCACCCTATCACCCCCTGCCTGATTGTGCCCTGAATTGCTAGTTCAGTAATATGCCTAAAATACAAATTTGTACTTTTAATGCGTCCAGAAGCTTGGCAACATCGCTTGGTCTCAGTAAAGGACAATATATATCAAAAAGGAATCAGCAAAACTGTTTTATTAAAGGACGCACTAACGTACCAGTAATTCCAAGGGGAACCAATAAGTATGGATTTTGTAAGGACGCAATAATGATAGGATTACTATATATATATATATATATATATATATATGTCTTTTCATTCCGGGTGTACATCCGTTCTCTACTGTCGTTCTGAAAAACAGTTTCACATTTGGCATTCAAACCTTTCCTTCTCGCGTCCGAATAGAGACTCTGTGTTGGGGGTCAGTAAAAGGTCATTTTGCTGTCAGTTGCTTTAAGGATTTTAAGATTGCCTATTCTTAGAAGACAATCAAAATAATTATGGAAATTAAAGAGATAGAATTTTAGGGCATCTACCTTTACATCAAACATTCTAGCAAGAGAAATTGTGGTGCTAAAATGTTCCGAAGAAGTGCCATGTCCTGCAGATAATTGAAAAGGGTGAATCATTATAAATTTGCGGAAATAATTGTTTACAATTTCCTGCTGGATAAAAGATATAAGTTTATTTCGAGAATATTTATATAATGGAGTCGGCTATCGTAATATGCAAAGGTCATTGGATTAAATCTGTTGGTTTTTGTCTAAGGGTTCTATGTGAAAATTTCTGGGTTATATGGTTTAGCGGATTCTTCGAGGAATTCAACAAAAACTTCATTGTAGCAATTATCAGTTTCAGTAATTATTAATTAAAGTAAAATTTGCCGTCCTGATTTTCAATATTATGCAGCTCTTCGAACGCGAATTTTGGGTGTTCGTTTTGTGGTTTCTCGTAAAATGAGATTCTGTAAACATATTATTTTGTTTTATTTGGGGCCTGATTGTATTTGTTGTATAAATAGACATTGCTGTGGGTTTCGGTAATGGTTGAGAATTTGTTTGATTAGGTTAATTTTTATATTTTTATAGTTCAAGGACCGAGCTAGAATAATTTCTGGGTACAAATCGGTTACACACAAGTCGTGCTGCATTCGAATTTGTTGTGTATGTAGATAATTTGAGAGAAAGATTTTGTTTTTTGTGTTCTGTGGATAACGTTCTGAATTTGAAAATCACTTATTTACATATTCAGAGCATAATTTAAATCATCAGGGTTTTTATTATTAAAGCTAATTTATCGCAATACTCAGAAAAAACTGAATCTTATATTTCATCAGCTAGAGCAGCGATTTGAGCTATTTGTAAATTTTACATTTTTTGAACCTTATTGAAGAAATTAAATGCGATTTTGTTTTCTTGTATAGGTTCGAC
Source organism: Kuschelorhynchus macadamiae (assembly GCA_030620095.1). NCBI lineage: Eukaryota > Metazoa > Arthropoda > Insecta > Coleoptera > Curculionidae > Kuschelorhynchus > Kuschelorhynchus macadamiae. Next base: position 589,644 of record JAUTXW010003629.1, read on the forward strand.
CATTTCTATATTTAAAGAAAAAATATCTCGTTTAGTCGCCTACGTGTTAAAAGAGCTTTTTCTAAGTCGGTCCAAACGTTAATTATACAGGAAGAGATATTTACTGCTGCCTCGCCTTTTATTTTGAATAAAATAGTTATTCGTTTTGGAAATGTATCGACTGTGTCGTAAAATTTGTTTACGAGTTTTTGACAGATATCAATAAACCTTGGTTAAAGTTCGACTTCTCCGTAAAATTCATATTTAAATATTCTTGTTTTAATTTCCGAGAAGCCATTTTTACTAGACTTATAAAAATATGTAAAACTACTAAACTTAACAATAATGTGAACCTAGTGAATCTGAATTTGTTTGTTATTTTATTTAAACTTTTCGCAGGCTAACCTGTAAAAAACAAGGAATTACTTCCAACAAAGTCACCAGAATGATATCCAAGTACTTAACCTTAACAATGAACTCAAAGATTCTTGCGTTGCTGATAGCTATAGTCTATAGAATATTGTTTTCCACTTTGCAACTGGACTTCTGGTTTTTAACGATTTGAAATGGGTTACTCAATTCACTCAGAGACCGAGCTACGAATTCTCGATGATTCACTACTTTTTTCGCGATACCATGAAATTTTAGGTACTTTTATTTTACAAAAATCGTAAAAACGAACTAATTTTCTTGTAGGAAATAGTTTCAAAATCCTACATATTATCTGAATAACAACTACAAAGTTCCATATTCTAAGCTAGACTAATTTTATTAAAAGATCAATAATCGGAACTAGTTTAATTGTATATGGCAATATTGCTGATTCCGCTTAATGAGGTGTCGCATGAGGTTACTTAAAGTAATCGTCCAGTGGCGGGTAATATTGGCTAGATAATTAGAAGTCCCGTTATCGGAATTGAGTCAGATTTAATATACGTATATACAGATTATGCAAAGTGTGTAAAAATGCAAAAAATAACAAATTGAAATAAATATAACATAAAAACAATGCTCGTTATCGGAATTGACTGAGATTGGGTATACATATATTAACCCGATGACAATACAATTTTATGGTGTCCAATGGTAATTGTCTTATACAGGCACATAATTATGAATTGTGTTGCGTTATGTAATGTTATGTTATGTTTTAAGTTATTTTACCTAAACAAAACAGGTATTATATGAAATAAAACAAAAGCAAGTAGTTTATTTTATTAGAACAACTAAGTTATTTAAATATGTCTACGAAACATTTAAGTTGTTCCCACATAATATGCGTCAGCAAGTTACTGCTCAGCAGTACCGGATCTAGCGTGAATCGGTGAACCGATTGAGCGCCACATCGACAGGGGCGCATTTTAAGAAAAATATTTCTAGGAAAATTTACAAATTACCTTAATGCAAACATTGTTGATTGGCACTTCAATATTAGGGAACACAAAAGTTCGAAACTAGGCGCCTAAGTTGACCTTCTGCTTTATCGCCCCCCTTTCATCCTAAAGCGCAACGTGGCTGCAGTTGAAATATATACAACTCGGCAAGCGAAAATTTCGCAGTGGCACAATCACTACGGAATTGATAATTTTCTTTTCTTCCAGCTTTTAATATAATAAATGGGAGAATATTTAAAAAAGAACAACAACATTCTTTTAAAAGAACACATTGGTCAATCAACAGTAAAAGAAAGAAATTAAAAACCAAAAAAGGCTAAAGGCTATAAAAATTTGATTATTTGCACCTGTAAGCAAAGTGGCAACCATGTTGAATACTAAGAAGCTCCATCGGTCAGCCGTCGCTAAGATAAATGGCGAATTGAGAAGTGTTTGTTTTGCTTTACAGTTTCATCAGCGAGTGTGAGATTCTGATTCTAGACAAAAATTAATTATTATAAACTTCTGCAGATTAGACGAAGGTATGGACATATATGTTTTAATTTTTTCAAATGCTTGCCGGCATAATCGTGGGAACAAAATTGATTTCGTGAAACAACGGTACGCACATCTAGAAACTTTAAAATACACGAAACATCTAATAAATAATTTATAGTATTATAATAGGTCGATGAAATTAGACTTAAGAGGTATTGAACGCCAACGTTGTAGAATCTGGCATTACGTGGAAATAGTGATAATCCTCTTATACCTAATAATGGAAATTTTTTAAAAGTACTAGAATTTTTGTCGAAATTTGAGAACATCATAAAGGAACATTTAGAAGTGGCATTCGTTAATTATCTAAGTAAAACTATACAAAATAAAGTTATTGACTATAAACAAAAATACACGACTATATTGTCAATAAAATAAAAGAATCAAAATATTATAATATTATACTAAATTGTACTCCAGTAAGACAGAACAGATGTTTTTGGTAGTTCCTTGTCCTGTTGAAGCTAATGAGGAATATTCATTTAACGTTTTATTAACTTTATGCCGTAGAGAAAAGCACTGCTGCAGCATTAAAAGAAGTTTTGTTGAATACAATTGCCTCTATAGAATTAAAAGTCGAAGATATCAGGGGTCATTGTTATGATAATGGGGCCAACGTGAAGGGCATTAATTCAGGTTTCCAAAGACATATTTTAAATCGAAACCCAAAAGCATTTTTTTTAACATATGCCTGTCACTCTCTTACTTAACCTTGTTATAAATGATGCACCCTCAAATTCTGGACATGTTATGAGTTTCTTTGGCTTAATTCAGGAATTATTTTTTCTCTAGTTCCACTAGTAGATGGAATATTCTATAAAAATACGTTGGTCAAGCGGCATTAAACCACTAAGGTATCAATTAGGGTAGATTTATGAAGCGTTGGTAGCTATTACCTTAGATGCAGATATGGATCAAGAATCAAACAATCAATCAAGAAAGTTATGAGCATTGTGATGAGCCTATAATAAACACGCAGAAAAAATTTGAGGTTGAATTTTTTAATTGCGTAGTTGATGTCACTATAAACTCTGTAAAAGAACGATTCTTACAACTGAATAATCATCGGGATCTATTTGGCGTGCTGTACAATATTTCGTCCCTCAAAGAAGTAAATAGTGATATAGTATTGAAATATTGCCAAGTCTACACATACATCTAACTCATAACATTGAGTTACAAAATTTGCATAGTGAACTTATTGTACTAAGACATTTAGTAGAAGCAAATTGTTCGCCATTAGATGTCCTCAATTTTATTAAAAAATATAATTTATTAGAAAATGTTCCAAATGTAGTCATTTGTCTTCGCATCTTGTTGACCATTCCGGTGTCAGTTGTAAGCGGAGAAAAGTCATTCTCAAAACTGAAATGAATGAAAAAATGTCTTCGCTCGATAATGATACAAGAAATGTTGGGTTCTTTAGGAATGTTATCAATTGAATATGATATAGTTTAAAATTTAAATTTCGTTGACGTCATTGACGAGTTTTCGAAACAAAAAATAAGCAAAGTTAGCATTTAGTTTTTATTATCCATTTTTTTAGTATTTATTATCCTGAGTTACTTCAATGCACCTGTACACTGAATTGAGCATTATATTGACCAAAGATATTCAAAATTCTGTTGACACTGTTTACAAGTTTAGAAGTCGTAATGTTATAAGAATAAGACAAGAGCGAAAAGTTAGCCCTTTAGTTAAAAATACATATCTATACCTTAGAGATAAACTACCGTTTTAGGTCCTTTCATAGTACAGTTTACTTTAATAGGTATGTTTTCTTTTAGTTATTTTTATAAAATTCCATATACCTGTCTATACCTACCGGTTTTTTTGACTTTGCGAAAGGAGTTAACATCCGATTTATTTCATAGATATAACTGATCATGTATCGATTAAAAGTTCTCTCTTTGTGTAAGTTTAATTCGTTTTTATTTTTTTGTTATGTATTTAGTTTATAAATAAGTGCTCTTCTAAAAAATATTTTTTTACATTTATTTTATTTTGGCATTATTTTTTAAAAAGCCTGTATAAGAATTTCACGATTGAACACCATAATATTGTATTGTCATCAAGTTATATACATATATTTTTATATACATATATAAAATTTTATTTAATTCTGATAACGGACCTGTTTCGTACATTTTAGCATTATTTTTTACGCACATTAATAAGACATTTATGATTGGACACCATAATATTGTATTGCCATCGGCTTAATGTATTATACCGAATTTCAATCAATTCCGATGACGGGACCTGTTTTTTTACTTTTATTTTATTTTGTACTTTTTAGCATTTTTTTTTCGCACACTGTATAAGAAATTCATGATTAGCCATCATAGTGTTATATTGTCATCCGGGCTATGTACTTATACCAAATCTCAGTCAATTCCGATACCGGAATATGTTTTGCACTTTTTAGTTTTTTTTATTCACCTTGCATAAAACAATCATCATTCGACACCATAATGTCAATTGACAAAGCGTATTGTATTGTCATCGAGATTTTGTATGTTTATTAAATTTCATTCAATTCGATAACGGGAACTATTTTGTACACTTTAGCATTATTTTTTACGAATCTTAATAAAACATTCCCAATTGGACACCGTAATATATATAATATATATATATATATATATATATATATATATATATATATATATATATATATATATATATATATATATATATATATATATATATATATATGTATATAATATATGTATACCGAATCTCAATCAATTTTGATAACGGAAACTGCTAGATATGAAGATATTCACGATCAGACACCATAGTGTTGTATTGTCATCGGGTTTATGTATGAATATCAAATCTCACTTAATTCTGGTAACGAGAACTGCTTCAAAAGTTACTTGTGTTAAAGTTACTTTTTATTTATATTTACTAATTATGTAGATATACACATAATAGCTTCTTGAATGAATTGAATATTCCAATAATGAGTCCCTGGCAATGGAATTCACTCTGTGGCATGTCAGTAAATGAGATTAGAGAAACTTGAAACAAAACACACAATTACTGTTCCGCCTAATTTTTACATACAAAGTATACTTATTGGTGGTTTACACGCCCTTTGCAACAGCTTCCTTGGCCAAAATTATTTACTCATATACATTATCTGATTCGGCTTCAATAAAAACTAATTAATTTGATACAATATGATGCCTTCGACTCTTCGACAGGTAGCTAGTGCCTCTCTAAAGTAAGTAAGCCTCCCCTGGACACACATCTGCCGCTTGACATATAGCATCTCAACAAAAAATATCAGGCTGACATTATTCGTCACCAAGTTATCTTTCATGTCAACCCGAACAGCCATTGTAAGACCTTTCAACTTACAAGCATAGCTCGAGAGAACGGCACCCGTACTCTCTTACGAGGTACAGAAGTTTTCTCTAGATACCATACAGACATTTCATATCTTAAAAGAGCACAGTACTAGATTTGTCTACTTATAAGAACAAAATCTGTAATTACGCTTTCCCACAAAGCCTTCAATGTAAACATACTCAAATATCACACATTAATACAGAACTTATGGCTGATTTGCCGGCAAGAGTCAGATCAACACTGCCCTGCCTTTTTTCCTTGTTCATGTTTCTCTACCTCTTTTTAGTTCTCATTGATATCTTTGATCAATGCTGATTCAGTTATTATTAGGCAAAATAATAGAGAGTTTTAGGTGCATAAATAAGTTATGTTTTATTAATAAGGGAAGTAATTTTTGCATTCGGCCAACCTGTAGAAATTGCGTTCCCGTAGTTATTAACTCTAGCAGAAGTCTGCATGGTAGGATCCGAGATGCCTCCTAGTAAACATGATACTGCATCACTACAAATATCTTGCACTCGTTTAGCAACGCTACTTTTTCATAATAATGAACGATGTACGATTCATCGTGTCGTTTCCTTCTTTGTACCATCTTCATGACACTGTCGAAAAATTTGGGCCTATATGGAAAGGCTTTCTTTAATTCCTACTTTTATTTACCCCGGGTATATTGTATGGTTGGTAGACTATTATACCATTCTTGCGAGACCATCTAATTTACTTGTGGCGCTAAATTACTTCTTTTCCGCAATTGTAAAGCTGCTTCAGCTCATCAACACGTTGGCACCACTTCTCGATAGACTGACGTCGATCTTCAGGATTAAATTTCCGAGTAATATTGTCACGAGGATTTAAGATTCTTGTATCTGATGACCTGTTAGTTATAGCTTGGAGCTCTACATTTCTGACTATGTCTTTTACAACACCAGATAGTTAACAAAATCACTAGCCTTTACCGCTGATGCTGGCACTGAGGATATCTCCCCACTGGAAGTACTAGTATTCGCCACCGGTCCACCTGAAAAAGATGTTTGGCCACGAAGTCGTTTTCTTCTAGAAACTGTGCTATCCATTTCTTCCAAACCTTATTTGAGTCACCAAAAATCTAATTTATATAACTCCAAAAACAAAAAGTCAACGTAAAATAATAATCATAGTAATTTGAATAAAATAAGTCACAGTTCACATACACTTAAATACACATTAAGTGAAAAATACTGAATTGAAAATCTGCACTGCCCTGTTTTCGTCTTATAAACAGAATTAACAATTAACTATAATTTTCAATTAACAATTAACTATAATTTTCCTAAAGAAAGCTCTCACGACAAAAATGCAGCGTATCGATTTTGTTATACTTAACCATTTAAAGCATTCCTCAAGTGAATCCCAAAGTTGATTGGTTTCATTTTGAGAGATAAGGCCAGATGCCCACGTGTTGGGTTCTTTATATTATGGTAACATCTATGTTATCTATGTTACTATGGTCTGTCTTTAGGGTTTGGGTATGTCTACACCGCATATATTTTTATCAGTGATACTATTACATACGTTTAACAATGTACTAGGTTAATGCACAGTTTGAATTGATTGCTTGACCCCACACCTGAGTGTAAAAGTTACTTTTTATTTATATTTACTAATTATGTAGATATATACATAATAGCTTTCTAACTTACTTGAATATTCCAATCATGGGGCTCTGGCAATGCAATTCACTCTCTGGCTTGCCAATAAAGGAGATTAGAGAAACATGAAACAAAACACACAATTACTGTTAGGCCTAATTTATACATACAGAGTATACTCACCGGGGGTTTACCCATATACATTCTCTGTTTAGCCTTAAAATAAGAACTAGTTAATTTGATACAATATGACGCCCTCGATTCTTTGACAAATAGCTAGTGCTCCCCTGAAATGAGTAAGGCTCTCCTGGACAACCACATGCCGTTAAACAGATAGCATCCCAACGAAAAATATCAGGCTGACATTATTCGTTACAGTAGCCATTGTAAGACCTCTCAAGTTACAAGCATAACTACAGAGGTTTTCTATATATTTTATATCTTAAAAGAGCTTAATATTAGATATATCTGTACCTACAAGCACCAAGAGTCAGATCAACACTGCCGTGCCTTTTTGCCTTGTTTATGTTTCTCTGCATCTTTTTAGTTCTTATTGATATCTTTGAGCAATGCTGATAGGTATCATTAGGAAACATAATATTGTTATTCACATACAAATTAAAGTTTATAAAAAAGGGACTTAGAGTGAATTTCTATTAACTGACGTACTCGTAGAAATTTTCAATGATTTTCTACAAGAAATTTGGTTCGTTTTTACGATTTTTGAAAAATAAAAGTACCTAAAATATCACGGGTTGTGAAAAAAATAGTGAAACGTCGAAAATTCTTGGTTCTCTAGGTGAACTGAGTAACCCACTTCAAATCGTTAAAAACCAAAAGTCCAGTTGCAAAGTAGAAACGAATATTCTACGGGCCGAAACTAGTTTTCGTTTAAGAGGCTATAGCCATCAGCAACGCTAGAATCTTTTAGTGCATATTAAAGTTAAGTGCATGGATATCATTCTGATGATTTTGTCGTAAGTAATTTTTTGTTATTTAGTTGTTAGCCTGCGAAAAATTTAAATAAAATAACAAACAAATTCTGATTCACTAGGCTCACATTATTATTAAGTTTAGTAGTTTTACATATTTTTATTATTCTAGTATAAATAAGACCCCCGCAATTAAAACAAGAAAGTTTAAATATGATATCTGAATTTTAGGGAAAAGTCGAACTTTCAATTACGTTTATTGATATTTGTGAAAAATTTGTCAAAAAATTTTACGATACAGCCTATACAAGCAATTTCCCAAACGAATCTCATAAGTTCTATTTTATCCAAAATAAAAGGCGAAGCAGCCGTAAATATGTCTTCCTGTATAATTAATGTTTGGACAGACTTAAAAAAGCTCTTTTAAACACGTATGCGGCTAAACGTGACATTTTTACTTTAAACATAGGAATGGTCTAACTTATACAAAAAAATGAAATCATAATTGATTTGTTAAATAATGTTCAAAAAAGGTTAAACTTTACAAAAAGCTCAAATCGCTGCTCGAACTGATAAAATAAAAGCTCCGGTTTTATTTGAGTATTGCTATAAATTAGCTTTAAGAGTATTTTTAGGTGATCTTAAGGATCCGGTACGTTCTCTGATGCGTATTAAAAATCCTGATAATTTAAGTAATGCCCTGAATATGTTAACAAATGATCTCCAACTAGAAAACGTTACCCACAGAACACAAAAAATCAGACCGCAGATCTTAAAACAAAATTTTGCTCTCAAACCATCTACATTAAAATTCCAATTAAAAATATTTCAAATGGCGGCATAATTAGACCCTTCACGAAAATAAACCAATTAGAAATTCCCAAATGTTCAACTCGAGTTAAAGACAAACAAGTTTTTTGCTCTATTTTAAATAAGACCGAAGTGGCAAAGTCTATAATATTTTTAGATCCTATAAATGCTATAGATTTTAGAGATTTCCAAATAAGTTCTAATAATTATCCAAATTTGAACGTCTCAAAAATTAAAACAAGCTATATGAATTCTGAAGAAAAGAACGCAATTTTAAAACTAATTAAAGAATTCTCAGATATCGACTGCAACAAATTAACCTTTACAACCAAATAAAATAACATAAAAACTTCTGACGAATTCCTGTGTATAGTACGTCATACAAATACCCCAAATTACATAAAAAAGAGGTGCAAAATCAAATTCAAGACATGCTTGATCAAAAAATAATTCGTCCTTCATTCTCTCCTTGGTCTTCTCCTATTTGGATGTGAAAAAAAAATTTGACGATTTAGGTAAAGGCGAGAGAAAGAGAAAAGTTATTCGTAAAAAACAAACAAAGCAGTCAAGACATAAAATAAATATAATCAGAGCAAATAACTCAGATCAACAAACATTTAAAAACTGCTAGGATCAACCCCACCCACGGAAACACTACGGATAAACTACACCTATGTAACGTCAGAAGACCGAAAAGAAAAACATATCATTTTATAAATATTTCAGGTTCCTCATTCCAGGACACGGGACAGAAATGAAATATTAGGGATAATTTAAGCGCCTTACCAATAAACTTAGGACTACCAAACTTCAAGGATCCGATTATTTGTTCGTACATTTTTATGACAAAACAAGTCTTCGGAGAATATAAAATTTAAATATCGAACCTTAAGGTTGCTTATTCGAATCCTAAAAATTTAGTTAGGGAATTAGAACATTACTAAAATATTGTTAAGTGTTTTGTAAAAAATCTATTCTTACCAAGTTCTAACTATTTATAAGCGGCTTAGGATCTGTTATTTAAAATTTTACTGAAGGAGTTAAAATATAGAAAATACTAAACCATTTTAGAAACTATTGCTAGAAACTTTCTTAATAATCAAATTATCAGAATCTTTAATAATACAATTAAAGATCTAAAATACTATTCTTAGATCAACAATTGTAGAAGATATTTGAAGTCAGGATATTCTTTTTGAAAAAGACTGGTATAACCCACTACAGTGAAACCTCCTAACAGACACCTCCGAACAAAGGACATCTCTGAACGGACAATTTTGAACTCACTGACCGTCAGTATATGTATTTCTAGTTTAACAATAGGCTGGTTTATGCTGCCTGGCTTGTAGGTAAATTGCGGTAATTGCATAATAAATAGATAAAATAGAACCTTAATTTTATAAAATGTAGTTTTTTGAGTCTTTCAGAGAAAAAGTTGAAATTACCAGTACGCGGAAAAAAACAAACTTAGCGTTACAATATTAGCCGAAAATTCTGTGTAGGAAAATCTCAGTTAGTGATATTTTGAGAAACAAAGAGTGATCTTAACAATCGATTTGAAAGAAAAAGAAATTTGCGAAAACTGAGGATGCTGCCATAGACCAAATTGTCTACGACTGGTTTTGTAAAGTACGCTCCAAAAATATTTAAATATTCAGTACAATAATAAAGGAAAAAGCACAAGAAATTGCGAAAAATCTAGAAGTTGATGGTTTTAAAGGATCAAATGGATGGTTGAAGAAGTTGTGTCAACGTCATATATCTCTTTCAAATCCATCTGTGGCGAAGCAGCGGCTCTAGACTTACGATTCAGGTAACTGATTTGGCGGGCGAAATTATGTGCTATTATCAAAAACTACGCACCGAGAGACATTTATAATGCTGATGAAACGGGACTCTTTTTCACGCCTTGCTAAATAAAACGTTTTCTTTAAAAGGCGAAACATGTGCTCTGGCAGAAAAGCGTCGGAGAGACTCACTATTTTACTTTGCTACGCTATGAATGGAGAAAAAAAAACGCACTGGTGATTGGAAAAGTAAAACCCCGTTGTTTTAGAGGATCAAGCCTGGAAAAATGCAACTCGAATGGTACTATAACAAGAAAGCATGGATGACAAGGGTTATAATGTCGGATTGGTTGATGAAATTTGACCGAAAAATGCAAAGGCAAAACCGAAATGCACTTTTATTTTTGGATAATGCTGCATCTTACCCAAAACTGGAGTTAAAAAATGTTAAATTTTTTTTTACCTCCAAATACGACACCACAATGCCAGCCATTGAACCAGCAAACCCTTAATCTGTGGCTTAAAATGAGACATCCGCCAAAAGTAAGTATTGAATTAAAAATTGAACTT